>JALXJV020000019.1:21753264-22335763 GCA_024633595.2 Lepomis macrochirus
AAAAATGAAAGATATAGCAGTTTTCTATAATATAAAATATCGTGTACTAAGTAGATCAGTAAAGCTGATTGTGTGGATTTTCTATTGAACATCTGATTCATCAATTTTTGACTTCTGTGTTCTTCTCCAACACCAGCTACCCAGTTTCAATGAACTCAATTTTAATGTGTGTTAAAAAAATATCAATTGTCCAACCAACTTATATTTATTAATGGATAAGAAGTTCATTCAAGTTTAATCACGTCTGATTGTCCTTAACAACTCCAGTCTGTTCAGGTCGATTTGAGTATATTATCGATATCAGATCAATAACAGGAGGAACATTTCAGTGCTACTGTATATTAATCCATCCATTATTTGAATCTTAAATCTCTGAATATCTCTGCTTCAGATGGAGATTGATTTATACACAAAAAAATCTTCCATTAATATTTACAGTTGTACAAAAACAGTATCACACCGTGTCACAATTTTACTTCTGTCTCTACTAGTAACAGACAAAAGAGTATTCTAAGAAACTATTTTAAAAACGAATTATTTACGTACAGATTATTTTACAAATAAAGTTATAGGCAGTGCCCTGAGAATCTTATATCTACACAGATGAATGTGCTTCTCAAAATAATGAATTGAAAAATAAAAGCATGATGGGGATTGTATGAGGTTTTACGACAGTCTGCATCATCTGCTGTTTCATATAATATATTCATTATTTCACAGTTTCCTGTTATACACAGTCAGTGTAGAGTGAAGATACATTAATAACCACAACCCTCTAAAACATTTGGCAAAGCCAAATTCACTAATTATGTAGATGGGAAGGTTGGATCATCTCAACCTGTTTTCAAGAGTACTGAGTGTTAGAAATTTTCTTCCACAGTAATGTCTTCAGGTTGTTAAGGACAAGAGAGTGATGTACCTCCATCTGGCTTGCCAGGCCGCTGAGTGTCACGCAGGTGCGTAGCTGCTTTTCCAGATCCCCACGGAGGTCTGAAGGTGCTCCGAAAAGCAGAAAGTCCTGCAACAGAACACACACCTTTGCAAGGTTGGGCTGTACAACCTCAGTATTACACTGCTTTACTAGTCGATCACAGGTGGCTGTGCAGTCGTGACCATAAGTACAGTCTGCGTTGGTCTCACATCGCCGCCCCTTCAGAAATCCCCGCACAACTGCCTCAGATGCCACACTGCGTAGGTTGGCCATCTTACAGTCATACTTTGCATTGTAGCCCACATGGCGAGGACTGGCATCACATATTAGGAAACTCCCATAGGACCCATGGAAGACCTCTTCCACAAACTCCAGCAAGCCGATGGTGATGCGAGCTCTGCGGGGCCAGGCTGGTGCGAGCCAGTGGTTCAGACTGGAGCTCAAGGCCTCTGGGACCAGAGCCTGCAGGTAATGAGGCACCTCTAGACGGTAGAGGGAGCTGTGGCTCACGCGTTCTGTCACATACAGGTCTCCACAGAAGCCTAGTAACTTGGGGGTGTGCTCCTTCTCCTGCAGCGCCACCATCAGGAGGAACTCATTGATCTGGAGAAGAGCCCAAATAGATTTGGCCTCTGCTAGAGACACTTTGCCATCCTGGTTGACATCAGCAAGGCTAATCACCCTGTCCACCAAGGTGCTCAAAGATGGCTGCTCACCAAGGTTAGCCTGTAAGAAAGTGATTATTATTTATTATTGGTTATTATGAGGTAAATCTGAAATAAATAATTAAAAGGTTGCACATGTAATATTCAAATGTGGTTCCAAAATAGGGTTTTCGAATAGACAGGTCGTGCTGTCTACTGTGATATTTGTTCCATATGATATACTGTATTATATGGTGTAGCTGCAGGGAAAAACAACCTTGAGGAAACTGTGCAGCATGTCTTTAAATTCATCCATAGATGTTCCACGAGTGGGTTTGTCAAATAAGCTCATCTCCTGTCGCAGTATAGAGTCTGGAGCCCCATCAATCTTAACTGGATCCTCAATACCACACTTGATCACAACCGGTCTCTCCTTCCACAGTCCACTGTACACCTGAAAGTATAAAAATGTGAGGATAGTAAATCATTTTAAATGCAGACATCCATTAACCTAAATAAATGAGAATATCTTGTCAGTGGCATATTTATCATTTTCTGAAATATGTGTGTGGGGATAACATCACATTGATTATTCAAAGGCCTTAGGGTTATATGCTTATAATTTAAAAGCATAAATAAAACCTGCACTACTTCATTCTGTTTTTTTATGGTGTGTGTTGGGCAAGTTATTCAGGAATTGTTATATGAAACTTTTTACTACACCTTCAAAAAGCAATAATATTACTTTACTTATTACTGGGTATTAAAAGTAATTAGTTATTTTACTCGTTACATTACTATAGTGATTTAACTACACTCCACCTTGTCCCTTCCAAGAAAAGTGACAACCTGTTTAGCAGCTCATTTTATAAGTGAATCCACTTTATTGGAACAATTATTAATCTTAGAAGCCAAAAATCAGCCAAACTATAAACACTGCAGCGTTTCAACCCAGGTCCTTTACAGACTACATTCCAGCTGTCAAAAGAATGTCTGTCTCCCTGGTTCTCCATTCTTTGTTTAGTTTGTGGCTAGCAGCTAACTAGAACTACCCCTAACCTGATGGGCAATCGTGCATTACACGTCATCATAATGATTATGGCAGTCTAGGACAAAAAAAACTAATTGCGTTCTGTTAACACTAAGTATTTCAGCATTACTTGGTGAACATCTCTACTAAGACATAAAAGGCATTGGTTTCTAGTAAACTTGACATCAGATATCACTTCATTATTAAACTGGCCCCATAGTCATCATCTAACTTGTTCAAGTGATTGGCTAATGCTTGAAGTCCTGTAGGCAAACACTAAATTTGGGGAAACTGCATACAAATTTTACACATATTAAAAGTAAACACATTTGTACCTATAGGTAAATTAAAAACCATGATTACAAATTGCTCCACTCTTGAACTGTTTTTTTCTGTGTTCTCTTGTCAGCGGTTAGTGTGTTGTCTGGTTAATTATTTTTTGTGTATTTTTTTTTGTTTGTGGGCAGCTGTGCTCCTCCATGCTGCGTGTCAAAGTGTACTTGGGCAAGATGCTGAAAGATGTTTTAATTGTACTCTTGACATCATTAAGGGCATGCCCAGTGTAGGGCTGCAGCTAACGATGATTTTAGTATTCGAAGCTTCTATAGATTATTTCAACGATTCATCGATACGTTGTTTAAGAAGTACTTTTGCTTGGCGGCATCTCCCCCAAGGTAGCGGGATCAGCTGTGAACTTTTATAGGTGATAGATATTTATTGGTCCTTCCGGAAATTCATAATGTGTCATACAGCAACATCAGACCAACAACCAGACAGCTGCTTTACAAACACAAACATCCCCTGAGTGCTATACAAGTTATAGGCCTACTAAAGGCTCGTGCAGACAACACGACTTTCAGCGTCGGACGATGGCCGTGCTGTTCACACAACTTGCTGTCATATGACAGGAGTCTTGAAGTCGTTGTGGCGTTCACACTACCTGACTGATTGGTGACAGGTCACACACACAACTCAAGCTGACAGCGGCTGTGTCACCCGACGCTGGTTTCCAAACCACATTTAGCCAAGAAAACACATGTGAAATGTGAAGCAGGAAATGAGCGATTCTGCACATGAAACAGCTGTTGTTTATTATTATAAAAGATGGTGATTATAAAGACAAAGAATCTGGCTGAAAGAACGGATTAGCACATGCAGGTAGCAGGGATTGTCTGAGCTATAGAGAGAGCTGCAGGTGAGTTAAAAGGTGCAGCGCCCGACACCGAGTTAACTCTTGACTGTGAGGTGACTCACGGCCCAAAAAGGAGAACAACAAACGCATTTGTGCACATTTTCAGCTGAGGACTGCGGCTTACTTTGGCCTTCAGCTCAACAATCAATCATGATTTCAGTTAAATGCTTAAGTTGCTGTTACTGTTACCTTGTCTGTGGTCTGCTGACAGGTGCTTTCTGATCAGATGCCGTTGTGCTGTTGCTGAGTTCTGTTTTACAGTGGATGGACGGTAACATTACAGAGTTGTTGTTTAGTTTAGCTTGAAAAAATACCATACTTTGGCCACTTTCTTCCTCCATTTTGCAAACAGCGGCATTATAATCACGTCACGTCCACAGCGCGATGTGTGACAGTAATAAATAAGATGTCCCTGCAAAACACTGTGCTGTATAGTTAGCCTACATGGATTAAACAAAGCATCGACACAAAGAATTTGCGTGGATGCATTTTATTAATCAATTTTATCAATTAAATCGATGGATCGTTTTAGTCCTACCACACTGATTTCTGAAGATTTGAATAAAGGTTAAATGAATGAATGAAAAGTAAGAATCTTTCACTTTAAGAAGAAAATTCAAAATCAAAAGCCTCAACTGTTCAACTATTTTGAACAGTTATCCCCTTAATTGCCATCGTGTTCCTCCGTAGCTGGTGGTTTGGAAGTGTTTTCTTTAGCCACAAGTTATTTTACCTGATGTGTAGAGGAGGTGGACATGCAGCGCTGCAAGGTTAGTGTTCTCTGATCACACAACGCCTTGCAGGATGAGCCTGATATTATGCCCCTTCGATAATGATCACACTGCAAAAGGAAACAGGAAATGATTATTTGTGAAAAAGCAACAAGAAGGAGACATCCTTTTTTTGGTAATGCATTTCTAACATTACATCTCTGCACCTGTCCACTGGCTGTTTCTTTCTAGTTTCCTTCTAATGATCACCATCTAACACTGTCACCCACCTGCCCAGCGGCTCCTCAAATATCATACAATCTCAATCAGCCTAAAAGCACTCAAATCAGACATTCTGCACACATTTTCAAAAATTCTTTGTGGAAATGTACCGGGTGGTTAACCATTAAAGATTACTACTGGTAATTTCACAAAATATACATAGAGGGAATATTTTGCTGAGGCTTCCAGTGCAACAGGATCAAAAGCTACGTACATGCAGATGATGTGTTTGAGTTTCATATCCTGATGTTAGTGGCATTTTACCTAGTTAGGTTATTTGCATATCAGTATATAACATTTAAGATCCAATGCATCTTGACACATTTAATAACACACGAAATAAACAAATCCTGGTAATCCGTCACACTGAAGCAGTAGTTTACTGCCAGATTTGTACTGCACACGCCCACACTGTGCCTCTCCTCCCAATTCAGAGCAATCATGTTCATGATCCATCCATCCATCGTCAACCGCTTATCCTGCATACAGGGTCGCAGGGGGCTGGAACCTATCCCAGCTGGCATCGGGCGAAAGGCGGGGTACACCCTGGACAGGTTGCCAGTCCATCACAGGGCCATGTTCATGATAAGACATCAAAATTCAAAGTACCAACAAGCTAATAAAAAGTTTTACATTGCAAAACAGTAAAAATCTCACCTCATCAGCGCTAATTTTGAGCAGCATCACACGCTTGCATGTAATGATATTGCCCTTTATTTCTTACATTGTCAAACTGAAGCACACACAGACTTTTGCAAACTGTGCAGCCATGTTCATGCGGGACACACACACACACACACTGTTGTGCAGATCTGATTATTTGTTATAATGAGGTTACATCATTGATCTTTCATTGTGCATCAATTACTTTGAAGAGTTACCCCCTTAACCGCCGTTGTGTTCCTCCGTGTCTCATTAAATGTCAGTGCCTGTTCCGTTCTCAACAGCTAAAAGCTCTGGAAACAGCTGGACACAGCAGGAGAGTATTGAAGCTATAGGCTGTATCTTTATCCAGCGTCAAAGGCCATATATGAAGGAAGAGGCCAACCCGAGCAGCCCCCTACTGTCACTCCTCGTCCCCAAAAGACAACCCTCCTGTCCAGTTGTCCTGCTATATGCCTTTGTTTTGGTGCCTAAGCATGTCACTGCAGCAGCTGGACCATTGTTGTCTTATTCTATGTAGCTTGTATTCCACTTTTTTCGCCTTAGGGCTGCTTAGTTCTGTGACACAGCTAGAGCAACAACACATGGTTGTGGTGGTTTCACACCGATAAAAACATAATCACTAATGTTATAAAATGTGCTATAATGTAGACCCAACTGTTTATTTTTCTAACCCAGTGACTCGTGAAACATATGGAGTTTCATCTTCTTGGTTCAAAACAAAATGATTTGCAAGTGTGTGCATGTGTGATTTTCATGTGTAGCCGCACTACATACACAAACAAACCTATATTTCTTTTTATATTTTTATTTTCGTCTTTTTATATTTTTATATTTTCATATTTCCGTTTCAGAAAAGCTTTCATCTTGTGATGAGAATTCAACCAAATGTGATTAAACATTGTAATGGATATTTTTTTCTTTCTCCTCTGTATCTCAGCAACATTTTACAAACACCATATTCGAAATAAATCACTTGTTTTTTTGCCTCTGGCCTGTAATGGATTTATTATTTATAATTTGTTATCTGGGTCTAATATGTAACCACATCAGTGTTAAAGGCCCCACATAAACTGAAATCTGATCATAATATGAATGTGATTCCCACAAATTAACCATTTAACCAAGTAACATAATATTTAATCAATGAAAGAAGCATGACCACTAACAGAAATGGTTGTACAGTTGAATGTGAAGACATAATGATGCAGTAACCTAGATTTCTGACTCCTGGCTTTTCTGTAGCATCCTGTTCCACACCGATTCATTATGAAACTGTCTGCCATAGTATTAAGAGACTATACTTACAATGACCATATGGCAGACATGCCCACGGCAGAGTTCAGAGTAAGAGGCATATTGCATGTAGATAACCCAGCTGGCGATGAGGATACCCAGCCATGCCAGGAGAAGGTATTTCACCTTGATAGCTGGGAGACGACCCTTTGGAGATGAATAGCAAAGGAGAAGAGGAGAGAGAAGAGATGACATGTTTTGAATTTTCCATTTGTTGTTGTTTGTCTTGTTTTATTTTTTGCTTTATTTAATAATCACTCATTCATCACCACCCCTACTATTTCTGGTTCATCTCACTTCTAAAGGTTGTACAGGTTTCCTTAACTTAAGTAAAAATACCAGTAGGTATACAAGTTAAAGTCCTGCTTTTAAAATACACTAAAAGAACAGATCAGCAAAATGTGCTTAAAAGTATCAAAAGTAAAAGTACTCATGCATCAATGGGAAATCAGTGTTTTACTGTTGCAGGTTGTCGGGATGGAGCTAGTGCACAGTTACATATTAGTCCAGAGCATCCCAACATTGGGGGTCAGGCCCCCCTCTTAAGATAGCATGAGATTGTTAATGGGGTAGCAAGAGACTCTGCTTCACAAATGTGAATACATTTTTCTCAAACTTTCCCTTTTTTTGGAGGAGAAATTTCTTGTTTAGCTGCTAGCAACTCATGACATCTGATACATGACCAACATCAGTTGTTTCTTTTTTTTAATTTTATAAAAACAATCTGACAAGTAAGGAGTTACTATAGCTGTTTAATAAATGATGTTAAGAGTGGCCAACATTTCCCTCTTAAAATGTGTATAGGCCTACCTGCTAATTGTAGGCCTATAATGTCTACAGTAGTCTACGTGAATAAATGCAGTAGGTAGTTGTAGTTGTGTAGTTAATAGTGAGGAATGATTACACAACAACAACTGAATGAACAGCTGTTCACTTGACTTTAGGATTAAACCAAGATAGGCTAGGCCTAGCTGTTACGTTTGTCTGCACCCTTTAATTATCTATTTTTTTAAGACACGACATTTTGTGATGCAGCATGTGGACTGGACTCAGATGCCATCGACACAGAAATTGGTTAATTTGACATGCACGATGATGATCATTTACCGCGTGGACTTATACAGCAACAAAAGCAGACTGACATCATCTGTCCATGCATACCTGCAGACCTTTAGACAGAGGGCAGAACAGCACCAAATGGACCAGTCTCCGCAAAACCCTGGGCATCATGAGCGACTCTGTTAGGAGACAGCGGAGCGAGAAACCAGGGACTCCTGTCTGATCACATCCTTACAGCAAATCTACGCCATGCGTCGCAAATAGCCAAAACCCGCGTCTAGTAAGCGCGGCATACGCCGTGATATTTCCCTCAGCCTGTCTCTGACTACAACAACGCTACTGTGTGGTTTCGTAATCCAGTTTTTCAACACAAATCAATAGCCGGTGAAAAATGACCAAGCGCCCGTCCTTGAAATTGAGCAATTTCAGATCTCAGCTCCATATGGGCCAGAAAAACCTCCGCTACAGCCCCAGAATAAAAGACCTCCTCCGGCCGCGACCACCTGCTAACCCGATTAATGTAAAAGCAGTTTGTCCATGATGCCAGATGAAACTAGACAAAATTGTGACACCGAAATAACCAGCGGAGTGCCCGATGGGTTCTCAACCTCTGTTTCCCAGCGACTCATCACTGCGCTCCTTTAAAGGGAAAGATGCGGGACCTCCGCTGGGAGATGTTTTTATACCGCCGACATAAATCTCAGTGCGCTTTCCTGTCCTTTTCTCCCTGTGGGCACAAAACATCCCACCCTGACACATGGGGCCTATTTAACCCATGAGATGCAAGCCAAAACTGTTGAAAGAATGAACGTGTCACACCTAAAAATATGACAGATATACTTTGTCACGTACTTAACATTTAATAGCCTATTTTGGCCTTGTAGGACTTTCCATTAGGCTACTGTATCTGAGTGTTTAACACATGTGTATTGCCCTCTTTTAACTTTACTTAATTACTTATTAGGTCATGGAGCCCCAAAACTGACGAAAAGACAGAAAGTCAAAATTATAGCCTAACTGAATATATTAATGATTTATACAAGAACGGTTAATTAAACTTGATTCTAGTTCATTAAAATTGAGTGTAAAAAAATGCTTTGTACTTTTTTCTTAAAATCTGTTGGTTCAGCAGCAGCTGCTACAAGCTCATAATAAGGGACTACTATTGCCACAAAATAATATGATTAGTGATCCCTCTGTAGGAGAATAAACTGACTGTGAATGATCAGGTAAGATTAGGTTTTGAGTGAGGGTAAGGAGTGAGATACTGTAGTGGCAGTTACAAAAAAACTACAGTAATGCTGACTGTAAAATAGTGCGGAAGAAAAAGTTAAACTAAGTCTATGCACAGGTAAGGAGTTGCAGATGCAGAATAAGAGGTGTTATGCTGAATATTATACACTATAATGTTATAGGGCCAGTCTTTAGCTGAATATATCAAGAGAATACAATATGTTTGTGAGGTATAAGGATGCTGATTCTGTATCCCATTTCATTTTATATGCCTTGAGCTCTAGCCTCAACCACTGACTCGTACCAAATTATAATACAAATATGTAATTGACTGTGATGAAAATTAATCTTGCTTCTCTTTTCTAATCATTTGCTGTAAATATTCAACGGAGACTGAAGATTTGCTGTTTTTGAAGTTGATATCTAAGTTTTATGGAGGAAGTTAAAGCTTTGCCATTCACCAGCAACATTGCCTGTAATTAGCACATTTGCTGCACAATCCTCAACCCTTAATCAGAACCTGTAGATTGTTTGTGTAGGAATATTCTGTATGTAATTTGTCACCCATCATGTGCATGTGTGTTACATGAGCATGTTCTGTGTATATTTCAGGTCTTTTGTCATGTTTTTATTCATATTTTAATAAAGAATGACAAACATACATTGATTTCTTCTGTTCCCACTATAAACCCGAATAGGTTCAGAATACCTCAAACCTTTTAAAAAGTTGTAATAATATTTCTGAGTAAACCTTTACTAAAATATAATACTTTTTTTAAAAAACTTTAATTTCTGCATACTAAATTACATTGATGCTTAATAAATTTAAATTCCACTTATTATACTCAATAAATGTAATTGTACACAACTTACACTCAGAGGGAAATCTACTCAAAAAATATTGAGAACAAGTATTGTGCTAGACTCATTAATGGAAACTCACTCAACAAAATTACTACTAGTCAACTTGAAATTTATAAAGTGCCAATTTTCAGATAGTAGCCCTCAAAAATACAAATACAACTCCATTTTTACATTTAAGTTCTTTTTTGTTGTGTCATATTTTCACAACATCCTCCGTCATTTCTACATATAGACAAAGTAATTGACTGATTGATCAGATAATTAACCAGCAACAATTTTGATAAGCAATTTATTTTCATTCTTTTTTGCAATAATGTTCACATTCTCTATTTCCAGATTCTTAATGAGTTTTTTTTTGGTGTTAAGTAATAATAACTTGAATCTCTTGAGCTAAATAAAATTTCCTTTAACTACCTACTTTACTGTGTTTTGTGGAAAAACAGACTATGCATAATCTTATTCCATCAGCAGCACTTTTACTTAAATAATATAAAAGGAAGCTTTAAATGTGGAGTTTTATGGAATCATAATTGTTAAGTCAGGTAGACAAGGTTATGGAACAATATTAGAGTTTCTGCAGGTTTTATTTGTTCATATTTAAGACTGTTTAAGACCATTTTAAGACCATTATGAATGAAATTTAAGACCTTTATCATGACTTAAAAAAAAGAAATGAAAAGGAAATGCAGACTACAAAATTACTGAGTAAATCAATGTATTCAAAGTAGGGTAGAGTGATGCTTACAAAATTGGCATCGGACAATGTCAACAATAAAACACCAGAATGGACAATGACATCAATAAGCTATGTAATTAACAAGCTGGCATGCGGTGCACATGCTGACGTGAAAAGTGGATCACCGATGGGGACAAAAACGAAGTTCTGTGTCTTTTTGGTGACTTTATAAACACAACCTACTGCTGATGGATAAACTCAGGGGAGCAGACATGGAGACAGAGAGAAGCAGGGAAAGCCAGTGTGTTTGCAGTGAGAGACCAGAGGTGAAGGTGTGTGAGTGAGTGCAGGGAGAAATCGAGGCAGGTGCAAAGCAGGTACATTTACAAATAATAATAATAATAATGTCGATGGGACATTATAGGAAATGATGTTTTCCAATAAAGAAATATGCAATTCCACATAATTTTGGAACATTGTTATTACCACATCTGTGAATAAGTAGGAAAATCTAGAGCAGATTTAAGTTTACTGGGGTTGAATTCTAACCATTTGATCTGGGAAAATTCCTTGGGTTAGTTTTGATCCTCTCCACAATGATTTTACTTTCATGGCACAGCACCAAGCCGTTTTTAGCCTAATGCATTCACTGCTGTTTTGCCAAACACTGACTATTTTTCAGTTTACATAGGCTACAAGCCATCAAAACCATCATAAGGTAGATTATAATGCACCTGGATATCTTTTAATACACCTGGAACACAACTGCAGCTGTAAAATTGATGAAAAGAAACTGATATACAACAGTTATTACACAATTTTTAAAAAATTTGCCTGGCGAATGTCCATATTTTATTGGGAGTTATCTTTCAAACACTATTTCTCTTCATACAACCACATTCCAAATAACATAAAGCTTCCAAAACATTGAAATGTTGATAAAACCAGTCATTACAAATGACCAAAATCATTCCCATGCTTTAAAGGCCCACAGCTTGAGAACAGAACATCCTACATCCTGGTTCTGGTGTCAAAATAAAGGTCTGATTCTCCTCAAAAATTGATATATTGTATGAGGTTGTACCTGCTACGGTTCGCCAGCAGAGACCGACAAAGTCCGCCTCTACCGAACACGCTCTTCTTCTATGAGAGAATTTGAGGTAGTGGCGAAACTGAAATGAACCCAACGGCTTCCGTAGGCCGCCGGCAAGATAGCGGCGCGCCTAACGATCTATCCGAACCGCCGCTGTTTCTGGACGGAATCCAGCTATACAAACGCAAATAGATTACGGACCCGGTACCGGGGGCGCTCGGGACGATTTAATGTTACTAAGCTCAGCTCCTGCTTGGTCAACATCGTCCTTTCTTTTTAATTTCATTTAACTATCAAGATGTACAGTAGAGCACAGCGCTGTAACCTGACAACTTAATGCTGATTGTGAGTTTCTGCCGCTCTCATTCGCACGTCATCTGAAGAACGAGGAGAGGGAGACAGCCATGCGTTGAGTGTTACTGTAGTTTACTGAAAATCATAAACGATAATGTGAAATTTTAATAGCAGTGCTTATATATATGACACGAAAGCTGCCTGTTGGTCTTTGTAGCCGTAATACAGCAAATTATATTTGGACCGATTTGGACTAGCAACAGAAAGAACTGCAAGACCACGGGAGTAAAAAAACATTCTTGAGCCCTGTGGGGCCATATTACAGTTTTTGCCCGTTGCTTGAACACTATAGACCCATGCTTAGACTAAAGTAACACAACTTTAAGCTTTTGTTACAATACCTCAAACACATGTACCCATTCCTTAAACAAAAGCGTTGCTTTGCACTCTAGTTGCAATTCTGCAACACACTTACTCCTTTATGCAACACACTTGGTCCTGCATACTACACTCTATTTCATACATAAGACACTTCGTTCAAAAATGAAATCTCAGGGTGCCATATGGAAAACACATGTATCCAAAATACAAAACACATCGGGTAATTGCAACCACTCAAATTCACACCAGAAGGCACTTACTTGCAAAACTGAACACCAATCAGCCAGCTACAAAATGCCCTCAGTTTAGCCATTTCAAGAACCTTGATAGTATGGATGGAGGGAAAGCAAGAGGCAGAGGAAGAGGAAAAGGAGGAGGAGGAGGAGGAGGACAAGGTCTAATGGCTCGTTTCCACTGAGTGGTGCGTTACGGTTCAGTACGGTACGGTTCGGGTCGGGTCGCTAAACCATGATCGGGGGCTCGCGTTTCCACTGCCAACAGTACCCTACTTGATAGGCGTGGTGTATTTTTCAACGGTGTTTTAAAAATGGCGCCTCTTGTGTTGTCGAGTTCCCTTGTAGCACGCGCAAGTGACGATTCTCTGTCAACCAATCACCGTTCTGCAGTGAGTCTAGCTCCACCTTTTAGTACCGTACCACTGTGCTAGGTACCCCAACGAAAGGGTACCCAAAAAGTGGTACAGTACGGTTCGGCTTTTTGGTACCATTCACAACTTTTGACAGTGGAAACGCAAATAATTGCGTACCGTACCGAACTGTACCGTACCGTACCGCTCAGTGGAAACGAGCCATAAGAGGCCATGCACGGACCCCTATTTCTGATGATATAAGAGCAACTTTGGTGGACCATGTCATCAACCATGGACTGACTATGAGGGAAGCTGGGTAGAGAGTCCACCCACATCTAAGCCGCTTCACAGTGGCATGTAAGAACATTCGACTAGAAAACAGGTATGTCTTCACCTCTCACTCTACTCAGATGGTATTTACAGCACTGTACTACAGTACATCCCATTACCACATCATGTGTACAGGGTATTGCAAGGTGCTAATGCTCCTTTTGCAGCCAAAGTGGTAGTTTTTTGTGAAACACAACATGCATCGTTACTTACAGTATATTGAGATGTTTCAGTACAGTGGATGATACAATTTATACAGTAAAGTAATGTAAGAAAAAAGAAGCAAACCAATGACAATTTGTGGTTGTATTTCTCTAGAATGACTAGCAGACCTTCTGGGGGAGGACGGCAACAGACGATGGGATCTATGAGCCCACATATGCACAATTGCCATGACTTTCTGTGTTTACAGTATAGTATTTTTTGTATTATTTTATATATATTTTTTGCTTTATCTGAATTCATGTTACTGTAATGTACAGTGCTGCAATGTAAAATACTGAGTAGTCCTATTTGCTTTTTTGGTTGTCTGAAAGTGTGCCTCCTGAAAATACGCCTTCTGAATAAACAGTGAAAATCAAAGACTGCAGTGTTTTATATAAAGTAGACTAGTGTGATTCCCCTGATCTGAAAGTGTATGCAAATGATCCAAGTATGTGTCATTTTGTCATCCGAGTTAGATTTTGACAAAGGAATGTTAGGTTTTGATAGTAGAGTTTCAATTTGACACAGATGTGAAGGGTATGTTTTCCAGTGTTTCATGTTTACTTGTGTGTAGAGTTTTGGCACAATGAGCGAAGTTTTGCAAAATGTGTTCAAGCAATGGGCAAAAACTGTAATCCTTGAGTTCAGGACAACTAGGTCGGTGGGTAGGTATGTTTATTGTCACAATATAACAAGTTATCGATTGAAATTGTGTTTTGTAACTCACTTCTGCTACATATTACTGGGACTAACTCCATATAAACTGAAATAAAACATTTTGTACTGTATATATGTAGACATTTCAAGAGTCCCACATTTGTACCCTGAGATGGTTTCAAATCTGATACTTGAGGTGCAATAAAAAACATTTCTCCATGACTTCTGGCAACTAGTACATCACTACATGTGCATGGAAAAACGAAAAATATGCAAAGAAATAGACTTGATGAAGATTAATTGACCCAACAAAGTTTCAATTGAATTCACATCAACCAGCATCAAGTGTTGGTTATCTGTTTCGAAATTAAATTAATAGTCATAACAGTGTTAATCAGAGCAAACGCCACTCCAGACTCCAGACAGACACGGACGTGGGAATTTTACATATGAAACAGTCAATTAATCAAGCAGGATTTAAAATATGATGCCTTGCTAAAGATTAGGCTATCTGACTCAAGAGTATATAAAGTTTCATTTGGATTCACCTCGATCAGCGAAATGTAAACAGCATTACATTTCTGTTTAAATTTCAATTTCCAAAATAAATATATAGTCACAACAGTGTTAAACAATAGAGATGAAATGTACAATCATATGGTAAGAAAAGAAGATAAGACGGAAATAGTCTGGGGTAAAGCAGAAAAGCAGATTTAGGCCAACATATTTATTTTTAAATCACTTGTATACATTCAGAAACAGTTTGACCACGTTTTAAATCCAGAATTTATATTTAATTGTAGATAACCATAGCAACGGCACTTGCACTTGAGGACAGTTCTTAAAAAAATAATCCAGCTGTACAATAACTCTACATTAAATTCACTATAAAAGAAAAGAAAATGGAGCAAATGGCGACCCGCTCGACAACTTGGCTTCAGGTAAGTTAAACGATATAATGCTGTACTTTCAGAGTTATCCTGTGAAATATGTTAGCTTAGCTTAAGTTGCTAGTTAATTAACTCAGAGCAAACGCCACTCCAGACAGACACGGTCGTGGGAATTTTACATATGAAACAGTCAATTTATCAAGCAGGATATAAAATATGATGCCTTGCTAAAGATTAGGCTATCTGACTCAAGAGTATATAAAGTTTTATTTGGATTCACCTCGATCAGCGAAATGTAAACAGCATTACATTGCTGTTTAAATTTCAATTTCCAAAATAAATATATAGTCACAACAGTGTTAAACAATAGAGATGAAATGTACAATCATATGTGGTAAGAAAAGATGATAAGAGGGAAATAGTCTGGGGTAAAGCAGAAAAACAGATTTAGGCCAACATATTTATTTTTAAATCACTTGTATGCATTCAGAAACATTTTGACCACGTTTTAAATCCAGACTTTATATTTAATTGTAGATAACCATAGCAACGGCACTTGCACTTGAGGAGTTCTTTCGAGGTTGTAAAAAATAATCTAGCTTTACAATAACTCTACATTAAATTCACTATAAAAGAAAAGAAAATGGAGCAAATGGCGACCCGTTCGTCAGCTTGGCTTCAGGTAAGTTAAACGATATAATACTGTACTTTCAGAGTTATCCTGTGAAATATGTTAGCTTAGCTTAAGTTGCTAGTTAATTAACTCAGAGCAAACGCCACTCCAGACAGACACGGTCGTGGGAATTTTACATATGAAACAGTCAATTTATCAAGCAGGATATAAAATATGATGCCTTGCTAAAGATTAGGCTATCTGACTCAAGAGTATATAAAGTTTCATTTGGATTCACCTCGATCAGCGAAATGTAAACAGCATTACATTTCTGTTTAAATTTTAATTTCCAAAATAAATATATAGTCACAACAGTGTTAAACAATAGAGATGAAATGTACAATCATATGTGGGAAGAAAATAAGTTAGTGAGTTAGTGAAGTGCTGTGGCTGTGTGACATGCTGTGTCCACACAGAGACTGGACACCTGATTGGATTCCAGCTCATTTATCTCTCCTTTCACACTCACTACTTTTAAATTGCATGACATTTGGAGGGATGAAGTCAAGCCAAGGTCAAGTCAAGTGTGAAATTATCAGGTGTCATTGTTGGTAATAAGTTCAAACTTCACTGACCGTAGTCCTGTCTATGTCATTTTGTATTGTTGATGCAGAATACATTTAAAAGGTTTATCAGTGTCTTTAGGAAGCTGTCAAGGATATATAAACAGCAGCTTTACCATATCTGTTCACAAGAGCAAAAGAAATTTATATGATCTGGTTGTGCAAAATCTGGCACTGCCATGTCCATCTGATTATTATTCATTTTCACAGCACTCCACCTCGTGATCATCTGGTTTTCAAGTTATTAATTTCTGCAGGTTCTCTAATGTGCTTTGTTTGCTTTTGTATATTTATCAATGTAAGCTTGAAAGTCAAGAACAATGGTGTGTATGTGTGTATATAATGACTGTGTATGTTTTTACCAATGTATTGCTGCACTTACTATACCCGGTTCTCTTACAGAGCTTGATTGAAAAGTCTTTGATACCAGAGGTGAAAGCAGTGTAGAGGTCCCGCTTCATCCTGCTCCACTACAGTATGTCCAAAATCCTGTGGGATTGGCTGATCCTTCTAGCCACTTTGTACGTGGCTGTCATTGTGCCCTACAACATCAGCTTCACTGTATACGATGAAACCGCCGTAGAAACGCACTCGACTGTCGCTACTGATGTTGTGTTGGAACTTCTCTTTATCATAGGTGAGTGTTGAAAGAAATGAAAGACTTCTTCCTGATTTTTCCACTAACTAGGTAGGACTATCGTCAAGCCATTTCTGTCTACTAAAGTACTGAAGTGAGTCGAATCAGCTCTCAAAATCTGAATCCAAATAACATTGTGGTGCTTTCAAATTAATTTTTTTATATGTGGTGACATTAGATTTTCAATGAGAGAAACTGAGACATGAAGTCCTCCAAGTTCCAGGCAGCCCTGGTTTTGTAGTTCCTTCAGGATGTCTGAGTTTCTCTCAGGGACCCCTCCTGGTCAATAATGCCAGGTTAATCTCCAAAGGGAAGCACCTATCGGTTGAATTGAGGTGGCTTAACCTCAAAATAATCCAGTGAAGTGTTCCTTCTTTGTCAAAGTTCTGTAATTATTCCTGTCTAAGAAAACCTATTCAACTAAAACAATGATTTTAGACCAGTTGCTTCTTCTTGCTCAGTACGGAGTGTGGATCATGCTGTTATTGCCATACTGTTGAAAGAGCTTATGCTGAGCTGCTTTTCACTGATTTTCACTGATTTTCTCTTTAATTCAGAAACTTTGCCAACTGGATGTCTTCCAATCACTGGGAGGGGGACTTACCTTCAACCTCTGTATTTGCAGACATTATCCTGAACTTCCGCACCACCTATCTCAACCAGTCAGGGAGGGTGGTGTATGACTCGCGCTCCATCAGCAGACGCTACGCCACCACCTGGTTCTTAGTGGACCTGGTTGCTTCCTTGCCCATTGATATGCTGTATGCCGCTCACATCCCAATGGTGAGTAGGGCCTACAACTAAACAACAATATCTTTTGTCTTCTGTTTTCACTGTTTCTGACACAAGCAGCAATTTCCCAATGTATAGCCTTTGGGAATACAGTACCTTGCATTGCACAAGGCTGCTACTGCCTGCCTGTGTGTCGAGTACTTTCAAAATAGTGATAAGCAAATTTGTTTGAACAAAACAAGTCTCTATGTATGCAGTATAAATACAGTCAAAGTGTGTTATAAGATATAACATGGCAAAGGGATTCACTTTATTCTTCTTTCTTTTTTCTGTCACAATTCCCCCTGTACTTGCCTCTCCTCTTCAGAGCTCATTCATCCACCTGCTCAAGACTGTACGCTTGCTGCGTCTCCTTCGTCTGCTTCAGAAACTGGATCACTACTCTCAGTACAGCGCCGTTGTGGTGATCTTGCTATTGTCTATGTTTGACCTGAGGGCACACTGGATGGCCTGCATCTGGTACATGATTGGACACAAGGAGATGGAGGACAACAAGACCTGGCACATTGGTAAGTCTTATTAAAGCTGTTGAAGTATGAATGTCAGGTTTGGTGTTTTGTCCAGTAAGGGGGAATAATATTTCCTTATAAGTAATAGTTCAAACAGTTTTTTACCATGTGCCGGTATCTTTTAATTATCTTCATTTTGCCTTCTGACAGGAAATAAATGCAATATTTTATTAAAACACAGTGCTGACTATCCAGACTGAAAAATCCAACAAATAAGACCGTATAGTCAGTAAAAAATGACTGCTAGAAAGCAACACACTGATGTTTTGTTTGTGTCACACACACACGGACCAAAACATGCACTTTTTTCTCTCTTAGACCAAGTATACTATTTACTATATACTGTAGCTCTGAGCTGACATGTGCCACACAGACATAAAGATAATTCAATTACATTCAAATTAGCTTTATTGGCATGAATGTGTAACAACAATATTGCCAAAGCATCATACAAACTACATATGAACAATCAACCCCATACATTTCATTAAACAATTAATTAAAGCAGAAAGTTATTAAAACTTATGTGTGTTTGTGTTAGAAAAATTAAAATATATTAAAAATTAAAATTAAATAAATAAAAGAGTGTGTGTGTGTGTGTGTGTTAAAAAAATAAAAATATATTAAACATTAAAATGAAATAAATAATAACGTAAATGTGTGTGTATATTAATAGACTTTTTTTTTAAATGATTAAAAAATAATCATAATAATTCCGAAAATATCAAACAATTTGTACAATTCCACTGGTTGTCCTCACTTCATGGCACGAGAAGACATATTTCGCATCAATTATTTCACATTTGGGCATTTCTCCTAGTAAATAGGGGAGTTTCTGTGTGTCTGATATAAATTTGAATTCGGGGTATATTTTAGAAATGTTTGCAAATTGTTTTTGTCTTAGTGTTTCATATTTGGGGCATGATGTTAGAAAGTGCAGCACTGTCTCTACCTGTCCTGTGTCACACTGAGAGCAGAGTCTCTCCTCTTCTGGTAGCCAGTTCTGTCTGTGGCGACCCTTTTTCTATGGCCAGGCTGTGTTCACTCAGTCTGTATGTTGTCAACATTTTTCTTAGTTAAGGACATTTTATTGTGCTCAGGTACTTTGCCAGTGTGAATTCTCTTTTTATGGTCAGATAACATTGTGATTTACTTTGTGTTTTGGTTGTTTCTTTCCAGTATTCAATATATTTTTCTTTCTGCTTGCTGATAATTTGGTTTGGTCTGTTTAAGTTGGTGTTGCTGTCCTGAGGCTGTTGGGGACTTGTTACTGCAGAGAGCCTCTGGACCAGCTGGTTGAGGGGACTCTTCTCTGGTTTCAGCTCCTGATATGTTATATATGTATGTTATATGTTATGGCTTTGTGATGGTATGTCTGGGGGTTAACTGATTTTAAGTGTGTGTAAAATTGATTTGATGTTTTCTGTATTTTTAGTAAGAGTGGGTATCGGCAAAGCTCTGCTTTGCACAGGTTTTTTGGTGTTTCTATGATTGTTTTGTCCCATTTGTCAAATTCACTATTTAGTTTTGGCCCCCAAATTTCGCCACCATATAACATTATTGGTTCTGGTACAAACTGGAAAATTTTAAGCCAGATTTCAATTGAAATATCGATTTTAATGTTTCTTTTTATTGCATAGAAATCTCTCCTTGCTTTGTCCCTCAGATCTTTCACAGCCATGTTGAGGTTTCCTGTGTATGTAATGTTAAGGCCAAGGTAAATGTAGTTTTTTGTATGTTGTAATTTAGTGGTGTCTAAATAGAAACTGTTTACAATCTGATTTCTGTATTGTTTCTGAAAGATTATTATTTTAGTCTTTGCTGTGTTTACTGTCAGGGCCCAGGTCTGACAGAATTTCTGCAGGAGATTAAGGTGCTGCTGCAACCCATGTGAACTATAATATGAACCATAATCTTTGAACATTGTTGTCTCATCCTCTACCTCCTTCAAGGGTGGCTCAGTGATCTGGGCAAACGTATGGAGACTCCCTACAGCAACAGCACGGTGGGTGGCCCGACGGAGCACAGTGCCTACATTGCTGCCCTTTACTTTACTCTCAGAAGCCTGACCACTGTGGGCTTTGGCAATGTCTCTGCCAACACCGATGCTGAAACGATCTTGTCCATCTGCACCATGCTTGCCGGAGGTACGCTGGGCTTTAAGTTAGTTGCCATCTTTATATACATATAAACAAATTATTTTTGGCTGCGGTGGCAGAGTTTATTTTTTATTTTGAGTGCTTGTCAGAGGAATGATATAACCAGTGCCTGAAATTACTGTGGCCAGGTTTGGATCAATGAGTAAATAAATAGTAACAAAACATAAATAGTGACAAATGTAGATTACTGGGTAATGATATATTTTTATTTTAAAGCAGCAAAAGTGTTTTCTTATTGTTGCTGTTTAATCCATTCAATTTGTAATAGCCTAAAAAACACAATTCAGAATGTTTTCTAGAAATACAAATATTCAGACGTAATATCAACATTTACTTACTATTTGTTTCCGTCTCACACAGTGCTGGTGTATGCCCTGGTGTTCGGTAACATAACGGCCATCATCCAGCGGTTGTACTCGCGACGTTCTCTATACTACACACACATGAAGGAACTAAAGGACTTTATCCGTGTCCACCGTCTGCCCCACCAGTTAAAACAACACATGATAGAGCACTTCGAGATGACATGGTCGGTCAATAAGGGCATACACATAGGGCAACAAGGTAGGTATCCCTTTCATTGTTGTTGACATGTAGCACTTTGTACATTGCGCTGTCTGTCCTAAAGATACTTCAGGGTAATGTTTGGATGGCATTTGAGCACTGAAAGCTCTTCTGCATTCCAAAGACAATCCTATGTAGCTGTAACTGTTAATGATCTTACACATGGCCACAGGTACACCATCAGATGAAATCCTATTGAAATTCAAAAAAGGGTAACTTGTGGCAACAGTTCATTCCCTAATTATCAATCAGCGTCACACGTCATTACATCTGTCACACATCCCCAGATCCTGCAGAACTTCCCTTTTGAGCTGCGGGCTGACATCGCCATGCACAGGAACCAGGACATCATCCAGCTGCCAGTTTTTAGGGGGGCCAGTCATGGTTGCCTGCGCTCAATCGCCCTCCACATAAAAACCTCCGTCTGTGTCCCCGGGGAGTAACTCATCTGTCAAGACGACTTGCTACAAGCTATCTACTATGTCTGCTCTGGATCTCTGGAAGTGCTGAAAGATATGATGGTGCTGGGAAGATTAGGTTTGTCTTGTGGTCAAGTGACTTTTTTTTAGCACAAAGTATAGTGTAACATGGAGCAAAATAATGAATATGTATTGTTTTGATTTTAGAGGCAGGGAACCTCATTGGATCTGACCTTCCAGAAACAGACCAGGTCATCAAGACCAATGCTGGTGTGAAGGCGTTGACATACTGTCACATTCAGCATATCAATGTGCGTGACCTGAAAGATGTGCTGGTATACTACCCGGAGTATGCCAGTGAGTTTTCCTCACTCATCCGAGACAACCTCACCTACAACCTGCGTGAGAACACCCAGAACGAGGTACTAAATATACACTCCCACAGAAAGCATGATTAAATGTATGAGTAAGCTTCCTTTTCTCACAGTTTTAAACCTGTGTCAGTCATCTATTTAAATTTTTTCCCCTAATTCCTAACTCACCACTGCTTAAATTGGAGCCGACCAACCCACAAACCTTTGTCCAGTATCTACATGTGTAGTAAACAGTAAAAATGCTAAACCCAACAGGAAGTCATCCACTTAAAACTGAAAATGACATTTTTTCCATTTACATGCTCTGTACAAACTACTCCTAGAGAATTATTCTGATCGACTTCAAATTTGGGAATTAAATTTAAAGACCTCTGCGATGGTAAATTGAAAAGCTTTAGAGGTTTCCCACAGTGCGTGAAGGCAAGTGTCCATTCGATGCTGCTTGCAGATTTCATTTTTAAAGATTTTCTGCTCTTGTAACGCATTTGTGTGGGGCTTAGGATACCCAAAAACTCAGATATAGGTTGCATAAAAACTGAATGCTGCTTCTACATGTTTAATTTTTGACTCTGGGGACAGTAAGCAGACCTGTCCCAGAGGACCCGAGATGTCTGGATGGTAAATGATTAGGAGATCAGAAATGGATTTTTTTTTTGTCTCTTTTTCAATGACTTTTTTCAATTTAGAGCTTTATTAGCATGGAAGTTTTGAAAACTATTTTGCCCAAGCACATACAACACAACAGACATTTAGAATATTGATTGACAATGTCAATATAATTATACCACATTCAGTGATCTTGTGTCAACTATTTGTCAGTTTGCCACATGCAGTCACATATTGTGCAGCTAAGTATAGATCTTATCCCTAATGCCAACAGGTGGCAGTAACATACAAAGACATGCTGCAATGGGCAAAAAAGACAGGGGTGATTAATACTGCAAGCCAAGCTAAACATGGGTGTAAACATGTTAGCTTGCTAACTTGGTCAGTATCTCTCCTACAGGGAAACCTTGTTGGCCTTCACAGGCAGAGCTCAACCCCTCAGAACAGCACCCCTACAGCCAGGCGAGTCACAGCCCAGGGAGAGTCAGCAGCTGAGCAAAATCCAACTGTCTCCTGATTCAGACCCCCAGATCTTGCTCCCAGGTATTGTGAAAGCTGTCATCAAATTCAGTTTTCAAACACACGCAGAAAGCAAGCAAAAACTTTTGAAAGTCTAAATTTAATGATTTTGTGAATGTTGCACGTCAGGCAAAACAGAACTGAATGGAAGGAATACAATGCAATGCAATAACAATGCACAATGGGCATTAACTAAAATGTCTAGTTTATGTTGGCAGCACTGTTCTGATTCAGTTTGATGGTCAGTTTTACTTTGTGGTGGTGCTGTACTGCATTTCATTATATTAGACAGTGTTTTAATAATTTCCACTCAGTTACATGCTGTATAGTATATGATATAGGAAACAGTTCGCCTTTATAGTACAGTCTGACACAGAACCACTATACACCTTAGGCTCCAAATTGGCACAGTCTCAACAGCAAATAAGAAACGTCACAAACAGCTGTGTAGAATTGCATTACAGCGTAAAGTTTCTATATTTCTTCTTTGTTTCTTATTACTTGAAAGTAATGTATTTTCAGTGTTTATTGTCAGATAATCTGCAACTTTCAAAGTGTAATGAGTAGCCGCATGATAGTGTTTTTCCTTCTTCTTTAGTGCTTTCCCCCACAGACACTGAAATTCTAAAGCATTGGGAATTTGCGTCCAGTTTAAATTAATTTCAACCTTGGTTTGCTTAATAACCAAACTACTGTACAATGATGCCTCTTTTTTCTGTGTTTTTTATGGCATAATTTGCCTTTTGTCAAACAGTCCCCCTTTACTTCATGTCTTTCTTAGATACTCAGTATCAACCTGATACTGATATCTAATTTTATATACCACATCATGTCTAAATATTTACCCTAGTTATGACAGCTGGAGAATGTGTTTTAGAACTGTACACCTAAAGTCATGCTTCAGAAACCTGCACCATCCACTTCAACTGACCAGAGCACCCTATCCTCCTGCCCAAACCATCTGTATTCATAATCTATACCTAAGTCATCCAGTAAGTCCTAGATGGAAAGACGGAAAGTACAGGTTCAGAGAGCTCAGGTGTCCGCCCCTCCAGGCTGAGATCCTCGTTTTCAAACCAACATGGGACTCTGGTGATCACTAAAAAAACTCTACTGTTCTTTATCTTCATCCCTTCACCAGGGTTGAGGAGGGAACTGAAGACCATTTCAACGTGGCACGCACCAAGCCTAGTGCCAGTACAGGAGGCAGCACCCACGGTAAGCCCTAACCACCACCAGCTTTTTGGTTCTGGCCATTCTACAGCGCATCTTGGAGGACTGCCTGCATTTTGTTTGGCGTTTTTCTAGTTTGTGCCTCACTGATTCCACAGAGTTGTGAGATATATTGACAAAGGGTCGACATTATATCAGCAGACTTTAGAGGGCCACCCAAATGAATGTCTCATAAGACACTGGGTATTAAATACTTAAATTATGCAGGCTCTTATGGTTTTATCCCATCATACCACCACTTGTTTGCATTTGCCATACCAAGTGGTAAGTGGGCCACACCTGCAAAAATCCAAAAGGCAAATAGGCTAGTAAAGGATAAAAGCAGGCTAAGTATGTAATCCATATTTATGTCCTTGACAGCGATCTGAGACAAAGGTGGAAAGCTGGCGTAAACCTGCCCTAAGTCAGCTACTTAATGTTTTCTCCTCATTTGTCCAGAGTCCAATCAGACTGATGTGACTCTGCTGCTGGAGCCAGAGGAGGTCAGACAGATCATTAGTCAACTCAACAACATGGTAAGGTACAGCCCCTTGACCTAAATTAAAACTGATTGGACCAAATAAAATGCAGCCTGAAGATCTTACTGATCCAAATGAACTTTCCCCTGAATTTGTTTGTAAAGTATTGTGGAGAGACTGGACATTAAATTCAGGAGTCATTAATAAATCTGTAATTAGAAAATTCAATCTGCATGCTATTTCAACATTAAAATATGAGTTCCTGTTTTAGTCTTTACAAATGGATTCTCTGACATCTTCAACGCAGACCATCAAGATAAACAGAAACTCATGGATACATTCTGGCTTCTCATGCAATAAACAGCCATAGTTGTAGATTTACAGGAGCAAACATACAAGGAAATCAAGTAGACTCACTTTCTGTCTATCTCTCAGTCTTGCACACTTAATTTGAATATATATGCAGCCAGAGGTTTCAGATGGACCCAGGTATGTGCTGACTGAAGTTTACATTAATTAATCAGCAGGGCACATCTGCAATCCAGATGAAAGTCAGGAGTGCTGATTTGACAATCTGAAGAAGAACAGTTTGATGACAACTGACTACTTAGTAGTACTTCTCTGACCTCCTTTCCAACTTGCTTCACTCTCTTGTTCCCAGTTTTTTTCCCTGTTTGCGTCAGTTACCCTGGTCTGTGTCGCTCTGGATGTCACTAATGCATAAGAAGCCATTTCTTAGAGTCATAGACAGGATTATAAATTGCCTGGACACAAGTCTACTCAGTGTAATAATAGAATATGCAAGGTAGGGTAGGACTTTTAATGTTACACCTAAACTGAGTGTGCTCTCTATCCCGACTGAAAACCTAATCCAGGAAGTGTCTGAGCTCCAGAGAGTCTGGTCCCACCTGACGCATCTTCTCCACACCCACGGATCTGTGCATCACTACAGAGCCTCCTACGACTCATCCCCAAATGGGGTCCAAATGGTGTCCAGCCCTCCCACAGCCCCCAACACAGGCAGGCATCTCCACAACAATCCTAGGAGCCATGACAGTGCAAACCTGACCCCCATCAGCCAGTCCCAGCCCACTTTGTGCCTGCAGCCTCCCAGTCATGGTGACGAATACTATAGCCTTTCTTCCAGTGCCCCTATAAGTAGGCATACATCCACACACAGCCTGCAGGGCTCCTCATCGAGTTCTTACACCTCCATCCACCAAATCGAGGACTCACACCCCTCAATCCACCCTGTGTCTGTCTCTCCATCAACGTTGCTAGACCACCCTCTTAGATCCTCCCTGGATTCAGGATCACTGTGACTGGATGGTCTATAGTCCCAGCTTTCACTCTGCGACCCATCTGCCATAGAACTCATCACAGATCATTGATTATTTATTGTTTTAAATTGAATGTTTTTTTTTTTAGTTCAGCATTTCTTATGTATAATTCTAATGACTATCTACAATTGTATGCCTTAGTAGATTTAAATACATTTCCTTTTGTTTTATCTGTAGGTTTAATTTCTCTCCACAAAAAAATGTTCTAATGGATCTACAATTCAATATATATAACATAGCTGCCGATTAGTTAAACATAAATATTTAGCCGAAAAGTGGTCCACATGAAATTTTTAGTAATGTTATTCATTTACAAAAAATGAATGCCTCCTGGTAAAAAAAAATATATGATGTCTTTTTTCTTTTGTTTTTTTAGTGTTTGCCTGTTTTTATTTTGTATTGTATGTCTTTGGACTTAATAAAAGCTTGATTGATTGATACTTAATTATTAAAAATAATAATATTCAGAGTATTCAGGATTTTTTTTGATTATACATAACATATTCCATAAATTACTGTTTAGTTGCAATAAAACATCTTGTCAGTTAGAAATCTTGCTTAAATATTCACTGACCAACACTGATAAAAGCTCAGGAACAAACACAGATACTCAAATATTTGTGTCAAAGCATCTGAAAACCCAGACAGGAGTTACTGACCAAGATTCTCAAACCGCAAACCTCTGTTGCATAGATGTGTTCAGTTATGTCATAGGACTAATCTGAGATAACCTTCATAGCCTGAGAAAGGCTGACATAGTTGTAGTTTATAAGTTCATACACATATTTGAGTCTGCCATATATATATATCTATATATCTATATCTATATTGTAGTATCTAGTTTCTATGCATTTGATTGGATCAGTTATCTAGTGTCTGTGCATTCTACTGTAGTATCTAGTCTTTATGCATTTGATTGTATCAGTTATCTAGTGTTTGTGCATTCCACTTACAACAGTAAGTAAGCAGCTGTATCAGCAAGATCGAGGGTCAGTGACCTTATGGTATCTAACAGATGTCTGAACATATCCTATATAAGCTATGTGTAATGAACAGTGAGGCAGAGTGGTCATCGGGCTGGGTCACTCTCCAAGCTGCTGCAGAGCTTGTTATTGATGCTGAATTCTTTTGATTCAATAAATTTTTGTGATCAAGAACAGTGTCAAGCGGATTTCTCAACACATCACCGCAGCATCATTGTTGGACACCACAATATATATATATATATATATATATATATATGAGTGTGTGTGTGTGTTTTTTCTTTTACTGTAGAATACAATTCCCCTCAGATGTTTCCGTATATGTGACTGAAAACCTAAAACAAAAGAGCTGCAGGACCTCAATCAATAATTGGTGCGATCAAATGCAACAAGTTTCAGATCGATCGTTTAAAGAGCTGGAGGAGACTTGTATCCGATGTAACTTTGAAGATATTTAAGAGAAGGATTGTTAATCAGATGAGTTAAGAAAGGCTATCCCAAATCAGCATTCACATTGTGTGTAGCTCCTGTTAAATTTGTATTTTAGGATTCATCCACAAGAGTTGTGGCAAATTTTAAAATGAGTGAATTATTTTAATTAAATTTGTAACATTAAAAAAAATGTTATTCATCCATTTACTGTGAAGTAATGGCTGTGAATTCAATGAGTTTTTGGGTTCTCCCTTTTTTTATTTGGGCTGACCTCAATCCAATCATATAAGTGAAGGTATAGTATCTTCCATGTAACTGTTGATGAGTCTACTCACACTGACTTTTAGTAGCAGTTATATCCAGGGATGTGTTTATGATAGGCCTACATGTATTTTAAATACAAAATAGGTTTTTGTCATTTGATTTTGATATGGTTGATATAAATGGCTTCTTGTTTTGTATCTAAATACTTTGGTGTTTTGTATTTTGTATAAACACTTAATACAGTCCACGATTTCAAAATAACAAAAGATTCTTTTAAGAAGTCTACGTGATGACATCATAAAAATGCTGCCTCTGATTGGTGCACTCAGGTATTTAATCAGAGTTGAGGTCAGAACAATAAATTGGTCCAGACCCAAAGACGAAAGTCAAGATATGTGAGTTTGCCAGCTTTTCATTGATGTTTAGCATAAATCGCTGCAATTCTTAACAGTTTCTGTGAAGTTTTTCTTTTGTTGGTGATTGTTTTAGTAGTACTGGCTAAATCATTTACTAATTTACTTAAAGCTATTTGACTAGACAGCAGGCCTCACGTATAACGTTATCTTGCTACCCTCAGCCAATGTAAACTTTTTTTGTTGGTTGTGCACAAGAAGAATAAACATTTTGGCGCTGTTGTATAGGCTAAATATTAATTTATAATGCCACAAGACGGTGTAACTTGTTAAACACACACCTGTGCCTTATTGTCATTAGCAGTGCCATTGAAGAGGTTGTCAATCCACACTAATCTATGTTGGAGCTCATTTGAGTAGTAGGCCCATTACCAAACACCAAGTAACTAAATTAGGAAACAGTCTGTGTCATAAGCAAAATGTTATTTGTTCTCAAATTTCATCTGGGTGATCACAGGGATATTTCAATATTGTATCTGTTAACTGGTTGCATATCGGATTTAGCACATGACTCATTAGGCAGAGACAAGCTGCTTTTAATTAACTGCGTTAGTGTACTGGTGAAGGGATGGATCAGAAAGGCCAATAGCAGGTTTGCAAAGTGATTTTTATGGTACCTTGGGACTGTATTCTTAGAGTTTCAGTGTGTACACACAGCAGTAAAACAGATCCAGAGCTCATTATTTATAGTCAGAGAAAATCTGGTGGAAAACAATAATACATCATACTCAGTAGCTGTGTTATTGAGACCAGCTTAGGTCCTTTACAAAACATTATTAGGAACGTTAATAGTACTAGTCTTGGTTTGGGTGGTTATGGTGTCTGATCTCCTTTTTTTTTTTTTTTTTTTTTTTGTACAGACTTGTGCTGAGACGGGACATTGTGAAAACATGAAGACTGGATTCTTGTTCTGTTTGTATCGTTGGCTGTCAGTGAGTTAACCTTCCAACCTGCAATCTATTTTACCTAAACTAAAAATTATATTGCAGAGTTATTTTGATTAGGATGGTGATGTTTTAGGGGTTTTTTTGTTTTGTTTTTTTTTCTAGGTGAAGCCTTGAAGTGTTACTGTGGAGGCATGCGGAAATGTTCAGGCCCTGTGGAGACCTGCACAGGTTCAGACAATGTCTGTGCCAAAGTCACCTTTACTGAAAGTAAGTGCTCTTTTCTTCACTGGGCCTGAGCTGCAGTAAAAGGTGAAAGTCAAAATAAAACAGCCACCACTGACAACAACAAAACAATACCCTTCCCAATAATCCATCCTGTCTTTTTCCATGTTTTTACAGTTTACAACAGATACAGCAAGGGTTGCATGAAATCCCGTGAGTGCAAGCAGCAGAGTTTGCCACGTATATCAGTTACCTATTGCTGCCGGAGAAATCTTTGCAACAAATAAACATCCTCAACATCATGACCATCCTCTGAATAAAAATTCTATTATGTAGTGTGTGTACTGTGGTATTCTTACACAAAAGAGTAATGAGTTTCAAATGTTAGTTTTTATGCCTCCTTCTACTTTACCTCATTTGTTTTATATAGTGATTTTGTTAAATGGCATCACTTCAACTGTCAAATTGACCAAATCTACCCCAAGTCTGATTCCTTATTTACAATATTTCACTTACACTTTATTTTAAATTGTGAAATGTCAAATGGAGCTAATACAGGGTAAACAGTGTTGCCTAACAGTGACAAAAGTTAATTGTAAGAGAATGCAACATCACTTTTTACAAGGTGATTTTGTTACATACGGATTTCATTTAGGTGTGTACAGTAGTCAAAACTAAACGTGGAGAAGCAGCATTCGGGTTTTTATGCTCCATATATCTGGAACAAACTTCCAGAAAACTGCCCGTCTGACAGACAGGGGTTAGTGTAGTGCACATAACATTTTGTTTCATCAGTGTCTTTTTAAATAGCTAAATGAACAAGTAAAATTTATTTGTGAAGTTGAACATCTCATACAGTGTCTCAATGACTTTACATGCTATCTCTCAGAAGATAATTCAGACAAATTTAATGCTCATTTATTTTTACAAAAGAAGTAATGCTAGATGTAATGTTTAGAGTTAGTGGAATGTTACACTTGGTAAGTACATTTACTCAAGTACTGTGCAGTTTTGAGGTAACTGCACTGTACAGTACTGAGGTTTGAGCAACCTTCAACTCCACATCTATACCAAAAAAATATACTCTTCACTACACTTATTGCATAATGTGACACACAGGAATGTATGGTCACATGATTTTATTAGCAATAGTCTGTGTAATTCCTGTGTGCTGTAGCAGAGCCTTATTTAGTTCATTTGACGTACATTTATGTTGGGAGCGTAACACTTTTTTGTTTTGTTTTTTTTTTTTTTGCCACAAGGGGGCCTCGCCTCGCCTCTAGCGACCACTTGGTGTGGCTTGTAGAATCAGAATCCGCTTTATTTGCCAGGTATGTGTACATATACGAGGAATTTGACTATGGATTGTATGTGTTTACTTGCACAATAAAATCAAACAGCAGTGCAAGGAATGCAGGAGTAAATTATGTACATGTCGTAGGTGGATGAGATATACAGGTACACATACACACAGTGTGATGGAGCATAGTGCAAAGGATGCCTGAATAAAGTATTATGTCCTTGAGGTAGGTGGACTAGGTATACAGTATAATATGACAATATTAACTGTATAAACTGAAATAGAAAACAATGAATAAATCACAGGTGGTAGTGAACACGTGGCTGAGTTACTGGGTTATTGCACAGGAATTGTTCCTGACACCATGAGTCAGAAGTCAGATGTTCATCAAAGTGATGGCTTGTGGGAAGAAACTGTTCCTGTGTGTATGTTGCTTTGTGTCTACAGACACAGGTCTGTTTAGAATGATGATGGTGGGCAGAGTGGGGCACTCCTCCTGAAGTCTATGATCATCTCCCCAGTTTTGAGCGTGTTAAGCTCCCAGTTGCTGTTGCCGCACCAGAGAGCCAGCTGATCAACCTCCCTTCTGTAGAGCAGTGGGGAGAGCGCACACCCTTGGGGGGTTGCCAGTGCTAAGTGCCAGATTGGTGCTGGATGTGATATTCCCCAGCCTCACCTGCTGACTCCTGTCAGTCAGGAAGTTTGTGATCCACTGACAGGGTGAGTTTGGTGCTGAGGATGTCCGGGATCAGTGGGTTGAACACTGAGCTGAAGTCCATGAACAGGATCCTTGCATATGTCCCTGGCAAGTCGAGGTGTTGTAGGATGTAATGCAGTCCCAAGATGACTGCATCATCCACTGACCTGTTAGCCCTCTAGGCAAACTGCAGGGGGTCCAGCAAGGGCTCTGTAATGTCCTTCAGGTGAAACACCAGTCTTTCAAAGGACTTCATGACTACAGATGTCAGTGGTGGTCATTTAATCCAGAGATGGAGGGTACTTTGTGGATTTGGATGATTGTGTAGCATTTGAAGCATGAGGGAACTTCACACAGATCCAGTGATCTGTTGGAGATCTGTGTGAAGATGGGGCCAGCTGATCTGCACAGATTGTCAGGCAGGATGGTGACACACCGTCTGGTCCAGGAGCCTTCCTGATCTTCTGCCTCTGAAAGACCTGCTGCACATCCTCTTCACAGATCATGGTTGGTTGGAGTTGGAGTTGGAGCAGAGTATTTTTTTTTCAAATTCATGTTACTGCAATGTACAATATTATGTAGGCCTATTTGCTTTTTTGGTTGTTTGAAAATGTGCTTCCTGAAAACATGCCTTCTGAATAAACAGTGAAAATCAAAGATTGCGTGTGTTTTATATAAAGTAGACTAGTGTGATCCCCCTGATCTGACAGTGTATGCATATGATGCAAGTATGTGTTATTTTGTCATCAGAGTTACATTTTGACAAAGGAATGTTAGGTTGTTATAGTAGAGTTTCAATTTGACACAGATGTGAATGGTATATTTCCCAGTGTTGTGTCATGTTTATTTGTGTGTAGAGTTTTGGCACAATGAGTGAAGTTTTGCAAAATGTGTTCAAAGCAACGGGCAAAAACTGTAAAAATATGCATAGTGTGGGACTTCTTATTTCAAACAATCTTTATTAGCTCTTTATTTGCTTATGATTCCATAAAACTCCACATTTAAAGCTCCCTTTTATATTAAATGTTTTGTAAAAATATATTTTAAGTTGGGGTTTACTCATTACCACTACTATAAAAGTTTGAGGTAATCAGTTTCTACAAATATTTAGAATTAATTGAACTTGTTTGGGTTTACAGTGTAGCCTATGTAAACTGAAAAATAGACAGCGTTTGGCTAAACAGCAGTGAATGCATTATCGATTTACTTTATGACTTGTGATAATCTACTGTGTTAGCAGTCTCTGACTCCTGGGTTTTGATCTACCTCTAAATTACTGCTATTGCAGTAAATTAATATGGAAGCTTACTTCTGTACGATGTACAGAATTACTGAAATCAGGCTCAGCTGAAGATCATTGGAAAATATGTAAAAGGAACCCTACAAATAAGGGAAAAATGCTGAGGGGTAACATTAAAAGTTTACATGCTGAGATGAAAAAACTATATCAAAGTTCTAGCTATAGAACCGAAGTATTATGACATCTTTTGGGCAGTCTTTGGACTTGCTGCTGAAACTGAACTGCCAAGACTCCAAAGACTGTTTATTTGCTAAAGAAAGGATGTCTTGGTATGATTTTCTATGTTAGTGTAGTTAAATGAAACAGACTTGACATTTGACATTTTTATTGAATACTTCTGTAAACAAAACATCAAAGGTTTATACTGCTGCTTTCAAGGCATGTTGTGAAGCATTTCTTTCAGGGTGTTTAGTTCCAGATGCAAAATGCTCACTTTCAACCGTGTCTTCAAGGTATATATGCAGAACCTGTAGATGCCTTGCCCCAAGACTGGGGTACTACACTGTGAAGACAAATCAGAATTAGATGCTTGGTTATGTTAGTTTGCAAATTTAACAATCTTTAAATCTTACCAGCTTTAAATAAAGAGACTCTACATCCCCACTTTTGTACAACATAGTGTATGCAGATATATCATGTAGCCCTTTTATTCTCTGCCACTTTATGACACAAGCTCAACACAACTTTGGATTGCAGTGCTTCAAGGGATGTGATGGACGAGAGCAAAGGAAACACAGAAGAAAATAGTCTGCAAATGCGAAGTCAGTGTGAATTCTCACCTCCCCAAGCAACTCTGTTGCTGCTCCACAGGTGTATCTGGTCCATCAAAGGTGAATCTGGGGCCTCTATGATGGAGACCTTCTTTACTAGGAAAGAATCAAAGACCTAATCAACTGTGTTTCTGTCCTATGTCCTGTTATGTGCCTCTCAAAATCTCTTTTTAGCTTTAAAATGGATTTACTGCACATTTTCTCTTTAAGAATGACCTGGACTACTTGAAAATTAAAATCTATTTGCTATAGTTTTTGTACTTTGTGAGGAATTATGTGTGGAAAGTAATATGTAGCATGAAGGAACTATAAATTTCACTTCATTATGCAGCCTTGCGCTGTATAATGACAAACAACAATGTACCTGTATTTATATATTAAATTTGGGTTTACCTAGAATAACAAAACGCATGTTACTTCTTAAGGTGTCAATGTGTTGCCTCACTGCTACAACATAAACCAAAACACAAAATGAATCACTACTGAGGCTTAGTTCATGAGAATATATCAGCCTTGTGGTAAACTGAGTCTACATTAAATATCTGGCACGGTTCCATACCCAAAGCCCACTACACAGTGGAAATTGAGCTATCGTGAGCCAGTTACTTACTTTCTGCCCGCTTATTGCGCAACAGAGACACTGAAACAGCCAGAGTTGCGTCTCAAGGGGCAATATTAACACTAATATGTGCAGTTACAGTGGGAACTTTAAAAAGGACTAGTTACCATTCTCTGAAATGCAGTCATCTCAAAATCTGAGTTCAGCAGCCCTCATGTGGGCAGAGTCATGCATCTTCTCGCTGTGTGCGTACCTGCATGAACAGAAGCGATAAGTCGGAAGACAGAGGAGGCTATACTCCAATACAAAATAATAACCACGAAAATATATGTACATACCAAATATCATCGTCCATTGGTCCATTAACATTTGGAAACCATGAGATAGAGTTGAAGGCCACATCTACAAATGAGAAATTAGATATTAATTATTCTTAAGCAGAAGCCCACCATGAGGCATCACAGTCAGTTCGGGAGAGTGTACAATCTGCTGACTAAAACAAAGGATGAATGTGTCATTTTAGTTTGACTTCAAACAGACTGATGGCAGCATTTAGAGCACTTTAGTAAAATTCTGTAACATCTTATACAGAGCTGCAACAAGTAGCTGACTGAAAAAAAATATGGGCAACAATTCATAATAATTTAAGTCATTTAAAAGCAAAGATTGATCCAGCTCCTTGTGTGAAATTCTTTCTGGTTTTCTTACTCTTCTATAATATGTGTAATTGGTTTGAATATATTCTGTTGGTAGGACATAACAATGGGCTCCTCATCATGGGCTTTGGAAATTTGCTATAAGTATTTTTCGCAACTTGCAGACATTTTATAAAGCAAACCATTAATTGATTAATTGACTCAAGAAAATCACAATAGGATGAAACAAATCGTAAGTAAAAGTTTAACACACTGTCTCTATTACTAATCGATATAACACTGCCTATAATGCCATTTACTTTTTAGATTACTAACCACTCATCCCACCAGGGGGGCGACAACAGGAGAGTAAAGTCTGCGTCTGAGCTGTGACTGGGAATTATTAGGTGCGTTTGACTTAATGCGGCGCTGCGCAGCGCTAACTTAACGTGATTCATGCTGGACTTAACATAAAGCATTCTGTTTAGAAAGTGTGTCCGACTTTCGCCGGCGCTGCAAAACGTCACCATGTCACATGACATTAAAAACTCGTGGGACCAAAGGCGGCTGCAGGCGCAGAGTCCGGCGGCCGCAGTTGCTTTTCCCCGACTGCACCGAGTTGGAACCACACTATTGCCGGGTCTCGCGGCATTTTTCTTTGCAAATGCCGCGAGATCAGTCATTGATCTCAGCTCACAGTGAGCTGCTGCAGGTAGAATGTGTCCGACCTGACGGCGCCGTTTTTATACCCCGCCCCTGCAGTCACCTGCAGCTCACGTTAGACTGTCAGATCGGCGAAAGTCAGCCGCCGTCATCTCGAACGCACCTATTATGATTTCCCCCTTATTTTAACATTTCTCCTCGGTTGGCTAAGAATGCATACTGAAAACGGGGGCATTTTAAGCTACTTCCTCAACGTTACTATCTCAAAATTTAAAAAAAAAAGTGTTTTTCAAATGCTCGCACCCACCAGCAGTAAGTTAAGCAAACAGTTTGGATAGGATAAAGGCTGTAATAACACTAACAAAGTAAAAGTCACACTCTTAAGTGTGATACCACCGTGAACATGAATTTAGAAAAATGCTGCGTTCCATTTACCTCGGAAGTCGGAGATCGGAGTAGAGTCACACCCGAGTTGACGGCGACCTCGCTCGGCCAGCCGTAACTAGCCAGGTTAGCTATTGATACGCCGGTTGATTAAAAAACGCATTATGCGGTATTTAATCACACTAAACACTGTAGCAACATGTTCACAGAACAGCTGCTGTACAGCACTTTGTGTACTAACATTTATGAGTCACAAGTACACAGAAGTGCCAATAACCGTATAAACTACAGGTTTCAGTAACTGTTGATACCCCGACAGTCATCTTGGATCACGAAGTCGGGGTAGTGCGGGTTGTCCTGACTTTCCGAGTCGGAAATCCGACTTCAGGGGGCGTTCCATATGAAAGTTCCAACTTCCCATGTCAACTGGAACGCACCATTAGTTTACAACTTAAATTAGCCTGTTGCTTACCACGTGGACGGCAGGATACCCTAACAGACACCAAACGCGATAATACGCTTGCTGTTACGTTAAGCATAATATTTGTTAAACCCCGACTGTGATGAGCGTAACATAATCTTAAAACATTAACATTACACAAACTGGTGGATATGTCAATTCGTCGCGTTTGCTTATTATATAAAGCCAAACAAATATTTCAATGATGAAACACGTAAAATTTGTGTTTCATCACTAATACGCGATGCTACATACATATATGCATGTATATATTGGTTATGCACTTACAAACTAACCACCCACTCACCATTTTTCCTCCCAGAGAAGGTCGACACCGTGTATGGTCCAGGTCGTTATGGTCGACACAGGAAAACCTGTGGCTCAACTACGGAAAGTGCGAGTGACCAAGCTTCATATACGGTTTAGCGAACAGCCCATATTGGAGTAACGGGCTTCATTTCCTGAACTTAATATCTCATGGCTTTCCAGTTCAGTGATTATAAACATTTTACATAACATTTCTGTCCATGGGATCAGATCATGTTCTAGTTCTGCAAAGTTTTTGTCCCTGGTCAAAATGGCTTCATGTTATAAAACTAAGAGACTACTAGATATTTATATAGTAACAAAACACAGAAATAATTCTTAGAATTGGAACCATTTATGGTCTTTATTCCAAAAAGTATCAGAAAGCTTTCTCTAATTAAACATATACCAGATGAACAGAAATTATATTCCAGCCTAGCTGCACATTTTCTTAGAAACAGTTTTTAAGAATGTTTTAAATGAGTTTGAGTACTGAGCAATATGTTTTATATCTTTATGACCATTTGTCTAAGCTTCAGCAAGTATTACTCTTACCAATGTTCAGGATTTCCTGCTTGTGTTTTTTATCATTTAAAAAAAAAGTTACCTCTTTAGGTTTAACTGTTGCTCTGCAAGAGGCTTTCTGTCACTGAGATATCCTGCAGAAAGTTTAGTAATCAAACTGCTTTAAAATAACTATTTGAATCTACTCCTGTGTACACATTTAAGCAGTGTTTTTGCTAAATCTGTACCAGCATGACCTCAAGAGTACACCATAGGGCCAGTTGTTCATAGGTAAGCTGATCGGATTTTGGTTATCGGATTGGATCAAATCTTGAAAATGGGTTGTTCAAAAGGGAAAGAAGGAATCTGAAATCAGATTAGATCAGGGAATCCAATCCTAGTTTTAATCTGGATCAAACCTTCAGTTTGTGTTGTTCAAAACTTGTCAGTGGGATTTGGATAACTTTGATCCAAAAAAACAGGATTATCCTGATCCCAACAGGGGGTAGGATTTCAAGGTGGATTTCAGGAAGAAAATGTAGTAAAACTTTAAAATTGGTCAAATAATACATTTGTATCATTTAGTGTATATACTTTTATTTATATTTTGCACTTGACTTGTGTAACCGTTGTAACAGTGATAAAGTAGACATAGGCTAACAATTAAGCTATTCAGTATAGTAAAGTAAAAATAAAATAAAAATTATCTTGTCCCCATGAAATGATCCCCCAAACAGATTTCACTAACAAACAAAAATATATTCATGTTTTGGTCATTCATCACCATATATTCATTTCAAAGAAACAATCATCAGAGATGAGCCTGTCAAAAAAAATGTCCACAATGTATTTGTTAATGTATGTTTATTTTGTTGTGGTTCAGATGTGGGTCATAAAATAAATTATGATTAGAAGTGGATGTTTATTTTTGTTATATTTTGTTATTTTTGTGTTTTGTCTCAAAATAAGAAACACTTACAGTGACCCCCTGTTGGCTCTTCTACCTGTTCTTTACATAGCTGGTAGCACACATTGTGATATGTTGTCCCATTTAGAGCACTGGTAATCCGGATTTGGTAATCTTGAAAACTGTGTATCTGGATCAGGGTGATCCAGTCCAATGTTGCTTTGAAAAACCAGCATAAAAGTAAGACGGATTACCTGATCCTGGATAGGAAGAAATGGGATTTCCAAATCCAGATAATTTTGATCCAGATTAAATGTTTTGAACAACTGGCCCATAGTGACAAGACAGAACAACTGGATCTAGAGATGAAGATGAGAGGGGAACGCAGACACCAATATCATTTAAAGATCTTTAGTTATTATTTGGGTTATCTACAACCTGTCAGCATAAATACAAATGCAAAAGTAACACAAAGTGATATCTGATTTAGTAAAGAATACAGCAGTCCAGGTGAATATAATAGTTTTATCAGTGGTGCACAACAGTTGAATTTGGACAAACCTGCCGCAGCATGATTCATCTTTGAGGGCCTATTATCAGACAGAATGATAAATTCGAACCTGAACACCACAGACATAACATTCATCATTGACTAAAATACACACAACTTCAGTCTGAACACAAGAAAACACTGCGATCGATTGAACTTTACCAAATCCAGATGCACAATGAGAGAGAGCAGGAGATGGTCTTGACTTTTTAAATTGCATTTTTTAATGTCTATTTTTTAAAGAATATTATATCATGAGCTTGGTGTGGCGGGTGCTGACAGGCCGTGCAGTAGCTCCATCTGTCTCCTTTTGTCCTTGGCACGGCTGATAGTCATCTTAAATAAGCGACAGTAAAGCTCCATAGCAGCCGGGGTGTCGTCATTCCCAGGCACAGGGTAGGTCACCAGGCTGGGGTTGCAGTTTGAGTCCACCACGCCCACTGTGGGAATGTTCATCTTTGCCGCATCTCTGATTGCCACGTGCTGCTGAAACACATTGTTGAGAGTGGAGAGGAAGATGATGAGGTCTGGTAAGCGGACTCCCGGGCCGTACTGGATGGGGGCGTTTGTAAGGAGGCCTCCCTGCCAGTACCGCGTATGGGCGTACTCCCCACAATCCCTAGCAGTGCTCTCCACAAGGTGGCCAAACTGACGCCGGCGGCTGACAAACAGTATGATGCCACCACGATACGCTACATGGGCAGTGAAGTTCAGGGCTAGCTGAAGGTGCTCCACAGTCTGGTCGAGATCAATTATATCTTGGTCCAAACGGCAGCCATAGAGGTAAGGCTCCATAAGCCTAAGAACAAGAGAATTTAAAAAAAAACAAAAAACAAAAGTCAGGAATAAAAATGGGAAATTGATGCCTTCCACCTTGATGCATGTAGTTATGAGTGGATTTTTTTTTTCTTTGCATATTCAGTTGCAGCTGCCTACTGCTTCAGTTGTCAGGGCTACAGCAATCCCTTGTGCATAATATCACTTTATGATTTGTCAGTAGCCACTCTAATCACTCAAATGACAGGTCACACTGTTTTCTCCATTTCTTTGCTGTGGTAAGCTAATGTTAATGATTATAACTAACTCAACATTCCCTGCATGTGTTTTAATGTAGAAGCAGTGGTGGGCCTTTATTGGCATGGTTTAGATCTTTAATTATACGTTTCCAACTTACAAGCTCCACAAAAGAAGTCTGAATATAAATCATTAATAGCAAGTCACTTTTTACTGTTGATCAATAGTCAGGTTAGCAGGGTTTTGTTCAAGATATTGTCCACAGGAAAAAAAATTCTGCAGTCAATTTGTGAAAGCCTTACAGAGCATCACTGGGGAAGACCCCAAGGGTCTACTGTTGTAGATTTCACATATTTACTGCAGATTTGCAACCAGATATTGATTATGATGAATCTAACTTTGTGTTTGTCATTTGTTAACTGGATGACTGACTTTAGAAAGGGTTTGAGTTCATATGCTAAGAATTAGAAATGAAAATATGAAGACCTTCAATTTAAAGTTGAGTTGGCACTTAAAACTCTTTAAATGGCCAATGTTAAATTTCAAATCAATGTTTTAAACAAGTGATTAGTCAAAATAATTAAAAAGGTGCACTGTGTTTTAATACATCAGGTAGAACTCCATTTCCTTTACTACAGCTGAAACAATACATAATTTAACTGATTAGATGACCAACAGAAAATGTGTCTGTTTTGATAACCAATTAATGGTCAAAAGTAATTTTTCAAGCAAATTACCAAACATTCTCTGGTTCCACCTTCTCAATTATGGAGATGTTCTGCTTTTCACAATCTTTTGTGATAGTGAACTTAATATCTTTGGGCTTTTGACCTTTAATTGAACAAAACAAGCAATTTAAAGTGCAATAACTGACTCATCAGATTCCTTGATAATCAATTTCCTCACAAACATATGGTAGAATCACTAAAATCGCTTTGCATAAAAGGTATTTTCCTCTTTATTACTAAGGTACATTTGGAGTTTGTGACTTATTTAACAATTTCGACTCTGAAGAAACATTTGAGCAACAACATTAATTATTTAAACATTTTTTAAACTGTAGAAATTCATACCAACCTGTGCCTGCAACCCTTTTTATGGCCAAGATGCACTCTGGCGTCGAACAGGTCTTTCAAAGAGAAGAGCTCTGACACACGGAAGAAGTCCGGTTTCTGAAGTGGCTGGTTAAGTACTTTCTCTGTATGCAGAAGAAACGATGATAAAAGGCTGGAGAACAGTACTGACTAAAATGTTAGTGGCAAACGCACTCCTGCTAGGTTTGCATTCGGTAACGTTAGCTCACCTGAAAAGTCGTCAATTTCGGTTTGAGGAGATTTGATGGACGCTGCAGTGGCATAGTGATGTCCACCACAGGAATATCCGTTTGTAGCAGCCCGTGAGTGCCGTAGCCCCAAAATCCTAAACAAATATAGTTCAAAACATCAGACATAGGTACTGCTACCTACCTAGTTACCACTAGCTACTGATGTTAGCTGGCAAATTGCTAACTCGTCGGCTTGGATTGCAACAATAAAACTAAACAAAGCCACACTGTTCTACAGCCCTACAATTCTGACACACTCAAACTATATGGACGGTAATATTTATGTCAGATAATTACAAAAAACGTATGTGCACATACCTTTCGCCAGTGTCCGTGTTGCCATGCTTGCTCGAGTACCACGGAAGGTCAGCCAACTGCGGCTGCGTGTTTGTAGTTCATGGAATGCCGTAAAGCGCTGTCGTGATAGATTTGTATAATAAACTACAGTACCCATGATGCCAATTTTTAAACGCTATCTTCAGAACTTTATTAAAAACCAAATACAACACCACGGACATTACAGCCCTTATGTTATTTAGCTATAAAAGGTATACAAAATGATAAAGCAACGTTCATTTTAGCTACTTATATAGAACACATTTTTGGAAAAAAATATAAAATTCTTGCACAAAAAACAGCTTTAGTATGAAAAACAATTCATGCCGTCTATCTGGTCCATGACAACCCAATATGAGTTTTCTGAAACCCTGACACCAATAAACTAATTATTCAGTAGTAACATGAAAAACAAAATCAATAGGAAACGTAGTAAAGACAAATTGCAGAATACTCAGGGAGTTCCTTAAGTTTATAATTGACTTTAAAGTCCAAAACTGCACAAAAAACATGAGATGCCCTTAAGTGACTACAGAAACAAATTAACTTAAACATTCTTCCATGTATCTTTATATTTTTTGCATTATCTCGTTAGTATATAAGTTACAACAAAAAACAGGGGAAAATCTTTTCTTTTTTTCAAAATCCCCCCAAAATACAGAACTGTTAAATAGCCAAAATACAAAATTGCAGCAATCAGCAACACTTATATAAACACACACTCAATAAAGTGCAAAACTTAACAACCCGCACATACTGTAATATCTAACATCATCTACATGCATGTTTTAAATGCAGAAATAATTTTCATTCTCTTTTGCAGTGGTGACTGGGTGTGTCGCTTCTCCTGAAAAAAGATGAAACTCATCTAAGATGAACAGGTTTTTTTTTTGTGACTGTGATTGCTCACTGTGGAGACAAAACCACCACATACCTGTTGACTGGAATGAACTGAAGCTTTCTTTTGACATGTTGCACAGTCTTGTTTTGCACAGGAACACTACTGAGAGGTACCCCCTGCAAGCAATGTATGTTTCACAAATTCTGGTTGTGGACAACTTTTTACAGTCAAATATCCTCAGTTTTCCTGGCCATTGATGGGTTAGTGAGTTTAGCTAACATGTAAGTGAATCTCTGATTTTACTGTAAAGGAATACAATTACTAAAGCTTACAAACTGCACCAAAAACTTTCATGCTGCTACATAATTGTACCTTCTTGCATTTTTTAGCCAGGTACCTCCTCCTGAACAGCATGCTTCTCTCCTCTGAGGTAAGAGCTATGCAAGGTCTGATGGTGATGCCAGGGTCAATGGCACTGGACAAAGACCTGGGCAAGGCAGAGCAGGACACACATCAGACCAGTTATTACTTTTAAGAATTAATGTTTATTCAAGTCCATCTTTAAGGCAGTGACCGTTGCCTGTAAATCAAGATGGTAGGTGTTCCATCAAACACGAGTTACTATGATGCGAATTATTATACATTAAAGAGGAAGGCACATTATTGCTCGGATTCCACTCTTTATTACACAGATGCACTTGAAAGACACAGCAGAAGTTTTTTTTTTCTGAAAGAGTAAAAGAAAAAAGAAACACTTCTTACAAAATATTTACAAAAACTGGCAATGCACAGCATGTTCAGTAACTTTTTTTTGATAAACAAAAATAAATAGCCTTATTTCCACATATGAAATTCAAAAAAAACTTCTAACATGACAAAGAAATGAACACACTACAGATCAAGTTTAGCTAGACAGAGAATAATAACTGTGGCTTCTGCGTAATCTGGAACAAGACTTGAGTCATAGAGGTAAATAAGTCCAAGACTGATATAGTGGCTTTCATCAACAACTTAGCTTTAAATTCCCACCTATGACTTTTCCCACCTATGAAATTATACAATGAAATAAGGGCACTGTGTCTGAAAAACCAATATTGGGAAGATGTAGTATAATAGAAATAGAAAGTCTATGCTCATCTAATCTTTGTGTGAGGTGTGAAGGTAATTTTCTTGAATTATCATTAGAAGCACCCAATTTTAGAGCTTCAGGTAATTACATAAAGGGATAGGATGAGGAACTTGTTTTTCAGTTGGAACTGACAAAACAGAGTGAATCTTCTTTGCTGGAGATACTACTTGGGGAGGAGAGAGTCAGGAGTGGTCAGGTCAACACAAGCAGCCACAAACCAATAAAGTAAATGGTTGACATGGTAGAATTTAGACTAGTAAAATTATGGTAATCTGTATTATTAGACGTTGGCGTGAGTCTGGACTGAGTTTCAGTAATCAGAGGAAGACCTAAGATTTTATTTCAAATATATACGGCATTAGTGGTGGGTGATATAAGGACAATAATTGTTTTTGTTTGTAAATTGTTAAAAAATTTATTAATTAGGTTTACAGTACTAATCTAACTTTTTATAACGTGGCATCTGACTGTCCCAACATAAATTTTAACAAAGAATTCTGCGATTTTGATAAACGTAAACACACCCATCACAAAACCTCAGAGCCCAAGAAAGCGGAGGTTTAGCATTTTGGCAGTTAGTCAATTATCAAAATCTTTGCAGATTAATCTTTTGTTGACTTATCAATAATTTCAGGCCTAATATTATTTTGCGTTCACACACCAGTACTGGTACAAAGCTGTGTCAAATATGTCATTTTGTCATTTTACTATACAGCAGAATTTGAATGGCTCTAATCATGTTTTGTCTTTCATTGGATACCCCTAATGAAGGCAGTGATGGAAAAACATTACAGCAACATAACATGACTTTTTAAACTTTTGCACATAAAAAGTCTTTGACTGCTTACATATCACAGGTTAATTGTCTAAGAATATGTAATAACAGCACAAATTTATCTGATTAATTTGATCCAAATTTTAAGGATTTGGACTTACATTTATTTTATCATATTGACTGGCTATTTTTCTTGGTCACGTTGTTTTACTTAAAACAGAAAAGATACTTTGGAAAAAGTCATTTTAATGGTGGTGCTACTCATGCAATCTGCCTCCTGTACCAATATGTCACTATATTGCTTTCCAAAGGTTTGATGATATTAATGAATGAACTTCATAGCCTAAAAAAATTCATGGTGGTGCCACTGTGTTACATAACTGTATAAATGTACAAATACATATAAAGAAAAGGCCTGTTTTGTTTTATTGTATAAACAAACATTCTCTTAGAGCCTATAAATGAAAGAGCTTGATTATAACCTGCATTGTATTTATTAACAGGGCACAATCATGAAATTAACGCACATAAAACTGGATTATGATGCTATGGGGCATAGTGACCAAAGAATATTACTTACAATGAGGAAAAGCCCTGCTTCTTCTCTGGATTTCTCTCGTTGCCTGACTCACAATCAGCCTCATCTATAAATTCTTCCTCTGTTCTTTCTAGGTGTACTTCTTTATCATCTATCTTCATGCTCTGGCATTCTCTTTTTTTCTCACTTAATAAGTCCACTCTCTCCTTTCCTTCACTCCTTTCCCTGCTTCGAACCTGGACATGGTTGGTCCTATTAGATTCCAGTTCGACAAACACACTCTTGTCCTTAGACATATGTACCATACTCTCTGTCTCTCCTTCAATGGGGCACTGTGGACTTTGGCCAGGTGCAAGGCTCCGAGTAAAGGGCATCCTTGGATGCTGTCTGGCAGTAGACAAAATATTCAAAACAGGGGATCTGAATGTGGTATTTACAGTTGTCTCTGTAGAGCAGGGGAAAGGTGCTCTGCTTGTCCTTGCAGAGGACCAAACAGTGACCGGAGTCTGTGATTTAGGGCTGATGCCCTCACTTTGATATGGAGGAGTTGCTGATGCAGTCTCGCTGATTTTAGACGAGGTGATATGGAATGGAGGTCGAGTGAGAGTCCTAGTGTCAGTAGTAGGGAGTCCAAGGCTCTGGCGCCACTTGATTGACTCAGAGCGGGAATGAGCAATGTTAGGACTTAAAACTGTCTGAACTCTCTCCATCGGTGTGGCGACATCCCGGACTTCCCCTCTCCCAAAGCTAGGCCTCATTTGCTCGGTTCTAGCAGCCCCTGCCCCATCTGCTGGCTCCAAATGACTGGGGCAGGACAGGACTGAGGACAGACGTGATTGTGCACCAATAGTAGAGATGTCTGGCAGCAAACTCTGTGACGGTGGAGGAGGTTGAACACTCAGAGGAGATTGTCCAGAGAGTGGACTGACGGTTTTTCTTGGAATTTCAGCCAGCTGATTTTCCTGTTTGATGTCTTCTGCTTGTAGGACAGTGCCGTTCCTCGATACATCTCCATCTTTACTTTTTTCTGCAGTGGACACTTTAGCCTTTTCAGCCAGAAACCTTCTGATCTCTTGCTCAATGCTATCATCACTGTCTACTGAACTGCTATCTTCCTTTATCTGAAGAGCAATCTGAGTATTGTACATCAACGTGGTGCTGGGACCTTCGGTTGCTCTAAATTTCTCTGTTTCACCTCTATCCATATCATGTTGCTCATTCTCTCTCTCTTTATGTTGTAAAAATGTCTTCTTACTCAGTCCAGTCTTGTCTTTCATGTCATCCTTACTCTTCTGTACTTTTTTCAAAGCACTGCGCTTGGAAATAGGATCAGGTTTGAACCTTTTGGTCTGTAAAGCATTGCCTAGAAGCGGTTCTTCATTCTTGAGGCACTTCTTTGATTTCCGCTTTAAGTCTCTCGTTTTTTTCTTGGACTTCTTTTTTGTCTTGAGCAGGTCTTTTATAGCAGTGTCTAGGTCCTCATCACTGTCAAGCGAGCTGCTTTTGTCTCCACTTTGCTCTGTGTCGTGCAATCTAGCTATTGGTTGCGTTTGACTTTTCTGGGAAAATCCCAGTGGGCTTGATTCTTTTTCATTGTTACCTGTCCCTGACATGGTGGAAATGCTACCATTTTCCGCTTTATGTTTTCGTCTCTGTGTCAAAGACAGTCTCTGAGGTTTCCTTTGGGTTGCAACTTGTTTTGCTTTCATGTCCTCTGATTCATTTACACTATGAGGCTCTTGAGTCACCGGAGGGCTGTTAGGCTGTTTGTGCATTTGGGCCTTTTGCTCCAGAAATTTTCTGATTTCCTGCTCTATCCCATCTTCACTATCAATAGAGCTGCCATCACTTTCTTCATCTGGGCAGTTCTCAGGAAGTGAAGATTGTAAAGAAGTTTCAGTGGGGGCACAGCTGCTAAGGCCAACACTGGGATGGAAGGCCCCAGGCATAACGGTTTTTGAAATGTCCAGTATTGCCTCAGCGCACATGAGCTCTGCAGTTGTATTTACCTTTGGAGGGGCAGGGGTAGGTTGCTCCTTAAGACTTTCTACTTTAAAGAATAGTAATCCATTTCCTTTCCCCTTCGAGCTGTTTGAAAGCGTATTCTTGGGTACAAAAACAGACAAAGGAGGAGGTTGAGCAGATTTTACTTCTTTCTTTTTCTTTTTCAGTTTGTGTTTCTTCATGTTTTCAGCACTTCCAACAGCATGTATTAATGACTTTCTAAAGGGTTTTTGCCTGTGTAAGAATGGTTTCAGGACACTCTTCTCCTTGAGCTGCTCAAGCTGGTAGCAGCGAATAGCTTCTTCAATACCATCATCGCTAGTGGAGTCAGACTCCTCTTTGAATGCATGAGGACTGAAAGCTTCAGTCTTGTTCTGCTGCTCCTTTTTCTCCATCTGATATTTTTGGATGGCCTCCTCAATGCCGTCATCACTACTGGAATCATTTGAGTCTTCCTCCACCTTAACTGTGACTGGGCACTTGACTTTGTTGAAGGGGCTGATTGTTTTAGAGGGAGTCTTTGCCTGTTCTTTGGTCAAGACTAAACTTTCAGTTGTACTTTTATTTGAATCTAATTTCTTAACTGTGTTGTCATTTAGTGAGGCCTTGTTTTTGATATGCTTTTTAATAGGTACAACAGCTGGTGCTGTGAGAGTCTCAGCTTTGACACTTTTTGGAAACTGGCTAGTGGAAATCAGAAATGTATTGCTGTCAGAGTTCTGTTTGGAAACCTCAGGAATAGGTGGATTTTTCCTAGGAATTTTGGAGGATTGGAGAAAGTTGAAGCATGGTTCCGCCTTACGTTTGTGATCATCCTTCTCCTTCAGGTATTCCAGTATTGCCTCCTCAATTCCTCTGTCCACAGAATCATCACTGTCAGAGCCACTGCTCTCGTGCTTGATTGGTGAGGAAATATATGCCTGTTGATTTTCAGTGGGACCTTTAGTTTTGGACTTGGCTCCCACATAAGAAGGCATTGTGACCTTGCAGACTTGGGGTTGACCTTCTTGTCCTGATAGCATATTTCCCGCGATGTCGTCGCCCATCTCGAGTGAGGACTGGGTGCTCCTAAGGCTCTCTATGATCATCTGGACCTTATCTGAGATAGGTGTGCCTCTGGTGGACAACTCTGTGTCAGAGTCATTGAAGCAGATTGGAAGGCTATAGCCTCCAGGTGGGCCACACGTTCTCCATTCCGTTTGCGTCACTGCGACAGGAGGTACATTCATCAAGTACATTCTACTTAAGGAAGGTGAGGTCCTGGACCATTGGAGTGCAGCTGCCTCCGATCAAAATCACATTGTTCAACCTGAGAAGAAAACAAAGATAACCATTGACAGGCAAGTCAAACTACTTTGATAATTAAAGCTCATAGGTGTAGAATTTCTGTGATTCATCTATCAAATTATTCTGATGTCGTACGTTATTCATTTTGTCCAATGTTAGATCCTTTCATAAGACCTGTGAATGACGTCCATTGTGCCACTGGAATATTGCAAGCTGATCCATCCATAAGTATTTGTCTAAAAGATCTCCAAATTTACATTTTGTCTAACCTTGTACAGACAAGGTGTGGGAGCCAGGTATGGTTTCTTGAACACTCCCTTTTGTGGTTGCTTACAAGTTTTGGCCACATGGTGTGGGTGCCGGTAAGAATTTAGGATATCACATGTTCACAGTTAGTTGGAGGGAAGAGAGGGTGATGGGGGAAAGCCTCATTTTTGCTGACAACAGTTCACACTGTTTGTTGTATTTTATGGATATTTTTGATGTATGGAAGTGATCACCTGTAACCAACCTGCAATAAACAATAAAAACGCAGCAATTGGAATCTCAGCGACTGTCCAATGATTTCAGTTTGTCAGATTCCTAAAATTTGGCTTAACAATTGGGATCAAGGAGATAATATCTCCCCTCTATGCACATCAACCTCATAAATGCAGTCAGCTTCCACTAAATCTAGAACTATCTGCTTATTTCATTTCTTCTCCCTCACTCTCCACTTACCCTCAGTCATTCAATACTGACTGAGAAGTTCAATCAGAATACATATCCTTGCAAACAGCTATACATCCTGAATATGCGTCAGAATAGGCATCATCAGTGCTCTGCTACCATCGTGTGGAGGAACTCGATGTAACCACTCTGCAGTACTTACTGCAGGCTGAATGATATCATGTAAAATGAAATTGTGCTGCATGGTTCTGGGAGATTTTCTTTGCGACTCAGGGCTACAGGAGTTAGTGTTTATTTGTGCACGATTTGGGGAATTTCTGGGAGACTTGAGGTGAATGTGTCATTCAAGCCTGCAGCTTTTTCATAGTAAATCCTTCCAATGGCTGTTTTGTCAGTCTCCAAACCTTGTTTTGGTCCTAATTACGAAAAACTCCCACACAGCAGCTAGGTCAGTAATTTAAAAGGCAAATGCATATTACTAGTATTTTTAGTTAGAATTTACTGAGACTGGTAGGTATCAACAGAAATAATACTAGTTACTAGCTCACACAAATTAGTAAATTATATCCTTGAATTACTTAATTTAGTTCTCCAAATTATTACTGTTATTATAGGATTAGAAACTGAAGTTACAGGTTGTTGTGGCTAATCCATCTATCAAGGAGCACCCAGAGTGTCATTGCCATGCTGGCCGCTGTGCTTCAATGTGACCTGTAATTACTGTAACAATTACCTCAAATTAACAGTGTTAGATGATCATGTTTATCCAATTGGTCCTTGTCCCCACAACACTCAGTTTTAATCCTACATTGCAAGTTGTTTTTAAAAGCTCTCCTCAATGGGCATCTTTGACTATGCACACATCCTGATGTGCAATGCAACGTAGAATACATTCTAAAAGTTATCAGTCATGAGCAGGCTGGACCACTGGAGTTCAATCACAAGTGGACAAAGTATTCACGTCTGTTATGCAAGTAGATCTGCAATATCAGAACTAAAAAGTCTTCTATTACAAGTAAAAATTAATAAGTATTATCAACAAAATGTCTTGAAATGTACAAAAGTACTCAGTATGCAGGAAGAATGGCACCCCTGTCATTTATTACACTGTTGGATCATTATTACTAATGCATAAAAATAATTTAATGCTGTATCTGGTGAGGGTGGAGCTAATTTTAATTACTTTGTAGATTTTCGAATCTTAATCTGCAAAGTAACAAGAACCTTTAAACTTCAAATCAAGTAACAAAACTTAACTTATCTACTGTACTTAGCTAAATGTGTTAATTTTCACCACTGGGGTTAAAATACTTTGCATTTGGACAGAAGGCTGGAGTTGCAAGTTGTGCCTTTTAAACACGAAGTTGTGTCGTTTTTGGTTGTTGGTTTTATATTAGTTCAGCATATTTCACACGACTGCAGCTTGTTCTCTTAGCCTGCATGGGGCAAATACAATTCGTGCACATGAATCGTAACTTACCTGCCAGGCAGCACCTGATGTGTTACAGACTGAATGGTTATGTGTCACCTGAACCCACGTATAACTACGAGCCTGTCCTGTAAGTAACCTTATGTCCAGAGTTGAACCCTGCAGCAGCAGTACTGTTCCTCCTTAAACTAGCATGCGTTCGGACAATAACCCAGTCGCTGGTGCCTCTGCTAGCCTGCCTAACCGACGTTACCCCAAATGTAAAACCTTAGTGTGCAGCTTGCAGGGGGAATCGGCAACCCGGCTACAGCCTGACACCAAGAGACAATATGCCGAGCTCTAAACAATTCTCCTCCAAGACCTGCTGAGCCTGATAGAAAAGTGCGAACAACTAACCTTACAGGAAGCCAAGCTGGGTCACCAAAGACGCCCCGCAGAAAATGCCGAGAAACACAAACCGAGCTAACGTAAAAACCCGTAGCATAACGTAGTCGTATGCCAACTTTGTTTGACATATCGTGTGTTCAAACAAAGTTTCACCACACACGCCACCATTCGTGGGTAGCATTTGCATCTGTATCACATAACCAAACGTGTTGTTGCGTGTACTTTCCCTCCCTGACTCTTTCCTGGTTGCAACAGACCAACCCCGCCTGTCCCCGTAACCCTCTAGCGGCACGGACTGCACCGATGCCCGGCGTGCAGTGTTAGGAGACTCCGCAGAGCAACCATGTTTCTTGGTACCGGCCACGGTTGTCAAAACCCACGATATTCGGTCTGTAACACCGCTAAACGTAAGTAATGTCCGCCAACGCTTCTATATAAAACCGTATGGCTTCATTTTGGAAGAAATTAACGAGATGGTGCGAAACATTGGAGGGATAACCGTGGCTGGTCGGCGACTTGAAAGACACAGGCGGGCCTCCCGGCTGCTGCAGCCCCGGCATTTTCTCCGGCAAAGAAAGCCTTTGTATTGAGCCACAGCGTACACTCCTAGGCTCGGCTGTTTTCGCACAGCCGCAGCCACAAAACACAGTGCACAAGTTTAACTCACCTTCACATGGCAGAAAGCGACCGCTGCAGTAGGAGTGTGTTCTTTTCAGCGTTGAATAAAGATTTTTAGGAAAGCCGTCGTAGAGAAATTTCGGTGTCCGTCACCAGATCACACGCCGCCTGAAGCTCTCGCCGTCGAGTCCCCCTCCGCTCCGACTGCCGGGCGGACAAGCTTCCTTAAACCCAGAGTCCAGCCAAGCATGGACCCTTTCAAATATGGCATCGACGTTTTTTTCCGGAAAATACGTACACTTACGTTTTAAATGACTATACTTCACATTATATTACAAAACACAGTAATATGTCAAATTTAGATATGTTCATGCAGAAATTATTAAAAACCAGGCCTTTACGGGAACAATTAAGTATAGCCTACAATAAACCCATAGCGCCAGTGTAACCATCATACTCAGAAAAAGTTGTATGTCCCATTAATTACTGATATCAGATGTAGCGTGTTGTAATAAAATCCCACGTATTATTGTAATACAATTTTCTGATTTTTTCTGCAATATCTGTAACCTATTATACAAAACAGGCCAGTTGTGCCTATAGGTTATAGCCAAATGACTCATCATCACTTTTGAAGAGAAACTTTTTGGGGGAGTGTGTTTTTAATTTGATTGGAGTCAATGCAGTCATAAAGTACCATTCAAAGAAAACAGATTATTTTTACATTTAGGTCATATTCTCAGTTAAGGTTTACTCCCTGTGATTTAATCTAAATTACTATCTAAATGGAAATTGTTTTACAAAAGCAGACAACATGAATAAACTTAGATAAAACTGAAGTGAGGTGTCTGTCCAGTATAAACACTTGATTAAAGAGCACATTTTTAAAGTTTTTACAGTCTGTCAGGTTGGTAGCTTTACAACATTCGCTTCACTTTAATGTTCAACAAAGGTCTCTGATAGGATGCATGACTATCACATTCTGTCAGGTTGCTTGACATGTCAACACATGGGTAAAAAAAATACTAATTGGCGATGCAATTAAGACTCTGAAAGCCCTCTGCCTCATCAATAAAGCCAACACCATCCCACCTGCTCCTGTTGAAACATGTAACATTGAGATAAAGGAAAAAATTTGGGATAATTTTCTGAAAATTCTTTACATAATGTGTAACCTTGAATAAACCTTATAAGTTGAGCGTATTTTGTTACCAGTTTACACCAGTGTTTCCGTTATGGTTTGTGGTATGACTACTTGTAATTTTGCATTGATGTTTTTATGGCTGCTTCTAATGGATTATTTTCACCATTGATTAATTTGTTTACTATTTTTCCAAATATGGTATACTCTATGAAATAGCCATTAGAAGTTCCCACAGTTCCCCCCAAGGTTTCAAATCAAAAGATATTCAGCTTACAGTAAATTATGACAATCCAATGCAGAAAATCCTCATTTCAGAGGCTGAAACCAGAACATGTTTGGCAATTTTATTTTACTATTTTTGCTTTTAAACTGACTGAAATGTCAAACCAATTATATGAAATGAAATGTTACCTACAGTGGCCTATCTATCCATATTCTGAGTGTCTACCCATGTTTGGCATGCTGGTTGAATATGACTGTCTATATATATATATATATATATATATCCTAATATACTATGCAATGCTGGCAGCTGAAGGCTTGTTCATGTAGCTCAGTTCATGTTATCATTAGTGGCACACAATAAACCATCTCCTCATCATCATTAATTGCAGTTTAAATCTGCAAGAATATACAATTAGCTTTGTAGCCCATGGCTAATGTACTTTTGATGAAAACACCAGTCACTAAAACAGTAGATGGAGTCAGTATACATCACGAGGTTCAAGCAAGCTAGTGAAAGTAACAGACTCACTCACACTGTAACTTTTGTCATGCTATGCAATGATGGACTCAATGAGAAATTGTCAGGCCTGATATGGTCTCAGTTCACAGGCATTTCAAGTACATTTCACTAATCTTTTCCATTATCTTCTCCACATATTCCTCCTCATCCTCATCTTGTGTCTTGAATTGTGACTAAGCCTGTGTGTTTTTTATCTGTCACGCACTCTTGAAATGATAAAATATATCTTTAACAAATATATGGATCCTTTTTCCTAGTGATGGGGGGAGGGGTATAGTATTACTGTATTGCAGTGAGTACATAAAACAGATCAAGTCATACGCATATGTATGCAGGGTATCAAGTGGCATTGCCTGTACAAACATTCCTTATAATGACCATAGAGGCTAAACAGATGTGGGTTATGCTACGCTGCTACTGTGTGGCTCTGTGTCATTAATTTTAGATCACATTGAGAAGGTAAGGTCACTTTGATATCAACCGAATTTCTGATTATATTCACTATAGTGTGAAAACCAGTCTATAGAATTAAGGTAAGAAATATGTGACTGAAACATGAATGAGAATAGCCATAAATATGCTAACAGAGATCACTAAAAAAAGAGGCCTGTGAAAAGGACAATTGGTGGTTAATGGTCCTCTTCTTGCACCAAGAATATTAATGGGTGGGACATCACATCAGAAGATTTTATTTTAATAAGTAATCTTACTATGAATCCCCCACAGACCTAAAAGAGTACTTGAATAATTAAATTTAAATAAATTAAGCTTTTAAGGCATGTCAGTATCATGCTCACATTGTGTTTTTATTAGGCAGTCAACACCATGTTTCTGTCTCAGACACGTTTGTGGAACCATGGGAAAGTATTGGAGCACAATGACCCAAGATACTGTTTTGACAGAGAGAAAAGACATTCTCCTGTCCACATTAAAGATGTACTTCTTTCTTACACCAATATTCAGTGCAATAAATGAATTGACGTGTATTGCACCAGTGGTAATGTGACTGAACGAAATGGCCCTATTTTCATGGGGGCACAAAGACTGGCACAACCAGCACTACAACATACTGTTATGTTCCTGACCTTGAAATGCACTTTGGTAATTTGGTGTTTTCATTTGCATGCAAATGAGGAAGTGGTGAACTAGCTCTTGGTACTTGGTGATAACTGAGTCTGACAATGCACAGAGAATAGATGTCAGAGGACCATGTGAGTAGTTCAACCCAACACTCATTTGATAATAAAACAAAAGGCATGATGGAAACCAGTCTCTCTGCTTCTCTTTTCTGCTGAGGAAGCTCAGCCATGCAGGCAGAAAAGTTACCAAAGTTTTTTTTAAAAAGAGGTTCAGCACCATGGACAGCAACCCTACTCACTCCAACCTCTGAGGGGAAGCACATGGGAACATTTGAGATAACCTGACTAACCTTAAATGAAACGTCTATCACCAAAACACACCATATATGATGTTAAGACCTCACAAAGATGATGGATGTGTTTCCTCTACCCCATAAAACATTTGCAAAGCCTTAAATTTCCTTTACATATGCCCGCAGGCCTTTCTCCTCACACTTGATAGAAGTTACACATGATGCTTGTAATCATTCCCTGTCTTGCTCTGGATGAACACTACATTATAATTCTGAGTAACATTTGACAGTTATGTAATGAGACTTTTACAGTTAAACTGAATGGGTAAATGTACAATAACTGACAACTGCATGTAAATCCTACTTAACATTTTTGTTTAAAAGCAGCATGCTCTAATGCATTCAGCAGAAAAGGGCTGTTGGATTTACCGGTTACAGTTTTAAACTGCAAAAAGTTTTTTGTGAAGTTATTTATACTGTACTTCTTTCCAAAATTATTCAGGATTTTTTTTTTACAGTGTAGAGGTAACACTGCTGTTGGCAATCAGTAAAATATTCACTAAACATTTTTGTGATTGTTGTGATCAGTAAAATCTTGCATAATACATAAACAAGTCTAGATTATGTAGTGATTGGAAAGGAAGCAGATTCCCAGAGACAGCTCGAACTTGACATTGTTGACACCTTGTGGTGACTTGGATCTCTGTATCTAGATCTCGATATTTAGTCTACCTTTTGTGGATGCTGATGGATGCTTTTTGACTTGATTATGGAACAAAGGATGACCCACAGACAGATGAACAGACTGCGCAACCATAAGTGCCAGCAGCAGATTCTCAATGTGTACTATTAAAGAATGGTGAGTCATCCATTTATCTGATTAAGTGCTAACAATCTTTTAACTGAATCCTTTTTAAAAATGTCAGCGCCAGTCCTATTTGATGGATAGGTCTTAAATAAAAACAATGTTAACATGAATCTAGAATACTTTAAACAAGTGGTTAAACTGCTTTAACAAGTGGCTGTCTGACATCATAATTGGATATGTTGAGAGGGGAGACCTCGCAAAAATTAAACTATATTTGTACCACCACTCTGTGTGGTCATTCCTGGGAGTGCTAATAAAAGCTGGATCACATGTAGTCCATACTTTGGTGGAACTGGAGGAGTGAAAACAGAAAAGTTAATACCATTAATGCTGGCAGAAAAAAGCATGTTTAAATTATACAGTTTAAGCAAGAGTCAAGCCACACAATAACTAGAAATATGTAATGACATAAATATGTCTGTTGTTGAAGTGAGTGTAAAGAGACATAAGAGAGTCTCAGATCGTGGAAGGACATGAAAACTGCCCTTAATGCGGTCCACAGGGAAAAGTGTAAGACTGATGTGGAACACAGAGTTAAATGACATCTTGTTAGAAAACTGTATTGATTCCCAATGATATTTAGAAGAATAGAAAATAAAACAGGGATTAACCTTGAGAAACACAGGAGGTGGTCTGCATGAAGCTTGATCTGTAGGGTTGCCAGAGCCCACAGGACAGCACAGTGGTGCTTGTAAGGCACTGATAGCATGATTTATTACCCACACTGAAGCAGCTGTTGGGGTAATCCAAACTAATTTATGACACTCAACAGTGCCAAACACAGCTGAGTAACTTACAGAAACGCTGCCAATTATTGTAGGCCTATTCCATCATCTCAAATCACAATTAAAAGCCATTAATGTCCATCGCTACCTGATGTAACCATAGACTGTATAAAACAGAGATATACCTAGTGTTCAAGTAATTTTTTTAACCTGTCCTGCCCAGCAGCCTAGTATAGAGTATGATGAGCTGGATACCATATTTTGCCAGACAGATATTACTTTAACAAGAGAGTATTAAAATACTCCTTTGTCTGTTTTATTTATTTAATTATGTATTGATAAGCAGGACAGGACAGAAGGGGCTATCTCTTGCTCAAAACCTACAAGAGAACGGGGAGGGGGGGCCACAACCCCCACAACCAGCCGAACAGCAGCAATAAACAGCTGACATAGGAAGACAACTAAGAGAGAAATTAGTGTTCAAATATGTATTTCTGCAATGTACCACCAGATGGCAGCGTAGACCTGTATAAAAACAGACCCCACGCATTTATTTCATTTCATGTATCATTTCATTATAACAGCCATAGAGAATTGTACGGCATGAGGATAGATATATTGATTAAATAGAACATACAGAAACAAAGGAATATAATGTTACTTATTTAAAAACCATGACATAAATATTTTATTAGAGCCACTATATAGGTCTGTGGGCTGATGAACAAACACACAATGGAAAAACAACATTTGCAGTCAGGTCTAGCTGCCAGCCATAATACAATGGGATGAAAGAGGCCTACAGAAAATTGATTCCTTTATAAAATAAATTGATTTCTATTATCTATAGACTAGGCTACATAGTATAATATTCAAAAGTGGGAGTAATGAATTACACTAAATCTCGTTACTCGTATTTTTGATTGACTTTTTGAGTGTTTTTAATCCTTAATTTTGCTTGTACTTAGGCACCGTTAATCTCAAATATTTCACTAATGTTATAAACTTCAAGTCTCAAATATTTCGTTAATGTTAACTTTAAGTCGCATCCCTAAACTTTTACTGTACACTGAAGACAACGTTCACATGAAAAAAGTCACACCCTATGAGAGTGCAACAAAAGAAACCCGAATCAGCAGCTCCAGAGGAGAAGAAGCTGCTGGTGTGTCTGCTGAGCTCAACTTACAGCAGTTTGTAAATAGCCTAGTTGTCCCAAACAAAATGCACAGCAATGCAATAGTATCAAGGATGACGTCATTATAGGTTATCGTTACGATTAGCATAATTGTATCTCGGCAGAGTTAAAACAAACAAACAAACAAACAAACAAAAAAGGTTTTTCTACCGTAAACAGATTTATTGCACCACCCCGGCGAGCACGATGCGTGACTAAATCAAACACACCCACCATGTTGCGTGACCAACAGGTGCATGCTGGGGCTAGCTAAAATACTAAACGCTAAAAATCACATGGTAGATGCTCGAGGGGCGACTTGTTGCATTTGTGCGGCATCTTGAACATCGTGTTCAAAACTTTCTGAAAGCTTTGAGGACCGCGCGTGCAGAGGGACCAGAGAGGCTGAGCGGACTGGAGAGTTTTCACTTAGAAGGAACGAGCGGAGAAGCTGAGCCCAGGCCAGATGGAGGAGGGCTTCACAAAGCCTTCAGACAGGTGAGCACAATAACAAACCCATGAAGGTTGTAACTCACTGTACGTTGCCTGGAAACGTAGCGTTGGGTTTGTGTGTGCAGGCTGTCTTAAAAAGGTGTGTCTGTGGGCTGTGGAGTGTTGTTTATATTGTCTGCCTTGGTGATGCTCCTGCTGTTAAAGTGGCAGTTTATTTCATTTACGTGGCTTAATCATACTTGTTTATCGATTGCTTTGTAAAAAATTATTTTCATTGTTGTGTAATTGTTTGAGCTGTGTCCTCTTCTGGTTAATTTTAGAAAGGCTGCACAGGTTGCGCAGGTATTGTTGGTTTGGACATATAGAGGCTCTGTGGTTCATAGGAGGGAATGGCCTGATGTTGTGACCTTGACATGTTGATGCACAGTATGTTGCAGCCTAAATGTGGTCTTTAATTTATTACATTTTCACAAGTATTTTTATTTTACTTGAGTCAAATTTCTTAGTAACAGCATTTTTACTTAGATCCCTTTTAATATAGTGTACTGTATCCTATGCACTTCATGTTCTACTGAGTTAATTAAAGCATCTGCAGTCATTAATAACTTTTCATTCTTACATGAAAACTTCCCCGTCTTCTGTCTTTTTTATTGTAAAACCTCCAATATGAAGTTAGATTTCTCAAAGGAGACATTTAGTGTTATAGTAGTCATAATTCATGTAGTGTTGCTGCTACAGGGGGCAGCAGAGACCCACAGTAGAGCTTCAGTTTTTTTTCTTTGCAGTATTTATAGTATTCAAATAAGAGAAAGGCAGTACAGTAACAGCCTTAATTACAACACAAAGTTGAGATTTAATTTGCCTGTTCTCATTGTGCATCATCTCCTTAGAGGAGCTTGACAGCCTTATATGACGGTTAATGTTTATCAACCAAAATTAAACTCATCCAGAGCTTGAAATGCCAACTGGCAGGATCATTATTTTTCTTAATGTGCCTGTCAAAGACCAAACATGCACATGTCTTGCTGGCATGTGTATGCTTTAAAAGCTGATGGTCTGAGAAAGGAAGGTGCTGCAAGTTCAAATGCAGACAGATGAGCATTTTTTTGCCAGATTAACTGTACAGATGAGAGTGTGGATGTCAGCTGGCCCAATCTATACATACTGTATGAAATGAACAACATACAGTGGACAATAGTAAGATAGACCAGGAAAACAGACTGATCATGAAGCAGGAATTGTGATGAGCCCCAACAAAGAGAAACCGTAGAGCCGATGTTTCACAAAGAGATGTAAACCGCTGATGTTCCGCTGGTGTTAAGAGAGAAAGCCAAGACCCCAGCTGTGCCCTTGCTCCCACTCTGCACACATACATGCACATATGCAGGTCCACCCACACACACAAACAAACACAGTGGTCCAGTGCTGATTAGTCTTTAAAAAAAACAACCAGATATATTATTAATATGTCTTATAATATATTGAAAGTATATCTAGAGCTGAACCATCTGACTCAATCTCGGGGGAGATTCATTGTCATACATTTGCACTAAATCCAAAGATGGCCATTATGCAAAATACCTTAGCTGAGAATGCTAACATGACTGTTCAATATAGTCAAGCCAAATAATGAATTCTCTTATGTTACTGCAGCTAACTGATAACTAGTCAGAGGTGTGTCCATGTTTCATATTAATAGCCAATACAGTGCATATAAAATACTAAATGCCTGAGCTATTTAGGCAACACAGGTATAAGACACATGGGTGGCTGAATATGTATGTAGGCCCATCAATTATATTAAAGGCACCTAAAGGCCATCTAAACTGTTGGTTTCCAGAGGGTTCAGTCACTGTGTAATATTGATTTTGATTGATTTACATCCTTGCAGCTCATTTTTCCCTGAGTTTATCTATACTCACAGTGAATAGCTGAGCCTCTCAGAAAGAAAACAATATTTTTGCCCCTGTCAGGTTTGACATGTAGGAGGATTCAGTGAATCACTGATCTCTGACATCCTACTCGCATGGATGCTTCCAAACATGCACAGCAAGACTTAAGCCTGATGGCAGAGCTGTGGCTTCATGTTTGGGATGAAAAGGCAAACCTCCAAGAAATTAAACTTGTTCTTTTCAATGTACAGTCAGTATTTTGGGACCTTCTCCACAGCAACTGGAAAAGCATTTGGGAAAAATTCCAACATAACCAGGGATAGATATCTGCTTAATTCAGCTCTGAGTTTGTGCCATGTTTAATTTGTTCTTGTGTCCTACTCAGGGGAAAGGAGTGTTTGTCAGCATGTTTGCTACTGACCAACAAGTGAACATGAGCAGTCCTATTGCATTTGGCTCTCCTGCTATTGCAGTGTTCTCAGGCTTTCACTGGATGCTTATTTGTTATTGCAAGTTTATGTCCTTGCTTTTTCACAGTTGGGTCAGTGTGATGCTCTGCAATGTCGCACAGAGGCCACGTTGCATAACCAATTCTTATCCTCAGAGACAACCTTTTGGCTTGATGCAATGAAAATGGTGTTTTTCTCACAGTTCTTGTAGCTTTTTAAAACCCCAACTATATTGTCTGTATTTTGTGCTGCCTATAATCGTCTGATGGCATGTGAAGGTATGGGAATGTGATGGTCAGCGTACCATGGTTAAAACTGTGTGGGAGGAGATGACTGCTTTTACTGTTTACCATAGTATTTCCAAAGTGTAGGCAACTAACTTAGTGATCCAGAATAACCTGACATTTCAAATACATATGCAGACTGGATGAGAAACGGTGGCATGAAAAGACAAATGATGGTGGGGGCTCCAAAAGAGAACTATTGCTTCATTTTTATACACTTGGTTAAAATTAATTCCACCTAGAAACCATCAATGACTTTATTAGCTCATGAAAATATATCTCTCTAGAATTAATTTATTTTAGGTCAGCCAGAGACAGATGAGATAGAGGATGATTTAGTGAGCATTTACTGTTTTAGGTGAATTTTGCAGATGCGGAGTGTGTGATGACCCTCAGAGCTTTCAGGACAATGTCATGTCAGATAAACACTATTTCTAACCCCAACAACTCTCCACACAGTGGGGTATTGATTGGGGAAGAAAGTACATTTAATTTCTCTCTCAGCAGGTTGGCTGTGCCCAGCTGTCCTTCAGACCCCTTTTTCTCTGCTTAATGAAATATTCCAGAGAGATGCACACGTGTGCTGTCAACAGCTAAACCCCATATAAAATGTTGATATGATGTTCCTGTCATGAAAATCCTATAGCAGCATTGCGCCTGGGAGTTTTTTTTCCACTGCTCATTCATTCTGTCATTTGAATATGATTACAATGAATATGATTACTGTGTAAAATGTTGCATAGAGATAGGTCATCTGCAGTTGTAACAAGAAGGCGTTTCTCCCCTGCACGGTGGAAATTATTTCAACAAAACATGGCATTAAGGAAAAGTACAAAAAGTACTTACTGTTTTCCGTTCCACAATATATAATTGCATCTTTTCTCTGCTAGACAAAATCATCTCTTTGAAATTTCAAAGTGTTTTCCATGCAAGAAAAGTGAAAGGCATACTTTTGGATTTTGCCCATGAAATCAGTGTTTACAGTAAAGAGATTAGTTAAGTGTGCTTATATGAAGGCAGCTGAATAAATGAGTGGGGGAACATGCATACATCTTTATCAGTGAATTATTTCTAAGCTTACCAGATGTGCTTTTAATGTAAAATCTGGAAAGTAACTAGTAACGATATCTGTCAAATGAATGTAGTGGAGTAAATCTATCCATCCATCTTCACCCGCTTGTCCGGAATCGGGTCGCGAATGTAGTGGAGTAAATGTAATAGTGTAATGGAATATAGCATCAAATGGAAATACCAGATATATTACCTAAAAATTGTATCTAAGTATAGTACTTGAGTAAATGTACTTGGTTATTCTCCACCATTATGGGGATCTTCTTACATAGCTTAACTAGCTACCAAGCTACATTCATGAAAAATGGTGATAAGCATGGATACCATTGACAAAGTTATAAGTAAGTCGACTTACAGAAACAACAACTCTTAAACTGACATATTTCCATACTTCCATACATCTAGCGCAGCTTCTGTGTTAACTGAAAATGACAGATTCAGATGGGACAGATTTGTCACTACACTAGTTGGTTAGAGCAGAGGAAAAGAAAATAAGTTGTATATTACAAGGACTAATGGGCTTGTCGTTGTTTTTGCTCTGGAAGCAAGGGGCATTTCCATAATGTAACTTGTGTTACAGGAGGCAAGAGAAATCATTCATTGTTGGAAAAAAGTGCCACTCAACTTTTTATATTTTTGTTCCTGAAGCTTAAAATTTTCGGAGCTTTTAGCATTTGACACCTAGTGCCTTCAGCAGTGTTTGTGAATTTATAAATGTATGTCTCCTAAAGGGGATTAAATTCCCATGTGTTCTTTATTTTTTTCCTGGTAACCTCCGCTGGGACTTTAACAGCCACATCCAACCTCATTATAAATAAGGATGACATCATGTACAGTCTTTCCTCTTTCCCTGAAGGCTCAGTGTCGAACAGTCTTGCTAGAATCACAGATAAACACAGGAGAGTTGGTCCTATAGGCTAACCTATACACTTCTGTTTTGATGGAAATAATCCTTTGTGTAACTCAAGGCTGGCATGTTAGGTTGAGCCATCATAACAATGATATATTTAGACTGACTAATAAATAATAGAATAAAAATAATAAAAATAGATATACATCAATATGTAAAATATCTCTAAATATAAGATAAAAAATATATAAAATATCAAAAAATGATTGGGAATATCAGTATTGTTTTTGAGTTGAACACTTCCATAGATCCTGTATGAACAAATAAACCACCAAGATTAACATTGATTGAAGTTATCTCACATCCTGCTGAGTTCTTGGCAGCTGGGAAGAAAATGTTTGCCGAGTCGATGTGACTTTTAACCAGAATGCCCCCTCGGGTTCAGGACTCGGATTGGAGTGAAAGGTTGTCTATAAAATATGCATGTAACTCTAGGGGCTAGTGGTGGAGTAAGTGTGTGTGTGTGTGTGTGTGTGTGTGTGTGTGTGTGTGAGATGGGTGGGATACTGATACTGAGAGATTACTACAGAACTGGTGTGGAGGTGAAGTTTAAAATACACTCACATTCTGTGAGTAGATTTATGCTGTGACTGTATGGAATTATAATACAGCCATAATTCAAATGAAAATAGAAATTCACAGTAGCATTTTACACACACACACACACACACACACACACACACACACACACACACACAACACACACACACACACACACACACAAAACATGATGTAAAATTACCTACATTTACATGTTCAAATAGAGCTAATGTTAAAATGGAAATATAATGTCAATTTTACATTTAAAATTCTTATCCTGAATGTCATAACTTATAAGGAATACTGGGACAATCCAGACAGAATCACAAAATCAGCTTGCTCTGTTTCTGTCGATGATGTACACACGCGCGCAAATGCACACAGAAGTGAGGGAGTTCTATCATGTAACTTTTAATAATACATAGCTGGTAAGGTTTACAGAAGGCATGTTGTGAATGCTGCTGCATGACTATTGAATCAGTATTAAATAATTTCAACAGTTAAACAGTTTGCACTTCACCGTTTGCAAGTATATCCTAACCACACAGCAACCTCCACAGGAGCATTTTATTTTGCTTTAATTTGAATTAGTTCCTAGTTGTACCCCTCCATTTGGTTTTTAAATTGTATGATGTTCTTGAATTATGACTATGAATCAGTAAATATTAACATATTTTTTGGCCACATCAGGGCAGCTGAACAAGCTGTAAGCACATCATTATTCTTATGAAGTCATTTACCCTTTAACTGTTCCCCTATAACTGTTTGCTAACACAGCTTTATTTGCATATTCAGCAGACAGAGCAACATTAGCATTCATTTGGAGTCTGGTGACCTGATGAATCGAAGTCCAATATTCCTTCTCCTTTTACATTTGCCTTGGTCTACACAATCTCTTGTGTGCAATATCTGGCTCTTTAGCTGGTAAATGTTATATGTTCACCAGCTAGTTGCTAACTTTGTCTGTCAGCTCTTGGGTCCTGGGCCAGAGGGGGGGGTTATCAATTGCTAAATAAACATATTTATGAGTGCACCTTTAATGTCAAATAGACTTTGCAGTTGTATTTTGATATTTCTAGATAATATGCATAACCCCTGTGTCAATAACAATATGTCAAGAGGTCTGCTTGCCTCTGTGACCCTAAGTGCTATGTTGTCAAGGGCAACACCTCCTGGGATTGTCTCTCAAGCTAAACTGGTCAGAGACGAGGGGTCCCTTGGCCCCTATGACTCTGCTTCTACAGTCTCTATCACAGGGGCCAGGTCAGTCTATGAGCCAATGAAACAGCATGGTGGCAGCATTCCGGTGTGTTGTATGGCAGGAAAAGCTGCGGTTCTTGGCTGATTGATCCTTGGATTAAAACTCACGGATGGGCCATGGAATATCTTCTTAGACCTAGTGCAGCAAGCTGAATTATACATATTTGAGTACAAAGCAATCATGCTCTGGAACCACACTCTCAGATAAGGCTAGACTCTCCAGCCTCACCAGAATTCTAGGATGAGAGGCTCCTGGCAGTGATAGTCAGAAGCCTCCAGCTGAGTTACACCACCCATCATTGTTTCCACATTTATCCTACTGCATAACGGCATCAAGCCAACTCAACCCTTACACCAGGCAAAAAAAGAAATATAAGGGCATTGTTGTAGTGTACCTGCCAGTACAGTGAAAATATGAAATCTCCACTCAAAAGATTCCCTGTAGCTCTACAGAAACACAGTTGGCATGAAATATAAATTCAGCTGCTGGAGTAGGTAGAAATATTTGTTCCTGAGTGCTCCATACTACTTCTGTCAGGCCGTGTCTCTGGTGTGCCCCCAGGGTTAAAGAGTTTATCTGCTTGTGTGTTCTAGGTAGTCAAGAAGATATTACAGCTGAAAGGAGACAATCATTTTATAATTGTTATCTTCAGAGGACAATAGCTTATCACATCAACTATAATGCACCGTTTGGTTCAGGTGAAGCAAACATTTAATCTAGTTATTTGCCAGCTTTTTATGGTTGAGAAAAATGCCCTCCAGCAACTTGGTAAGATGTTCCATTAATTGTTTTTTAACCTGTTATGTGGCAGATGTACCAACCTAACCAGGTGGTCTTCAGACACAGTTTTCTTTTAATAAAACATGGACATGCAAGTACTTCACTATACAGATGGAATCACGGGATGATGGTTTGGGATAATGTCACCTCTCGCTGCACTGCCAACCCTTTTTGTTGGTTGCTAGGAGACCACACTGTAGTGCCTAAAGGTTTTCAGAGACGGTGTAATGTTCCAGAGCCCTACTTTTGCAGCTCAAGTGGATGGACACATTTTCAGTGTATCAGACAAAGGGAGCCAGCCAACACGTGAAACTGTTATTCGCAGGTGGATTGGAGATGGCAACGTCATAGGTTAGAAAATACACTAGAGAACATTATGGTTACATAAACTGCTTGATCATTTCCAGGGATTAAAAAAGGCTTTTTATTTTTCTCTCTATCAGGGTTTGATTGTAAATAACTTGTATATATCCACCAGTGGGGGGCACTAAAGGTCTATTTTAGGTTAACAATCATTCATTGGCTACTTTATTGTTCTTTTTCCTCTTGCATTTGGGGCTCATTATGTTTAAATTTTCCACTCAATCTGCATTCCCACAACAGGAGTGTGGCAGGCTATTGGAAAAGACCTATTTCAAACACCCTATTTGGATGAGGCATTTTCATGAAATCGCTACCCTTCCTAAGTCCCAACCCCCAACAAATCTGTACAAACTGTACAGTTGGTTCAGTAAGCTCTGAAGATATTACAACTGTTTATCCAGCCAGGAATGTCTTTAATTTAAGCTTAATTTTGGCTTTAGACCCCAGAAGCTAATGCCATCACTTTTCCAAACATCTGTAAAGCAACACTACAAACTTCAGTATCAGAGAAAGCTTTAATGCCAAGTAGTTTTTACATGTATGAGGCATTTGTTTTGGAGATAAGGTGCTACACGTAGACAAACGTACAGGTGGCATAAATGTAGAAATATATAAATATGGGATAGACTGACAAAATATTAAATATAAAAGAATAATGATTATGCCATATATGCAATATACTGGGTATGTGCAGTGATTAAATAATATTTACATGGGCAAAGATATACTGTCTTTGAGAGGGAAGTGGGGAGTGTCAGTGAGGGACCCAGCCCTTGTTAATGAGGCTAGCTGCATAAGGATGTGCTAGCTGTTTGTGGCAGGATGTGTTGGTCCTGATGGACTACATCCTCCTGCCAGAGGGGAGTGAATGAAACAGTTTGTGACCTGGATGGGAGGGGTCAGCTGCAATCTTTCCTGCACAGCTCAGAGTCCTGGAGGCATACAGGTCCTGAAGTAATGGAAGATTGCAGCCAATCACCTTCTTGCAGAGTGAATGATTCTCTGCAGCCGGCCCTTGTCCCTGGCGTTGGCAGCAGCGTACCAGATGGTGGTGGTGATGGAGGAAGTGAGGATGGACTCAAAGATGGGAGTGTAGAAGTGCACCATCATTGTCTTTAGCAGGCTGAACTTCTTCAACTGCTGCAGGAAGTACTTCTTCAACTACTGCAGAAAGTACATCCTCTGCTGGGCCTTCTTGGTGATGGAGGTGATATTCAGCTCCCACTTCGGATCCTCCACCAGAGATGAGCCCATTGAGGGTGGTATCATCTGCAAACTTCAGGAGCTTGACGGACTGGCAACTGTAGGTGCAGCTGTTACAGGGAGAAGAGCAGATGTGAAAGAATACAGCCTTGAGGTGAAGTGGTGCTGATGGTCCTGGAGTCAGAGAGATGTTTTTTCAGCTTCACATGCTGCTTCCTGTCTGTCAGGAAGTCTGTGATCCACTTGCATGTGGAGTCAGGCACGCTCAGCTGGGAGAGCTTGTCCTGCAGCAGAGCCGGGATGTGTTAGTCCTGAAATCCACCATCAGGATCCTGGCATAGGTTCCAGGGGAGTCCAGGTGCTGGAGGATGTACTGAAGTTCCATGTTAACTGCGTTGTCTACAGACCTTTTTGCTCTGTAGGAAAACTGCAGGGGGTCCATCAGTGGGTCTGTGATGGATTTAAGGTGGGACAACACAAGGTGCTCAAAATGTTGTGTTAAAAATGTCTGTGAACACTGAAGACAGTTGATCAGCACAGTGCTTCAGGGTGGATGGGGAGACAGAGTGACGTTGACGAGAGTCGTTGATGGAGTGGGGGGCTTTGAGTTTGTAGTTTGGGATCTGTCTGAACCCCCTCCAGACAGAAATGCCATTGTTTGCTGACAACTGGTGTTGAAGTTTCTCTGAGTACAATCTTTTAGCATCTCGCACCTCCTTGCTAAACCTCTACTTTAACACCCTGCATCCGGCCCTGTCTAAGTTTACCTGTAAACCAGGGGTTGTCATTGCTCACCCTGGACTATGATGGTACACAGCTGTCCTCGCAAAAACTGGTGTAGGACATCACAGCATCATTGAAGTCTTACAGACCGTTGGTGGCGATGGTCCTGAAAACATCCCAGTCAGTGTAGTCCAAACACGCCTGAAGGTCCTCTACAACTTACTGGTCCACTGCTTAGATGTCCTTACTACAGGTTTACAGAGTTTTAATTTCTGCCTGTTTGCAGGAATCAGGTGGACTGGGCACTGCTCACTGTAGTGTAGCAGTGATCCAAAATGTTCTCTTCTCTGGTTGGACACTTTATATACTGTCTGAATTTTGGGATTTCATGGCTGAGGTTTTCTTTGTTAAAGTCATCAAGAACAATAACTAAGGTGTTTGGGAATGTCCGCTCTACCCACGGTATCTGGTCGGCCAGCATGTGCTGTGTGACGTGCATGTTGGCCTGCGGTGGAATGTAAACACCGAGCAGAAAGTAGCTAGCAAACTCACAGGGAGAGTAAAAGGGTTTTACAGTGTATCAATAAATATTCCAGGTCATGAGAACAGTGCTGCCGAAATCCCTGTCACATCGTTACACAAGCCATTGTTAATGTAAAAACAGACACCACCTTTTGTTTTGCCAGAGAGTTCCTTGTCGGGATCCGCTCTGTAGACCTGGAAGGCAGCCACCTGCAGCGCGGAGTCCGGTATTGAGCCTCACAGCCACGTCTCCGTGAAGCACAGGACAGAAGATGAATGAAAGTCTCCGTTTTTACCCACAAGTAGCTGAAGTTTTTTTGAGTTTGTTGCACAGTAAGTGCATGTTGGAGAGAAATATTGCCGATAGCGGTGTGTTGAGTCCTCACTATCAGAAACACACTAGAGACCCGGCTCGTTTTCCTCTCCTGCGGCGCTTCACAGCCCGAACAACAGCGAGCATGCTCTTCACCAAAAGGTCCAAAAATTCCACTGATGACGTGAGAAAAGTGGGAAATAAATCCGCTGCTTTGCTCCCCTGATGTTCATGAGCTCTTTTCTGTTGATAAAGCAACGGGAATCGCAGCCAAATCATGATTTCAGTCAATCGCTTAGTTGCTGTTACTGTTACCTTGTCTGTGGTTCGCTGGCAGAACACCAGGTGCTTTCTGATCAGGTGCCGTCGTGCTGTTTGTAGGCGACATAAGTTTACAGAGTTGTTTTCTTTTAGTTTGAAATAATCCCCTGCTCTGGGCGCTTTGTGCTTTGTCCCTCGCCATCATAATCACGTCGTGGTCCCACAGCATAAGCGCGATGTGCATCGATGTAAAGAATTTGCGTCGAGCCCTAATGCTCTTCATGGTAAATGCATTACAACATTGGACTTAACTGAAGCTACATCATGTCCGTGTTGCACTTTCTGTGTCCCCTTTTACAGGAGCGTAACACAACATCTGTCTTACCCCTAAAATCCACTGACTCCGGCTACGGCGTGTTATGGCTGCGCAGCGGTTGCTGGAGCTAATCGCAGCCATTATGGTCAATGCTCGTGAGTCTACCAGCTGCGGCCGCGGCGTGTCCCAGAAGCGGCTCTCTGCTCCGCAGAGAATAGGTAGCAGGTCTATTTTTGCTGCTATCCACGTCAAGCAGCACAGAGCAAATCGAACCAGGCAGTAAATCGGACACAGAACGGCAGAGAGAATCCGGTCAATTTTCAAAATAAAACACCCCGTGGAACCTCATGATCGTAAAACAACAATAAACATGGTTAAAACTGACACAAAGGAAACTCATTTAACTACGTAGCATATTAATTCATAGTAGAAGCACAAAATGCAAACACAGGTTACCAAATCAACAAAATCTAAACATGTTAGTAAAGTCAGGCAGGCAAAACATTCTGATTCTGAAATGCTCCCTGTGGGAAATGCAGCCTGAAGCTGACAGAACAAAACGGGGTCACATAGAGCTGTGAAGAAGGTAGTAGAAGCACGAAAATGAGAAATTATTAACAATTCAATAATTTGGGGCAGGCTGCACGTTCCTGCGCTTCTAGTGGACTGTGGCGCCAGGAGCTATGGACACATCAAAACCGTGGTGCAGCCATAACGTGCCGTAGATGGAGTCAGTGGATTCCCGATGTTAGAATTTCAACTATTCAAACAAAACTTACTTGGTAGGTTGTAGGTTACAAAGAAATGGTAATGTGATTCACTATTTTGCCAACCTCTGCTGATGCCACTCTGAGGTTCATATGAAAGGTGTAGATACTGCTATGAAACATTCTCTGACTTCAGACTAGCTATAACCCAACAATTGTGGCTGCATAGTAAGGAGAATGATTTTATGTACCTTGTGCAGGAGAAAAACATTATTTATATGCATATATTTCTCCACAGACTGAATATCATAGGTCATGTTCTTTGTATCCTCTTTCCGGCAGTTATACAGCCTCAGAAACTAAAAGATGCCTAGACGAAACATGCAGTGTGAACCATCAGAAGTAAAATTTAATATCTGCTCTGTAAACTGACAAACTTGCCTGGAAGGAAGACACAGAAGGAGCCAGCACTGTAAGCATTATGGTTACATATCAGCTTCTGAGACTGTCTCATAAACTGGACTGAGAGGAACAAAGTGTGCACACAAGCACAGTGTAGGGCAGGGGTATTCAATTAGAATTCAAAGAGGTCTCTAACGTGGTTAGAGAAAATTTCCCAAGCAAAGGTCCGCAACATCAAAACGACTAACTTGTGTTATCAATCAGTACAATATATAGTTGTATCAACATATGTTTTTAGTCAACAACGGACTGTCAAATCAAATAATATTTCAGTCAGTTTTCACATCAAACTGGAGGGATAATAAATAACAACTACTCTAATAATAAATTCTAAATTTAAGTAAACTAAAATAAAGTGCCTAATTTTTTTGAAAAAAAAAGAATAGCTTGAAGTGATGAAGTGTAGTCTTAACCAATTTTATAATAAACACTCAACACATCTTGACAAATGAACAGCTGTAATGCCTCCTCTTCTCTTTCATTCCCTCTTACAGAGCTACAACTTTCCTATTTTCTCTTGTTCAGTGAAAAACATGAGCTCTAGTTTATCCTGCCAGCTAGCATTGGAGATCTATGAGAGATTCTGGTTCAGAACTGCCCGTGGGAGGAATGTACATGTAAGTATCTGTACATTCTTGATTAAAAGCCATGTGAAATCTCTTTTCCCTTTCGTCTTCTCTATTCGTGTGTGTTTCCAAAACGTCTCTGGTGAATCTCGCGGACTGGACTCACAAGCATTGGAATGCACAGATTTGATTGGCGGAACAGCGTCACATGAGACAATTGGAGCACATGCGATTGGTCTGTGAGTTTCCTGGCCGCTAAACCAGTACAGTAAATGCTAGAAAAACTGCGTGGGTTAAAATAGAAACGGTCCGTCACAAGGTCGTAAGTCTCAATAATAAATCAGCTGTAGGTTGGGGTCCGGAGAAGACAGCGGCTGGGTCCGGATCCGGACCGCAGTCCGCCTATCAGTGACCACTGCTGTAGGGTTAGAAAGACCAATTATCCTGCACTGAGTATGTTCCAATAGAAAATGTAAGAACTACAGTTGTCAAAATGTATGTTTAGTGATTTGGCCTGCTAAATACATCAGTAAGAGCTGTCCTAATAGTTTTTGGACAATATAGAGTTCTGGAGGAATTCGCTATTTGAGGTAAAACTGTTCCTAGCTTTGTTCTTTAAGAGTTCTATCATCTTTTTAACTTCAACACCCCTGATTGATCCCTTGCCAATCAGATATGGTATTTCCAGGTGTCAACCTTCCTAAGTGACAATAATTGGTGAAAGTTTTCTTGTTTGGTTATTTTTTCCCAGCTTGTCTGGTGGTAAGAATTGGTGTCAACATAAGAAAGAAAAGAAGAATAAAATGTCAGACTGCCATCAACCCCTAAAAATGTTTCTAAAACCCACTACATTTGGAATCTGTTCTTTTCTTGGCTGCCAGCTGTTATTCTCTTTGAAGAATAACAGCTCCTCTATCATTCTCATCTATCTCAATTCAAGAGAAAAAACGAGAGATGCCTGGAGCATCAATGAATGAGTGGACTTAGTCTGGTTCATTTTACTGAGACAAGTTCACATTTATAACTAACATGCATCTTTTATATATCTTAAAGTCCAGCTGTTGGTAACCTGCGCAGCTTTTCTAGTACCTCAAGATGCAGTCAAAACCTTGCTAACAGACATGCTATCAGAATCAGAAATACTTTATTGATCCCCGAGAGCAAATTCTTGTGTCACAGTTGCACACATTACACATCAAGGCATAACAGAATAGAAATAATAATAGAAGTTGGTATGTAAAGAAATAGAGTCGGGAAGGCCCTCGCAAGTGTGTCGACATGCGGGTGCCGCGCCGCTGACGCTGCAGCTCCACCGAAGCAGCTCTGAATTATTGAGCAATTTGGACTGTCCACAAAGGAATAAAACATCACTTTGTGTTTCCTATGTGGCGCTGAAGAGCCACCACTTAATTACACGTTAAATCCCAGTGTGCTCCAGAGTGGACCAGACTGTTAACATGTGAAAACTCACAAGCTTTACAACATTGCATCATCGATGTCTTAAGGCTGTTCTGAGACTGTTTTGAGGTGGGTGTGGCCAACCTGTTGTGTAAAACCTCACACTTGTTGTTGGCAGTGGTTGGTGCTATGATTTTAAATGAATGTTGGCATATGGATGTGTTCAGGGTGGGTTTGTTATCATACATGTAAATTTTGGTACAGATGTGAGCATGTACACTAAAGTTATAACAACTTTCTATTTCATGGTGAATCATTGATTTTTGACGTCACGCCACGGACATGCCCATTGACGAAAACTCACAGCACAACTTTTCATCGTCAATGACTTTAGGATGCATAACCAAAATTTGAAGTCAATCTGCTAAATTTCCTGGGAGGAGTTATTTAAAGTAAGGACCCTGTAAAGTGCCAAAAATTAAATTTAAATTAAAAATGGGCGACTTCCTGTTGCATCCATTGCATGTTTCATGTATGAGCTCTAAATATAAAGAAAAAATGTAAAGAGGAATGGATATGTACAATATTTACATTATTAACCGAATTGTGATGAACAGTAGTAGTGAATAAATAGAAGCAGAATTGCAGCTGAGAATATTGCACATTGAATATTAAAACAGAGAATATTGAACAGAATGTGAAGTATTGCACTACAAGGTCCAGTTTAAAAAACTAACTAAGGGTCCATCTGTCAGACACTTTCAGGGAGGAGTTAAAGAGTTCAGTGGACACAGGCAGGAATGACTTCCTGTAGCGTTCTGTGGTGCATTTTGGGGGGACGAGTCTGGCACTTCATGGAGTGGGTGGGAGACATTTTCCAAGATGGCATGTAGCTTAGACAGCATCCTCCTCTCTGAGACCACTGACAGGGAGTACAACTCCACCCCCACAATGTCACTGATCTTGTGGATGAGTTTGCTGAGTCTGTTAGCATCTGCTACCCTCAACCTGCTGCCCCAGTATGCAACAGCAAACAGGCAAACAAAAAGTTGCATGATCTCTTGCTTTATGGTTCTTGATGATTGTAATGTAAATGCTGTATTCGTGGTGATGGTGATTAATCCTATAACAGCCAGGTAAATCTATCTGTTTTCACAGTTTTAAAATCAGTGTCTGTGGCAACATTCCAGCACTGACACACAAATAACATGTGTTTTATGTCAACAAGCAATGATTGATAGAGCCATGTAGAGAGCTCCATGATCTGCCACTGTTTGGAGTAAGCTATGTAGCTATCACATTTACTCAACCTAAATAACTGCTGCTAACTGCAGTTAGCTAGTTAGCTAGCTGAGCGGCCTCTCAGTGAACAGCCTCCTAGACCAACGGAGGCCAGTTTATAAACAGGGAATACAGTACCGAAGTGATTTTTATCAGCTCTGACCAGGAATTTGACTCTGGGGACGACTAAGACGTGGTGGGGACAGGAGATTTGTCAAGCAGGAGAGGATCTGGAGGGAGGTCAAGCATCAGAGAGGCAATGACAGTGTTTAGAGCCAGAATATTTTCACCTCTAACATACACATTGTATCTTTTTTAAGGGATCACTAATGTATTGCAGTTCATCCTGAGGGAGACATCAATGTCTGAAGGCCTACCACACTGTATGGCACTCAGTCCAATAGATGTTGAGTTATTTGGTTGTCTTCCAGCACCAACTTGATGGTGGTGCTAGACGAAATGTCAGGGGATCGCCTAAATCATCACATCCATCGGTGCCAATTAGGCATGCACCAAAATGAAAATTCTTGGCCGAGGCCGCAACTAAATATAATGAAAAACTTTCCTGAATACCGAACATTGAACAAGGTTTTTCATTTTTTTCCCATTAATTTGCCTTTTTTTCCCATTGCATAAATTAAATGTTCAAAATGTGCTTTGGAGAAATATGGTGGGTGGGTCCACGGCATGAGAGGGTCCAGTAAAGTAAATTACATGTTTTTAATTGACACATGTAATAAGTTTTATACTTTTTTTGAATATAATCCAATTAATCTTATTTCCATACTTTAAAGACACCTTATTTTGAAACTGTACATTGTCACATGTGTATCCTTGCGCTAAATTCAGGAAGTGTGACCCAGTTTGATAAATAATGTTATATGTGGTTCTCGTATTGTGTAACATGAAGATTTCACAGCCTCTCTTCAGGTAGGACTCTCATACTGCAACACTTGACCGAATAAAGTCGCTAACCTGCCTGTCAGCTTGCACTGTTCTGTTTCAGTGGATTTACCATAAAAGCTTGAATACGTGTACACTCCAAATTTATGTGCGGCCAGCTTAATTACTCTCTCACAAAGAGTGACAGAAACTCTCAAAACAGTCAGTTTTGTAAGAAGTTAGCCACAGATGGCATGGATGTACTAGGAGACAATTCAGCAGAACAGTGTCTGCGAACAGAAACTTTTGCATCTTACTCAGAAATTCTAAAATGCTTTCACACTGTCAACATGTCAACATAATTTATTCAGTCTTTTGACTTATTAGGCTGAAAACAGAAAGTGCTCTTTTTTTGCTATTTTCGGTCGATTAATTTCGGTGGCCAAACCTTCGGGGCATCCCTAGTGCCAATCCATCAATTAGATATTAAAATATATTAAATATATAATGGGTATGTCAAAATAATTAATTCTGGACCAAAGTGGTGGGCCTCCCAACCAACCGAAGTTGCATTCCTAGAGCTACATCGGTAACGTGGCTAAAAACCTGGTGGAAACCATGATACTGCACCATGCAGCAAGAGGTAACTGGTCAGGGAAACTTCACTGAGAGGAAGCCTCTCTTTTGCAGGAAGGCCCTGATCACACTCACACTGTTACACATTCACACCTGGAAGCTGCCCAGTACAACTGCAGGCTGGTCTGCTGGCCACTTAGCAACTCCACTGGAGCTGCTGGGGTTATCGGCCTTACTAAACTATGAACTTGATAGGTTGGAATGTCAAGGCAGTCAAAAATAGCTTAATACAGCTTTAATATCACCACTAAAAGATACACAAATAGAGTACTTAATTTCCAATTTTACCATTTCCTTCTATACAAGCTCAGTTTCACACACCTCACTGAGTGTCAAAGGCAACCCTACTACAAATAAAACACATTTCAAAATAACACAAATCAAACAATTTTGCACCATTTGCATGGTGCAAAATTTTAGCACCGTCTGTGAGGATTTGATTTGTTTGTGTGTCCTTTTTTGATTCCAAGGTTTAGTATCCTTCTTGAATTTATTATTAGTGGAGTTGACAGACACAGACTGTTAATGACATCAGCATTATTCATCGTTTATGTTGCCAAATGTTTGGGCTGGTGCTGTTATATCAGTTTCCTGTCTGAAAATGTAGAGATTTTGGAAAGAAACCGATAGATCTATTTTGCCTGATTTTTGATGTGATTGTCAACAAATATCAAGGAAGAAAACCATTTTTCTTATAGAATACAAAGGAAATACCAATGTGAGCACAGGGTTTTCTCTCAGTAGTGCAACCCACTGTGCTCCCTCTGATGTGAACTTCATCTTTGGGGACTAGAAGTAGAGCACTACCTTCAGCTAAGAAAGACTTAGTCTCTTGGCAAGCCTGGAGGCGCATGTACCTAAGGTGATTTGGGATTTGTTGCGAGAGACTAGTGGCAGCGTATGGGAGGTGAAGAAGTTGCGCTGAGCTAATAGCCCATTCATTTTTGTTGTCAGGATGCTAGTGAATCTGGATTTCAGCCATATGCTGAGGTTTTGTGTGGTCGTCGACAGCCACACATCCAGCAGCTAGTCCACAGTGGGCTGAAAAGTAATTTGTTGAAAAAGAGCAATTTGTTTAGTGGTCTGCTGCCTCTCCTGAGGAAAGTCAACAATTGAAAAAGTTTAATGGAAGTCTGCACTATGCATAAAAGGGAGAGTGAGTAATTTATAAGGCGACAGGTATCAGGATTTTTAATAAAGAATGACTCCCAAAAGATTGTTCCCAATACAAGCCACATAATTGAAAATGTATCAGTCAGATACTATAACATTTTGGGGACTTTTTGTATAATAGATCACAGTGTTTGTGATTTTTTTTTAATTTTTTTGTGATAAGCAGCAGCTTGTTTAGCATCAACAAATAAATGGTGGCATGAGCATATCCTCTCTCCTGTCAGGAAGCAGGCTCAGAGGTTTGTAAGTAGGAGACAAGACATCCGGCCGTTGGCAGCAGCCTATTGTACCATTCAGTGTGCAACTGAACAAAACTGCAGGTGAATTATTAATGTACATTTGTAAGCTTAGACAGAGCATGCCTTGCTGTGATCATACCTTATGTATGTCAGTTCTGATGGTCTATAGCATACACTTTTCATTGCGAGTTCATGAACTATCCTTAATTGATAGGTTGACCTCATGTGTAAACAGTCATGGTATATGGCGTGTACTGGGGGTACAGTGTCTGCGCAAACTGAGACTGGTTTTCATGGCAGAGTGCTGATGAATGTGGTTAGGTGGAGGCCGAGCTGTCAAACACGGAAACACTTTACCAGGCTGCATCTGTCATAGTTGTGTCAGAGCACTCAATGCACAGCAGGTGAGAGGGAAACAAGGGCGAGAAGCCATTTTACAGTACAATGGCCTGCTGGTTTATACACACTGCTCAAGGGCTGTTCAACTGGAATGTCACTCTGTATTTTGACAAAGATATTGTGGTCCCAAGACTACAGCTCTTAATTTTGTCCCCACCAATGCCAGCAGCTAATGATCTGAAAAGGACCACAATAAGTCAAAGGTTACTGAGCCTGCAGCATTAGCCAAGTGAATCCAGCACAGCCGTATACTTATCATATGATGAACAAGTAAGCAATGGAGATGATGATGAAACCTCAGTCGGTGCCTTGAGGATTTGAAAGTTAACTGTTGTTTGTAACTTAAAGCAACTACAAGGCACACATAACTTTGTGTTGATTCTGGCGGCCCCTGTGGAAAAAAATTGGTTGTCTTTTCACTTCGTCGATCTGGCTAGCGCGTAGATATGTTTGAAGCAATTAAAATAAAGACCCAACTTATTTTTAATACTATATCTTGGATGCAGACAGATGTATTGAACACAACACAAACATTTATTACTCCACAGCTGAAAATAGTACCCAACAAATTCACTGTTTATTCCTGTTTATATAAAGTTGCCCAGATGCTTTAGGAAATTGTTTTAAAGAAACATCTTCTGATGCAAAACTAGGGCACATCATCACCGATGTTACCTGAGGTCATGGGGTGTTCCGGGTCTTTCAAACATCTGACACTCTCACTCGCAGATCTCCCACAGATCCGCTCTCTTAATCCAGAGCCACGTAGAGGCTTTCTCTGTAGCCTCTGTGCTGTTAAAAAAGGACTCTCCTTTTCCCCTGGGATTCCAAATGCAGTGGAAGCCCTACAGAGAGACTGTAAAGCCTCTGCCCCCAACCTCCACTGGTAAACACCTAGCTTTCCAGCCTTTTCTGTGGCAGTCATTGACTAGGCCCTCAAATTTATCCTTCTTCTGCTCAAAGGCCTCCTCCATCCGCTCTTCACATGGCACGGTGAGCTCCAGCATGACTATGTTCTATGACTATGTTCTTTGTTTTTGTCTCTGACACCAGAATGATGTCAAATCTAGGGGTGCTCTTGTCGACATGCTGAGGGAAACTTGAGTATCTTGCCGTAGTCTACTGTCAATTGCCAGTCCTGAGCATTAAGATCTCCTGATGTTGATTTTAGATGTTGTTGGCTTCTCTCCTGCTCTGATGAAGCTGATGGTTTGCTTTGTGGGCTTTGACCTCTGACAGCTGGCGATGGCACTACAGATGCTCTCAGAGATGGTCTTGAGGACCTGATCATGATGCCAGCAGTATCGGCCTTCACTCTGAGCCTTTGGGCAGAAACTCAAGATGTGCTTGAGCGTCCACCTTCTCTGGCACAGGGAGTGTGCTGGAGTATCAACCAAAACCCAGCAGTGCAGGATGGACGGGCTGTGAAGGGCATCGTAAACAGCCTGGACAAAGAATGCGGTTCTGCCCACCAGAGGTCAGCCCATCTTCCTCTCTGCAACATTTTCCCATTTTGTCCAGGCACCTTGCTGTCTCGTTCCCACTGCTTTGCTGCTCTCATCCTCAACTGCAGCTTTCACCTCATTCTGGACTGTTTGCCTCTGCTCCTTACCCCTAGCTTTGTCATAATGCGGTGATGCAGTGGTTTTAGTTGTTTAGCTTTTAAAATGTTTAGCCTTTTATAAAAAAGAAATTATATATTTATGAGCCAAGTTTTGTCTTCAGTAGGAAGCACTGTGCTCTGAGATGCGGGACAAGGTAGAAAAGAAAATATTAGGAGACTGCCACAGTGTGGGGAAGCATGGTAACCAGTAACACGAGGAGTGCGACCCAAATGCAGACAAAATCCATAAATCCACAAAACAGGCAAGGTTCAGGAAAAACAAAGTAAAAGAAAAAACACCAGGATAACACTAGGTAAAAGGCTGGAATGACTCATGGACAAAGGCGAAACTAAGACATGGGAACACACAGAATAATGCTGAATTCTAGGTAACTGAATTCAGAGTTCCTACTTGGGAACTCAGAAGGAAAAATATGTACCCTGACTTCACGAGAAGCAGCAGAATGACGTCAGATGTGAGCTCCCATGGAAGCACACGTAAATGTTAGACCAAACCTAAAAGGCAACAAAAAGTATATATTCCTGTATTTTATAAAAATAATACATACTATCATAAAGTAAAACCTGTTCTGCATGTAAATTGATGGAAGAAATATTTCGCCAATGTTTGTAGTTAGCTGGTTACAGTAAACAATCTCTAAAAGGCAACTTCTCTGCACAAAAGTTATTCAGGAAAACGGCAAAAAGTGACTGTGAAGACATTAGGAAACATAACCTACAGCAGTTACTGACTTTTGAGAATTACCAGCTGATGTAGTTAGACGGGTACACAGTTAATGAGTGACATAAATTTATGTCAGTTGTTTTCATTAGAACGGCCATCCTTTTAATTAACAGCAAGGGCACTGCTGAGGGTTAAAAGAAACATCAGTTTGTCACGGTCAGCCGTGCTTTTGCATTCACTTTCGGAGTCATGCACCATCATGCATCATGGAACGCTTTGAGGCTGAAACGGAAATTTCCGTATTTATTTGAAATTTCAACTTGGAGTTGAGTTGAGTTTTGAGCAGTCTGGAACGCATCATAAATGTACAAGTGAGGGGAGGATAACGAGGCTCAAGTGAAATAATTCAGGGCTGGGCAGACAGTAGCTGTTTCTAAATACAGAGTTTGCAAAGTTCAGACTTCTGTACTTTAAAGCTCGGACTTGGCAAGTTCGGCTCGGGAGTACTTACTCCCAGGAATGGGAGCACGCAGTCAGTCATTCAGCAATTGGAACAGAAGCGAACTTGATGACGGCCGGTGTAAGACCAAAATCTGTGACCTATCAGATTCTGTGACTACACCCAAACGATGATGTTTTCCTAACCATAACCAAGTACTTTTAGTACCTAAACCCAACCAAGCTACAACAGCTTCACATCGCCAACAAAGCCTCTGGCGCTTAACTTCCCATTTGGGTCACAGAATCTGATAGGTCACACATTTTGCTGTCACACCGGACTCGTTAGCGGGCAGGACCTCACATCTCCGAAAACATCGTAGCAATTGTTTAAATCAGCTCTGTCTTGAGAAATCAACCACATATTTAGAGTTTAAACAACTATATTCCCGCGTAAAAATCTCTTAAAAATACTATATGTGACACGAGAACAGCAGTATTATATGTTACAGTTGTGAGTTTTCTCGTCCGACATTTCCGCTTTTTGGTGGCGAAATGCATTCTGGGATATCTTGCGATCCGAAGTCCACACAAGTCACCACCGATGCAGGCTCTGTAAAACGGGCGGAGCGAGAACACATCCGGGTATTTGACTGTACTTGGCTAGATGCGGACTTTGAATTGGAACAGTACTTTGGCTGCAACTTATGTTTCACAAGTCCACAAGAACACAAGTACAGACAAAATCGCAGCTTGAGAAACAGCCAGTCTCATGGGTGGGAAAACACACAAAGGCAGGAAGTGAAGTTAACAAAGAAACATGAGTGATGAGTATTTCAAAATAAAACAGACTAAACTAAACCCCAAAACCTTTCCCTATATTAAATATACATCCTAATTTAGCAGTCTGTCATACACACCACGAGCAACACACAAACTAACACAGAATAGTCTCTATGAATCACTTGGCTTTTTTTCTATGTATTCTTTGTTGTATAAAATTCATTTTATGATGATCTAGGTACACTGATACTGTTAAAGTCTTGTGTTTTTATTCTCAGTAGTACACTGGATTCATATGAAACTTTGATGATCTCTGTATAAAAAGTGGGTCATTGCAGCAACTGTGAATACGATATGGAACAAGACAGAGTACTGAGAATAGTACTAGTAGTAACAGGACTTGAACATACAAATAATATACAGATGTACAAATTGAAGCCTATGTGCAAGTATACATTCAACATGACTGAAAAGATCTAATTTCCTGTTTTTATTGTATTTAACATGACCATAAATTATTTGTCAGTCAGATTCTGAGATAAACATGACATGAAATGACAGATTTCGTCAGTTTTCTCGTTTATTGTTTAGCAAAGAAATTATCATAAACAATGGAGCAAAAGCTAAGATCTTGGCCTGGGTCTAAGCATTTTCTGCCAATTCTGCCATCCCTAATTTTCACAGTATCTCTCAAACACTCAACTCTTCTCTTCCTCTGCCACTCTCAGCTCTGCATCTACTGTCAGTCCACCCACATGTTCTGCTGCGCTCTCTATGCATCCCTCTGTTTTGCTTTGTTACTTCTCTTCGTTTTTATTTTATTCTCTTTCCCTCAGGATACTCAACCTGAAAGCCCTTGGGTTCTGCAGATGGACTCAGCTCAGCCTTGGGGGAAAAGAAAAAGAGGGGCCTCTCTTCTGGGGGTAAAAGAATCATGACACAGCGGGTTGTGCCCTGCGGCCCGATTTTGACATCTAAATCTATAGTGGACTGTGTAAGTGGAGTGGGAACTGCCTGAGTGGATTTCCACACTTCTAACCCATCATGGGCATATTGAGCAGTGTGAGAGGAAAGATTGGACAGGACATGGAAAAAACAAAACACAAATATCTTAGTAATCTAATGTTTTAGGTGTGTGGTTATACTGTCCAGTTACTAAAATTTAATTCACATGTAACCATCCAGCCAATCACAATCCAGAATTCTCAGTGACACTGCGCGTGCCACTCATGGATTCCTCAAAACACCAGTCTTTCTTTGAGATGAAGTAATATTTTATTTCTGTATCTTTTAACATCCTGTCATGGAATTTCAAATTATAAAAGCAGCTGTTTCAACTTTAGTGGTTTGTAAGCAAATCTACTTGCGTTGCCATTGTTGGTCTGTAAACCTGCACAATTCGACACACTTTGAGAAATTAGAAAGAATAAAAAAAAATCTAAATTATAATTGTTCAAAACTTGCCCTGATTCATTTACTGCACCTGAGAGAACAGTATGTTTTTATTAGTTAAACATAGCTCAAACAGCTTGTAATTTCATTTTGTAAGAAAGTATTATGCATCTTTTCCCTTATCGCCAGAATCTTATAGGAAGCTGATAACATCTCATTTCTTTTTTTTCTTTCTCTAGGCAGCTTTATATTGTTTCAGGATTCCAGAGCTAAGTGGTTCCTTTTATGTGGGCTCAGACTAGGCCACATGTGTCCTGTCATTCCTATAGTCCAACCAGCTTTTGCTGCTATACAGTTGTAATGGAAACATACTGGTATACCTCCTCCAGTCAGTCCCCACTGGCTGCAGGCCTCATTAAAACCGTGGAGGGCTCAATGGCCTGTCAAACGACATCTCTCTACCCATTTATCTGGGGGTGACCGTTGTTGCATGGTTGTGTGCGTGCTCTAGTGTGTCAGTGTGTGAGAGACCCTGGATGTGTGTTAGGGTATCAGTAGGTCACTGTGTTAGAGATGTTCATTGTCAGTGTCTATTTGCTGCTCTCAGTTCTCCACAGGCATCTTGTATCAGATACTTGCTGATACTTTGGCCTGTTCATTCATGTACAAACATACACATCTGACAAGACTTCTGTCCTTCATTGATGGTCAGTGAAATAGATAACCCATATTGATAACAAAGGTTTAAAGGGATCACACAACATTTATTCAGTCCTGTGAGTGCCCTCTCCCCAAACACAAAGGCAGTCCATGTGTACAATGGCTAGTAATTTATGCTGTATTTTACATGTTTCCTTTGCAGCCTGTTTGAAGGTCCTTATACTTTTTGCATTTTTCAGCTTATTAGAGTTCCCTGCAGGCATAATCCAAGGACGTCCGTGTTCCCCAGGTGGATAATTTCAGCTGTCAGGCCACATTTCTGTAGGAAACATTGTAAACAATACGTAAGGAGAGTGACTTTGAGAGAATTGTCTCCATGACAATCAGGAGAAGAATGAAGGATGCCTCTTATTGAAATAGAAAACCCAAAATGCATAAAGGGCATATAAAATGGGTTAGACAACATGCATTTTGTGCATATAGATTGTTTAAAGTAGTAACATTATGCTCATTTTCAGGATTGTCATTTTATTTATGGGATGTACCAAAACAGGTTTACATGGTTTCATTTTCAAAATACACCATATTTTTTGTCAAATTGTACATTGCTGCAGCTCCTCTTTTTCACCCAGTGTGTTGAACGCTCCGTTTTAGCTATGGAGTGATGCATCACACTTCTACAAGATCTTTGTTGAGAGTTGCACATGTGCAATACCTAGTTAAGGACTACTAGCTAATCAGAAGCAGAGTAGGGCGGGTCCTGAAAACACAACTTCGGTTCAGCTGTATATGTTACCCTTACCAGCTTAGCAACATAGACTGGAGCAAGAGTTTCAGAGTGGTGAGTTATTAATCTGTAACAAATGTATCTTTTATCCATAAAGTATTAACTGAGCACTGTCTCTACATCATAGTAATAACTTTATGTTCATTGACTGCCTGGTGGGTAGCTAGTGTTTGGAAGGGAAAGGAAAGGCAGCAGGCGGACGTCGTCACTGTGTGTTGCAGCTCAGTGTTTTTCCACCGGTGTTCTTGAGGGTGTGTCTCACTAGCACCTGGGCAATTATTATGAGACGTGTTTTCTTGTGACGTCACAAGAAAGCGGAATAAAAGGCTTACAAACAAGCTGTTTTAAGGCAGTTTAGAGCAGTGTTTTCTGTGGGAGATGGGTACTCCCTTTGGGCTTTATCGCTTGGCAAATCTATTACGTGCACAAAAAAGTTATATAACTCTAAAGGAGAGAGAAATAAAAAGCGTAATATCACCTCTTTAACTTTATAACTTGAGGAAATAAATGAGTACTTTCTTTACCAAGGCATCACACACACACCTCTCAAATTCATCTTATCTGATTTAAAAGTCCCTTTAACCCATGTAACCCAGTGGAATGATCCCCTTTTATTTGAAGCTCTCCAATTTCCCTGTTATTTCTGATGTACCCTACATTCCCTCTTAATTCCACCTTGGCTCATGACCTCCAGCATACCTTGATCCTTTATCTAAAAACAGGGATATATTCCCTACTACACACAGACCTTTGCTACTAAAGCTGGAAACTCACTTCACAGGCTGATTGTCCCCCTACTGTCACCTTCAACTGAATTTGAAGATTGCGAAGTGTCTGCACGTGCCTACCAAAGATAAGGGAGGTCACCACTGACTAGATTTGTATAAGGTAGTACAACCTCCCCACTGAATTTCAAAATTGAAGCAGCAGAGGTCAGGTTTATCCTGACTTTTAATTCCTAGCATGGGTTAAGCAACCAAAAACACTGTATCCTACATTTCTCATAATGCATAAAGACTGTCTCAAGCAGCTATGTCCGATTGTTTTAGCTTTTCTTGGACTTCACAAAGCTCCCCCAGAGCCACAGAAGACATTACACAACCCCCTGGGCTGAATAGTGCTCACCATGACTAATAAACAGACTTATGTGTAAAAATTAAAATAAAGATGAATTCCTCTTTAAAAATTCAAATCTGAAAAAGTCACTTTGAGTTCCACTAATTAATTTTTCATATACTGGAAGAGATTTGAAAAAAAATTCACTAAGCTGTTATGGACTTACTTAATGCTTCGTGATCTTAATGGTCTTCTTGTAATGTGATAATGACTAAACAGAGCAAAAAAAGCACCTTTTAAAATGTACCCTTGAGCTATTCCTGTACCACAAAAACACCCACAGGTGCCTTATAATCTCATCCGAACTGTTCCATTTATTTCTAAAGAGGTGGTGTTGCCACTGGATGAATGTGAGTAAATGACATGGCTAATGCTTCATGTTCTTTTGGGAATATTTTTCTGTTGGTGTTGTGCAGAACACAGAAAATAAATAAGGTGACACTGGGTAGGAAATCATGCATGCACTGCTTAGAAAATTCACTGCAAAAGTCACATCTGATCATCTGGGGAAGTCAACAGTAAAAAGTATGTTTAATGGAATTGTTAGGAACAAGAAGGAAAAGAAGCACATCATATACAAATGGAAAGGTTCATCCTGATATTTTGGGCAAGGTGACACAACAGCAGAAATATTATAGAATATAGAGAAGCTCTGCAAAAAGAAAATACACTTTTCTGAGCTATGATTGAATTGGAAATTAATTAAAGAATTGCTGCAGGGGTGGGGAATTATCAAATACCTCGAGACAGATGTGTAATCTGCACTAAAACACCTCTAATAAGCCACATCTGCTGTCTGAAAGATAATTGCCAACTTTGGCTGAATTGCTCTAGAGAATATAAATGCAGTGAAGCTAGAAGAAAACAAAATATATGGTCGGATTATGCTATCTTGGTAATGGTTTTCTTGGTACATAGTTTATATGTCATATAATACATACGGATCCTACAAATTGGAATTTCTGTCCCACCTATTAAAGTTACTGTAATAATGAGATTGTAGGTTTTGTTATGTTTTTGAGTTGCCACATTTATGTTCAAAACCAACACTGTATTGGTAACCTGGTTTTCCACGATGTATTGATCTTCATCGTCATCTATTGTGCAGAGGAACTAGCTATTTTATTCCAAGATCCACGAAAGCTTAACTGAATAGGTAAATTGCACAAAGCTGCTGTCTAAGGCATACTTGCCATTTGTACCTTATGAGGCTTTTATGGCTGGAGAGGGAGCTGCACAAAGTCTGATTCATTGCCTCAAGTGACATTGCGTTGGTTGGTACTGAAGACTGGAACAAAAAAAGAACTGGGAGTGAGGTGAAGAAAGTGAGCTTACTAGAACTCTGTATCACTGTCCTCATCCCTGCTCGAGGCTAACCTTTCAAGGCTACATTAGATGCTAGCAGCGTAACACCCCTGAATCTGACACACAAATGTTAGCGGTCAAGTTGCACTGTGAGTAAGGTAGGCAGAATTCGATGGAATAAGAATGTGTGGAATAAAAAAGCAAACATCTCTAGTTCCTTTTTAAACTTCCCATTGTGAATCTGACAGTGTTATAGAAGTGCAATCTTAAATCGTGGAATACTCTTTAAAGACATACAGTCTGCAATGTGGTATGGCTTATTTAAAATTATTATCTGTTCAACATGAAGTTATACATAATCGGATGCATGCTGCTGAGTGAAGGTGTTACAGCAATTCCTCTATCCACGCAGAGGCAGATGTGTTCTGTATGTAGGTCAGGAGGAGAGCAGAGTGTTGGCAAACACAAACACCACACTATCCCATAGCTGTTCCCTCACCTGTGAATTGTCTGGTTTTACCTTTTCCACATACACCACTGGAGAGAAAAGAAAAGACAAAACATTAAAAGTTCTTACCAGAATAGCTCATGTTGTAACTAGCACATTGATTTATAAGGCTGTCTGCTGTAATCCACATCAGACTGTGGACTTTCCTGGTCAGATTTTGCCATGTACACTCAAGCTGGTTTCGGGTCTATCTGTTTTAGATGTCAAGATTCCTCTTATGTTTCTGGCTCTAAAATGTGCCTCTTATATAATTTCTGTGTCAGAAAATCTTCATTCTGGTTTGGCTCATTGGTTTGATGGTGATGGGGCACACATGGAACAGAGTCATACAATTCCTAAATGCTTAATCTTATTATCACTCTAGTTAAAATTATCTTGTGTCATACCTTGAGGAGCCCATGTTCGATTAATATGAAATTTGTGTTGAATGTGCATTACTTTGGGTAGATACTGCATGGGATGGTTCAGGGTATTGATGAGGAACCTTGGAATGATTGATGATTCCCTTGGATGCCATGAATTGGTAGTGGCAGATCTTTGAGTTGCAAAGAGAAAAGTACTGATTAAAAGGAAGGCATGTCAATTTGCACCCACCTACATTGCTACAAACAGGAGCAATTTGTGGTTTTTCCATTATATATATATAATTATTGCCGTAATATCAATATAACAAATGTTCAAAAAAATGTTTGCTTTAATTCACGGACGAATTAACACTTTATTTTTCTATTAATATATTTATTTTGTTGAGGAAAAGGGACTGAAAAAAGATTTTATTATAATTGTTTTCAATGTTCTACCTCAGATATGTTAAGTGATCCACTGTTTGGCATCATGTGACCATAAAGAAAAGTTAAATACAGCAATTAACTGTCTGGGTCCTTCCACTTTTACTCAGGAGCAAAAATCACGACGAGCAAGAAGATATGCTGCATGAATGCGCTACGGCGCTCTGCAATAAAATACGATTTTAAATAGGCCTTGTAAAAAATAAATAAATAAAGAAAAAAAAAAAGAAAAAAATCAGTCTGTGGCGGTCAGCGTTGATATTGTGGCGGGCCGCCACAAATAAATGAATGTATGGGAAACACTGCACGGCCACAGTCTACTGCACTCTCTGAAGAAATATTGTCTAATTTTTGGAATAAGCAATCTTAGAGAGAAGCAGACAGTTTTGCAGTTGCATTGTGCATTTAAAGACTGTATTCAGGCTGTCAAACTGACATGAAAAAATAAAGACAGAAGTTAAAGACTACCATATTATTATTATTATTGGCTATTGAGAAAGAGGACAACGATATTAATCAACACTGTTCCTGTACAGCTGGGTAGGTCTCTATTCACTATTACAATCCTTAAAAAGGAGAACAGTAGGGCTTTATAACATTACATTCAGTAGTAAGTTAGCTAACTAACATTACAATAGGAACAATCCACAGCTTCCATTTTCCTAGGTTTTGAAAAGTGAATAAATTATACTTCTCCTGTCAATCTTTCGTGGTAGTAACTGCAACTATTGAAAGTGCCCCAGCAACAGTGCTTCACCATATCTTGGAAAAATAAAGCAAAAAAACTAGAAAACAACTCCTGTTGCATACGAGTCAATACGAGTGAGTCCTATACTGTGCTGTGATTGGCCAGCTGCGTATTTGGGGTGTGGCTTAGCGAGGTGTCTATTAAACAGCATTTACCATAAATCTTATATAATAATAGCCTGGGCTTTTATTTGCTAAAATCACTGAATTGACCCTGCCTATATTTGGACAGACGTCCATATGAGACAGGCCTTTAATTCCTTTTGCACAAAACTGAAACTTCTAAGAAACAGTTTATTTATTTCAAACAGAATAATACTTGTAAAAAATATCAAATAGTATCAAATACATGTCATTCATTTGATCTAGCTCCGACAGATGGCTTATGCGCTTTTATTTTGAAGTAATATCACACAACAACAAGGTGCAGGATGAGAGAAGTTAGCAGACAGAGAGTGATGGATTTCACGTGACAGGATTCACAACTTGGATTAATTTTTATAAAAAGCTGTTTTGATTCTTTTGATTGGTGGACCCTTAAAGACTAAAGGAAGATAAATAATCAAGGAATGGACACATTCGGGCTTAACGAGCGAATTAACGAGCACTTCTAAGATAAGGGCAGTCAGCATTTTTTTCCCTTTTCTCTCTTGTACCATGCAGGTTAGACCGGTAAATCTATAAGAATTTGTCTTTGGGGATTGTCCAGTCGGGGATTGTTGTTTCCCTTAAATAAACTGAACTATTGAATTGTGGAGAATCTAACCGATCTAATGACGTGTAGCATGTTCATACCGACATATTGATCATGCGTTTAAACATTAATATTTGTATTAACAATCTATGCAGCTTAGAAGCAGCTAAAGCGGACGACCCTGCAGGGTTTAAGATGTTTTATAAATCCAAAGAACTTCCATAAAACCCAGACCAGGCTTTAAATTGAGGCAGATTTGTCAAAATGTGCTCCCACACCAGGCCAGTAAACAGCATAGGCGGCTATTTGGGACTCTGCTATTAAATGAAGTTTTATGGTAGTTGATAAATTTGGTGCTAAAAATGCAAACAGTGCTTTTTTTAAAAGCACTTTTCAGTGAAGGTGTGGGTGGTACTACTGAGTTACCACAAGACTATGTATACACAAATAATTTAAAGTAGAAGTCCAACTCTGTACCTTCATGGAACCACATCTATGCTATTTGGAAATGCCCTTTTATTGACCCAAAAGTAAACGAAACCATTCAAAAATAATAATGTATATAATGAATGACAAAGCTTAGCATTACAAATGTGCACAATGCTTTCTTCAGACCTCAGACAATAATGGATCTGGATATCACAGCTGCCTATTCATTTTTTAATAAGCACCTTCCTATCCACGGTGGGCCATTAGTAGCCCGAAAATAATAACAGCAGGGTCCGAAGAGTCCATCCACAGCCTGAGCCAAAGAGAAAGACAGAGATTGAATAGATTGTGTAAATTCAATTCAGTGCAGAGATGCAGTGAGGAATAAAAGGCTGTATAAACAACTAAAAGAACACGCGTCCCTGAAGCATAACTACTTTGAACAAAAGTCTAAATTTAGAGAACGATTGAGCAGCATCGATAAACACAGAAAGAAAACATTGATAGGTTTTGCAACAATGGAACGGAGAAAAGATCATTAAAGCATATTGGGAATAGAGAGAGGTGCAGACATCCATGTGACAAAGAAGAAAATCTCTCAAGGTCCCTCCTAACTGTCTCAGGTTGAGTGCATTGAGCAGTGACGGACGCTGAAGCAACCATGGATCTGAATCTAGTTAACCTCAGCAGAGACCTCCTGTCAGAGAGGCTGCTTTGGTTGAGATAGCCATGGTGCTGCTTCTGTACTGAGTAGGCCTGTTCCAACAATCCCCGTGACCCCACCTGACTATGCGACTCCTCAGCTTTGAAGGGGCCTTACTGCTCACTTATCAGCCTTTCCATATATATCTTTCAGACTTATGGGAGATGACTTTATGCACACTTTTCATGACAACCTCCATAGACAACCTCCTCAAACTTGAAGGTCTCATTATCTATTAAGCTTCTATGATGGAACCAAATGATCAAATGCTTCAAAGCTCAGCTCAGTTGTGATGTAACTGTGACAAGTCTCCTGATGGAAATGTTATGAAGCTTTGGTAACAGCAAGTGCTGTTTAATACTACAGCAAACAGTTTTTGAGCAGCTACTTGCTACCACTGTCAGAAATACAACAGAAGAACAACTGGTCTATCTATTTACTGTGCAACCAAACAAACTCATATTGTTTCAATAAAGAAGTCAGTCAAAAATAACCGCAACCACAATCTGATTTCATTCTGCACATGGCACGAGTCGTTTTCCACACAAAAGCACGACACAGTAAAGTTGAAGTTTCCAAATTTTGTGTTTTCCGTTTTCATTTTTCTGAATTCTGTGTTTTACAATTTAAGCACATTTTGTCATCAGAAAGAATGTAATCATGTGGTGGGTAAATATAATTTCACAACTCATTAAGAAAATAATTTAAAATGTAATCAATGAATATGATCAATCAAAGCAAATTAGCATATAGAAATGTTCAAATGTAAGCCTATGTGCAATTATTTATGGGCACAATTTACAATGAATTTAATGTTGCAAAACTTTTACTGTGTATTGTCCCCTATTAAATAGGTTATTACTTGATTACTGATAATTTCTTCCTACAGATCTTCTGGAGCACAGCCTCCATATGCTGGTTGATGTAGCAAAGTCTTCAACAAGCTCGCGTCTTGCTCATAGACTGCATACAAGAATGTTATGCATCTTCCGATGTGGCTGCACTTTTGAGAATTTCTTGAAGTGATGAGCACCAGCTAGCGAGCTGACTTAGATGTGATGCATGTGCATCTGTTTGTGTGTGTCCAACCTCGGTGAAACACCAACAGACAGCAGAGGAGAGAAACGGGATGCTCATAAATTAAAACTAAAACTTAACAGTGTAGTTTTTTCTGTCAGTTTGGCTTAAGTGCTATGAAAAAGACGCTTGAAATGCTAGGAAAACCCCATTTTTATAAATTGCAGCCACATTTTGGCACATTTCGCAATATTCCGCGTTTAATAGCTAATTGCATTTTTATTATCAAATTCCGCGATTCTGTCTGAGTTTACTGCCTCATAGAAATCATAGGGCCCTAGCAGCCTGTAACTTTACATTCTACAGCTCATTTTGACTGCTCCGTTCAATGCCATTACTTCCTTGCGAACATAAATCTGCTGACCAAAAAAGTGTGACCAGTAAACAGTGAGACTGTTATTATTTAGATAAACTTGTACTGGATGTAGTATCCATGCATTGTTATCCTGTGAATCCGTTGTGCTTGGGTAGGTTATCCACATTCAGCACGGAAATGGTGGACTATAGAGAAATAACTCGCCCTAACTTCTAGGGAGATAATTATAAATACACTGATTGGCTAATGCAGAAAAATATATAACATCAAAATAGGATTCAATTTCATGAAAATTTTCCCATTTCTACAGTGGACACGTGAGTAATATCAATCTCTCAGCATGGAGATAAATATTATATTTCTCAAATTATCAAACTATTTCTGTAATGAGCTTTCTGTAAATCTCTGTGATGTTGTGGGCTCTTAATTCGTTCTCTCATCTTCGCCCCCCATCTTTCTTTTCCCTCTGCCCATGACCCTTTTCCCTCTTTGTTTCACTTTGCTCATCCCTCTGCTTTTTCTATTCTGGATGGGAGGCTAAATTAGTGTGTAATTATAGTGGCTGGCTCTTGGCTGTGTTGCTCTAATGGAACAGAGCCTCTCCATATACCTCAGTAATAGCCTGGTAGAATCCAAATGAGAGGGGGCTCATGCTCCCAAATGCTAACTTGATTCTCTTCACATACCTTATACAGATAGCTTACACCATCCAAGACTGGAGTTGGTACAAATGAGATACAAAGTAGATGACATGGCTGATAGCTGTGACATTTTCAATGATTGTCGTTGTTGTTGCAACAGCAGCTGTTGTTGCATTCATTTCTACTGTGATGTTTACATTTGAATGCACCGTGGCACTGCTTTGAATAATGAACTAGTTAAAGAAGTTCATGATGTATTCTTGTTGTCAGTGGAGTGGAATTCTGTTGTTGGGTCATTAGAAGTACAGTATATTTTCATAAATAGCGCCAGTCATGCATACAAGAAACACAGACACAAACACACACGCACACACACATAGACAGAGACAGTGATGCTCATTATCTCCTTGGAGTTGTCCCCATTTTCATTCCTCCAACAGCAGGGAAAATGTTTGTGAAATCTCTCTTGGAAAAGCACAGCACCACAGAGGCCGATCCTGACCCAGATTCATTTCCTCATTGTGTAAAGGTAAGTTTCAAATTTGGAGCTGCAGGTGTGCCGTAGGTATACAAAACATTTCCCCTTAAATATGCGCTGACATCTATCTTCTCACTTTTTTTTCTCAGCCGGAACGGAAGCATCACAGTTACGTAAGCCATTTAAGAAAGCTGGGTTACTGCAAATTGGGGTAATTTAATTGTTTTCTCTGGAAGTAGAAAGGATCAACAGGGAGGAAGGCCATGGTGAGGGCTAATGTTCAGAGGAGAAAACGGCAGAACAGCAGTGATGTAACAAGGGAGGGATGGGATAAATTAAGAAGGCGACTGGGGTCGATACAGGGTGATAAAACTTTGAGGAAGGCATGAACGAATCGCTGAAGTTGCGAAGGAAGTCATTGAGATGCCACTTATCTCACAATGTAAGACGTTCCATCTTACAAAACACCCCGCTGTCATCCCAAAGTAGCTGAATCCCAAGTCACTTTAGTAGCAGTGCAAAAAGAAGAAAATAAAAGCTGTAGCGGTTGCAGTGTAATTCTTTGTCTTCTTCAATTTTTTACCACCAAAGGAGAGAATAAATGAGTGAAACAGCATGTATGTTGTGAGGTGAAGAAACGAGTGAACAAAGCATTAAACAACAAAATCAAGAAGCAAATGCCACAAACAGCTTATAAAATGAAGAAATTGCCCACGATTTTTTATCAATACTGCAAGCAAATTCTGCTTTTAAGCACAGAAAATACTTAATAATGCGTTATTTATGTAAAACTATGTATGTTATGTAAAATTGTTTTAACTCAGCATATGGCTCTTTGTATCCTCTAAGAGTTGTCCAGAGTGGGGCTTGTAAACCCTACACTGTGTTAGATGAAGTGTTCCCAGCAGTATGGCAACTAGAGCAGCTTCTGATGGAATATTTAATGTAGGAGACTCTAAGAATGGGTTCCTGCAACATTTCTCACATCTCCTCACTACACACTCCTCTCTCCAGCTTGCCTTTCACAGACTCTACCCTTCCTCTCTCTTCACGCACTGACATAAGAGCAACACAGAACAGATGCAACACAAAAAACATACAAGTGTGTTTGCTTCGGAGCATTTCATAAGTGTAACAGTTACTATGTGGATTTTCCTATCCACTGCATCAATAAAATGCACACACGTCTGTGAAGTAAACATACAAATACATCCTGAGACAGAGAGGAATGATGCTTTAAAATGAAACGCAGGAGAAGGAGAGCTAGAAGGGGAGGTGTCTTGCAGGAGAATGAGCTCACCACTATAAATTTATGTACTGCCGAAGTGATTCCAATTTCCATTGTTCTCTCCAAAGAGCCACAGCTCTCTGCAGGAGACAGCCCCTCAGTCTCTGTCACCGCATAAAAGATGGAGAGGCAATGTAGAAAGATGTGGGGATTTCAGAGAGGCAATCGGAAGGTAATTAGAAAGGGAGAGAAGGTAGGTATGTCCACAAGCTGGAGTGACATTTGTTAATATGTAAAGTGTATGTTTAATTTGGATCTCTGTAGGTGATAGGAGGTAAGGAGGAGGGGAATGGTAAGATGAAGGGAGGCAGATAACAATGGCACCGAATAAACTCACTGACCTCTTTCACACAAAAATAAAACCAATGCATTTTATATTTTGTGTAGGTGTTTCTCTTTCATTTTAAACATATATAATATAATTAGAACACAGAAAAATGAACCAAAATAGTGAAATTGTAAGCTTTGTGAACTGAAGGCCATTATCTCAACATCTCCTACAAATGTTTATATATCACTGATTTGCTTTGCCAATTTGCTTTGACAAATTCGATTTCAGAGGAAATGTAACTGCTTCCTGATTACGTTTACTGGAAATGTTTTTTAGGAAGTGTGCCATCCTTATACTGCATTAAAGCTATGGCGAGGAGGTCAGGTTTCATCATCAAAATTACATCTATCCAATACTACTTTGCAACAGCAAGTATGTTTTAAGAGAAATGCAATGCCTTCTTTAAGTATTTTTTTTAAATCAACAATAATATGAAATGTTTTTAATTGACATATCTGTCCAGTTGCAAAATGTTCATACATATTTGCCAAATGTTTGCTGATGATGTATTTAATTAAATGTCCCAACAATATCTACTCTGGCAGTGCAATATCTGCCTGTTTCAACTAAAGCATGATTAAACGTTTTTATGGTAATGTTTAGCTACCCGCAGTGCTTGATTAAAGTCAGGAAAACATTGTGGTGTCAAGAGGAACTTAAAAGGTGAAAATTTTCTGATCAGAAACTACCATGTCTGATTGTTTGATTTTTCATTCAGCTCCTCCGAGAGATGTTTGCTCACCAGGAGTTATCAGTGTATCATGCCGTGAAACACTAGGCTGTGGGAGTATTTTTCTTCTTACAGCTATTGAAGCTCTTTTGTTTCCTCATCACTGAGGCGTCTCTATCTCTGCAGAATGTAACTAAAATTGTCATAAGGAAGGTTGTGCTTGTGAGTACGTATCAGCGGCACAACATATCTTTTCCTGGTGTGGTTGAATGAGATTTGCATAATAATGTCTTTTTTTCAAATTGGTTTCCTCAGTGTGCTCGATATATATGCAATGAGTATTGCCCCCTCTGTAGCGGTGCTTTCATTCAGCTAAATAGAAAAAGTATCAGCACCACATTGTTATCATGTCCTGCTATTTGTTGACTTTCCTATCACTGTTGTTGGTTAGTTTTTAATTTGTGAGCCACCTGTGGTCCACATTATTTCTGCCATTCCGATGTAAGCAGATTTGATCCGTGTTTCTCTAATGAGGTTTTTTTTTTTTGGCCATGCACAGTAAGGAGAAAATGCTCAAACGAGTCAACAGATGCCTGCCTTGGATCATTTCCTGCATTTAGTATAGGACTGTCTTCACAAAATTTTTTCTTTTCTTTGAAGGAAACATTTCCTGTGGGTTTACACCCATCTCTGAGACTTTAGAAACCTGACCTTTTCATTCACAGGGTTTCGTACTATGATTTGCAAATTTTTTCAACTCGAATGACATAAACTTTGGAATCAGTGCATTGCCTCTATGAATATCAATGTAGCTGTCCTGCCAAATCCACATTTTATAATTAGTAATTAGTGAATAAATGAAATGGCTCAAAGGTTAGAGAAGTCAGCTTGTGACCGCGAGGTTGCCGGTTCAATTCCCGGACTGAAATCTGGTGTGGAAAGTAAACCAAGCAGTTCTTGCTCTCCCTCATTTACTGGGGTGCCCTAGTGCAAGGCACATAACCTTAACAACTCCAGGCTGGCTTAGTGGCCAGCAGATCAGGTTGTGGTTGTACTGGGCATCTTCCAGGTGTGAATGTGATCAGGGTCTTCCTGCAAAAGAGAGGCTTCTTGTCAGTGAAGCTCTCCTGAATGTATAAAGGTTAAAAAAAGAGTTTAGTTTTGAGAAATGCCAGACTTTTTTACTTGCTGGGGATAGTTTGGGCCTTAACTATTTGTTGGTGGGGCTATAAAAAGTGCGGATGTGTGGTATTTGAAAGGTAATTTCAAACACTCATGATGAATCAGTACATGAACAAGTACCGTGCACTAACAATCACAGTTTAATTTTACAAATTGCGGTAGACAGGACACAAGTGCAGACAGAAGGCAGACAACAATCAACTCTAAAAAAACGTGTAACAGCTGAATAACAGAAACTACAAAGCTAACATCTTGAACACCACAGACATGTACTATTGGGAAAATGGCTACAAAAAGTTACCCCTTTAGTGATAGAATAATCCATCCAGAAGTCCTGCTCTTACCTGCTCCGAATGAAGCTACTTGGTTGTAGAACTTTGGCTGGGGCCTTCTTCTAGCGGCTGGCTAGCTAACACTGCTAACAGCACTAGCAGTAGTAAGCAGCAATGGGGGATTTACTGTAGTATGTTGCAGATGACTTCTCTCACTCTCTCACCCTCCACACCCGCCTTCACATTTTCACTAGTTCCTTGGGTCCTCTTGACAAGGTTGTTTGATTTAGTACATTTAAGTAAATACATCTTGTGACCATAATGAAGTCATCCAGGTGATTCTAGAGAATGGAAGGTGCCTATGGCAATTTGAGGCATTATTGGTCCGTATTAACCAGGGAATGAGAGAAACGACAGTTATTTTAATTCTTGGGGGGCTAGAGCCACCTATGTCTTGAACAATGGAAGGTTAATTTTACAAATACATCTATAATTTCAGAATGTCAATATAAGTGGATAAAATACTAATATTATTTTGCACAGATTCATTTTTTTTCTTACTTTCCCACAGTCAACAAGGCCTCCTTATCCCCTGTGAATCTTTGGCACTCCAGCCTTGGGAATTTGAGTAAGAAGGAATGTGGAGTGAGAGGAGGGTTCTTGCAGACAGCTGGAAGCGAGCTTTGAATATCTTTGATAAGTGCTTTCAGAACAGCAAAACTGGCAATGCACTCTGGTGCCATTTTTGGAGAAAGGTTGTGTGATCTCTCCACTCTCCCTACCTCAATTCTTTTGCTCACACAACACCAAGGAGCTTCCATTTATGTAGTCAGGTGCTTTCACAAGAGTCTGTGTGAACACAGATCAGATTAATGTGCAGCAGCCACATCAGTCAGTCAGAGTAAAATAAAATATGAATGTGACTGTTTCGAAATACCTCCTTCACTGCTTTGATCTTAACTATCATCAAATCGAACAATATTTAGTGAGGATAAACTGTAACAGAAATGAACCATGTATCATTAATTCATGACTGACGTACCAGAATATAGGAATCACATATAATTTAGACTTCACTGTAGCTACCTGCTTATTGTTCTACTATACAACCAAAATTTAAAAAGCCACTTTGATATAAACGTTATGTAAAGATTTCTAAATTTTTCTAATTTTTAAGCTTGAAACACTTTTGTCCTCGCATTGAAGATTCAGTGCTGTCAGCAGCTGTGTTCTGGGGCCGATGCAGAACTATAAAGAAATATATGGCTTGTATATTCTTTGGAAAATACATGCATTTGATGCTGGGAAAGCTGACGGTGGCAATGAGCCAAGAGTAAAAACATAGCCAACATCCCCATTCCTTTAAATTGCAAAATAGATCTTGTGTAATGTATTTACCCGCAAAGACTTTTTTTCACAGCTTTGTTTTCTGTGAAGTTCGGCCATAAATCATATGACTATAAAGAGATGCGGCGCAGTGATTTTAAAGCACCCCCACTGAAAGATTATTTTGTGAGCTGAGAACATCTCTTAGGGCAATTCAGAGCATTCAGAGAGAAAATTCTACCTCCCAGAAATCTGCACTGCATGGCACTGCAATGTGAATTACTCTATAACCCGAACGTGTTCCACAACACACCTGTGGCGGATGGAATCAAAATAGATTCTTATTGACAGTGGTTGACTGGGAAGAAACTGGACACCAACAATCTACACTCAACAAAAAAAATTATGAGTTAGATGATACAGTACTATTGTAGGCAGAGATTTTGGTTTTGGTCATAAATTATTAAGAAAGGCTGGCTAATGTTTGTTTACTCCATTCCTGTACATAGTACAGTAAATACTGTTCTGGCTAAGATGCAATGAATGTAAAGTTGAAATCATACACTTTGTAAAAGTACACAACTATCAACTCAATTATCACTTGTTGAATTTGTTCTTACTTAAAATGCCATGTCTGCTATTGCTGTAGCTGTGGCCTTTTATTATGGCCAGCCTAAGGCACACCAGTGCAATACCTGTGCTGTCTGATCAGCATCTTGATATGCCACACCTGTGAGGTGGATGGATTTTTTTGCTCAGTATATATAAATTAGACTTTGGGGGTTGTTGTTTCCGTTAAATGAACTGAACGACTAAGTTGTGGAGAATCTAACCGATCTAATGATATGTAGCGTGTCCTTTCTGACACATTGATCATACGTTTAAACATTAATATTTGTATTAATGATCTAAGCAGCTTAGAAGCAGCTAAAGCAGGGTTTAGGAAGTTTTATACATCCATAGAACTTCTTTAAAAACCAGACCAGGTGTTTAATCGAGGCCTGCAGTTAATTGTCCAAATGTGTTACCACAAAAGGCAAGGAAATGGGGCAGCTATTTCGGGCTTGGTTATTAAGTGAAGTTTTACAGTGCTTAACAATTTACTTAAACACCACTACAATGTGCCTGATTAGAGAACATCTTTGTACATGTGTGTATAAACTTAATCAGACTCACAGTGCTATAAAATTAATGCTAGTTACCCTGGAATGCAGGCTTGGTGGGCTCATATTGCACAGGGCACTCTGTAAAATATTAAAATCAAGAAAGGGAATGGTTGTAACACTTTTTAAAAAGGTGTTACAACCGACCCCACCCAGCAGCCATTGTTTAGCTAGCTGTGAGAGCATAGTGGTTTGAAATTAGCAAGGGAAAACGCCATCAAATGCTCCCCTAGGAAATTAATTTTTATCTAATATAAGTCATATAATTGCACCTGCAGTAGTATAGCTATTATTCAAAATATACAGAAAATGTACTTTCTCACCTCAATCATTTTTTTCACCATCGCTGAATGTGGGGTAAGTGGGGCATTCCTTTACAGAAGTTGGTATCATCTTCCAGATCTCTGTACCCTTAACCCTTAATTGGTGGACTTGGTGGTCTTACAACTCTCCCCATGTTACAACCATACTCAGTCTCCCCTGCATATTGAATTTTCAGAGACAGCGTTCCCCTAAAAGAGACTATTAAAAGTGCAACACATTGAAATTCAGAGAGTAAAAACTTATATAGGCATTAATGCTGTTTTCATCTATGCTAGTGGTACCAGGATAATTACATTCAGGTCCTGCATCTTATCCTTAAACCCTGATCAGTACACACACTTGTATGGTCTGCCATTTTCTTTGTTTTTGAGAATTCTGAAATATTAATGCTGAGTCGAAGCAGCTGCAAGACACAAGTAGAACAGATTTGTTAGAAATAATATTCATACATATGACAGCCCACTCACTTTAGCATTGGCCACATGAGTTGTGTGTTCCTGTATTTAATGAAGGCACACAAACACAACAGCTGTTGCAGCTGCTATACCTTCATTTACGTTGGTGCCCCTTGCTACATCAAACTTTTCCTGCAAACTACTAAGGTCCAATAAATGATTGTCTTATATTTGACTACATGTAATTAGATGCTTAAACTATACAAAAAGGGATTCCATGGTTGACCAAATCACAGCAACACAAGTGTGTGTATGTTGTGTATCCTCTACGTGCAGAGATAAGATCACCAACCATGGATTTATTTTGTCAATTTGTTGTACCATTCATTACTGAGTTATTATAATTATTAAATGTTATTTGGAAAGTACTGCTGCTAATTTTGACCTGATGTTGGAAGTGGTGGCATATCTTGTTTGTTTGTTTTGTGCTGAAACAAAGTCGCTTTTACAGATATATTGATTGGGAAGAGGATGTCCCACCTAGATCTCTCTCCCTCGTTCTTCTTCTCTGTTTGTGTTGATTTGCTCTCCATATGTCTGATTGTTATGTGACAGGTTTGTGCTTCTCGCCTCCCACGTACCCCCACCTCTGCCTTAAAATCACCTACATAGCTAAATTGGCATCACCAACTCTTCTACATTAACAGTGTCTCTATGAGTAAAAAACAGCCTGCAGTGGCTGCAACAGATATGAAATCACTGTAAGATCTCAAACACCCTCGCACATTTTCAGGTACACGTTGGATCACCCCATAATACACACTTCTTCTACTTTTCTGTTGTTTTGCTTATGCAAAAAAGATACAGCCCTACTTTAAATGTTGACATACAGCATCTGACATATTATGCCATGTTCACGTCAAATGGGATGTATGGTATGATGTGGTAAAGATTCCCATGTTAACGACTTATGAGCACCCGTGGTTTTGTTATTACAGATTTGGTGGTACGAAGATTAAAATTTTGTGAACTGACAATATAATACCATATTCATTGAAAGCAGGTTTAATCACCTTGAACTAAAGAGGTACCCAGTGTGTTTTGACCAAGCATCCATATGTGATGATTAGAGAGTGAGACCAGGTTGGAAAGAGGGGCACTGCCAATCTGGCAAAATGAGGCAACACAGATAAACAGATGCGTGTTGGAAAACACATTATATGGCAAATAAATGCTTCAATGGGAGGGGGCCTGATTCGACTGTCAATCTTAGACTCGAAGCTTTGCAGCGAGGGGGTGCTCAACATCTGATTTTTACATAGAACTATCTGTTTTCTCCCAATAAGTTAATATTCAGCCTATTAAAATATACATTTCAATGCTTAATGTTGTAAATAAACATGTAAAAAGAAAAAAACTTTCAATTAATGTTTTTAAATTGCGTAAATAAATCCAAAATTGTAACCCTAACCCTGGGTCATCAGTGCGGATGTGTAGGCGCAGCGTGTAGGCTATGTGTGTAGTGGCAGAAGAGGACTTGCTGAACAGTCCGAGCCCCAGCTTCACTGGTGTGCCGAGTTGTCTGTAATTCGCGGGAATTTTGGATAATTTATCACCGTTGATTAACCACACAAAGCAACGTGCATGCAGTTGTTGGCAGCACAGAATGCACGCAAATCTCTGAGCAAGACCGCTGAATGGCAGGTGAGAGAGAGAGAGAGAAAAGGTTAAACAAAAAGCTTCAGTTTAGCTGGAAATTTACTGTGTAAGTTGAATTAATGGAGACTGCAGCTCCTCAGCTTCTCAAGATTAAAGCGAAACTACCATGTGACCACCTGAACCCCCGCTAGCAATCGCCGCCTATAGTCGATGCTCTTCCATTTTCACAGACCAGTCTTTGTTGGTGACTCCAGTCACTCAATATTATGGGTGAAACATATTCAATTCATATTTCATGTTAGCCAACTATAAAGTACTGACACTGATGTCATGATGTTAATCTTTACATAAGATAACTTTATGTACAACACAGTAATGGAGAAGCTTGAATACCTTATTCAAAGGCACTCCACTAATGCTTTGAGGCAATGAAGATGGCATCTACTTGTAGTAACCTAGTCGTGAATTAACAAAATAACAAATACCACTGTGGACATGCACTCTACATTATAAAGTTGCATGCTGTATCTGTGCGCAACAGGAGGTACACATTTTAGCCAAGGTGGATGTCACTGTCAGTCTGTTGGTCGGTCCACTAGTTTGGTCCAGAATGAAATAACTGCACAAAGTTTCACATCAATCCATTTTATAGACATTCATGTCCCCAGGATGAATCCTATTGACTTGGAATCCTCTGACCAGGTTGACCTTTTTGGTTTTTAGTGCAATTTTTTGACACATGGAATGATTTGCCATGAAATGTGTCACAGATGTCCATGTCACCCAGAGGATGAATCCAAATGACCTGTGATCCTCTGACTTTTTCAAGCACCATCAAGAGGTGATGGAGTTTTCCCTTGCTCTGGTGGTGCTGCTGGCAAGCTAATCGCCTGTCATTCAGGAGGGACTATGCCTCTCCACTGGTGACTTTGGTTTGAAAGATATTCCACAGCTACATGTGTCTTTCTGTTGTGCATTTTCCGAGTCCACAAAAGTGGCGGATTGTCCCCTTCATTGTAATAATTTCATGTCCTCCTCTCTTGACTTTTTATCCAACACAATCATCAGGTAAAAACAAACTAACAGACTGAACATGGTAAACATTATAACTGGTAAGCATCAGCATGTTAGCATAGTCATTGTGAGGATGTTTGCATGCTGATATTAACATTCAGTGCAAATCTGTAACTCAGTACAGCCTCAGACAGCTGCTGTTGCTGTAGACTTTTAGTCTTGTTTGCTTTAGTTGAAGCAGTAAGGGAGTATACCCTGAAAAGTCTACCTGTTGGAAAAAAACACTAAAATATGGTTTTACTTTTTTAATAAAAAATCAATACACTTATTATACTAATAGAGAGTAACACTAGAACTTCTAGTGGTCACTGTACGCTTAAAACCTCCAATACAGGTGATTTTTACCCGCAAGTAGAACGATTTGATTTTGTGATTATTTCCACCACACATTTTTCAAACACACTGCGTAAACATTTAGCACCTTGGCTATCCATTTCCCACAAACAGCAGCTCCACACATCATGCATTTACAGAATGTTTTATTCTGTTTGCATTGCACTTTTACCATGCAGGTCGTTCTCCTGCACTCTTCTGAATCTGTGAAGGGCAAGTCCACACACGGCTGCTCTTTTGATGCCACCCACTCCGCACTGCTGTAGATTTTGTAGTATTATTCTAAACACAGTCTGAATTTCAATGCAGCAATATAGAATGAATGATTGCCTATTGCATTGTCTTTATTGGCCTACATAATAATAATCTAAGGTGTTCTTTCCTGCTTGTTTGTCTGGACATGCATCCAACCAATTAAGTCCAAAGTTTAAAAGTCCAAATGAAAATATTTATTGGAAAAAAACATTGCTCATCAATTCCAGAAATCCTCTCCACATCAGGTCAAAAACCACATAAGGGAGCTGCACACTCTCTTGAAAGTCTATTTCATAAATGTTTATTTAGGCTTTTGTTATGCCTGTTGGCTCATGCTTTATGTCTGTCACATTAATTGCAAGCCACATGAAAAAAAGGCTATCCACTGCAATATTTATGCATGTTTACCTCCTGCAAGTAGATCACTGTTGGATGATGACCAGTCAGATGCAGAATTAACCCATGATGATAATGATTCTCTATAGGGATAACATTTTACCCATTGGTTATAGGTATAAATGGGCTTATATAAAAAAAATCAAGACTAGAAAAAATCAAATATTGGGGGGGATTTTACCCATTGGTCATTCTTGTGTTAAAGCTAGGGTAGGCAATTTATTTCAGAAGCATTTTAAAAAAAATATTTGCTTTGGAGGGAGGCCTGAAGGGATGGGATTTTTTGGTTGGATTCTTCTCAGAATCTAGCCATCTCTTGCTAGTTTCTCCAGTTTTACTACTCTAGCTCAAAATAAATATGAGAGGCTAATTATGATTTATATTTGCATTTTACAAGAGGATTAGTATACCCTTCCTGTAAGTTATACCTTAATCATTACTTAAGTATAACCAATGGTGCAGACACGGGTCTCATACACACACATTAGCACACAGATCATTCTGACAATACTTAAGCAGAAATCCAATTACACCCTACATGTGTTTATTGGCACACGTGGAGGGAGTATTCTCTGTTCGCTCTTTCGTTCTGTTCCTCTCCCATTTGCTTTCACTTACTCTCCTACAGTATCACACATTCCCCTCCCTGCTCTCTCCCTCTAGATCTCTATCTGTCTCACTCTCATTCTTTTTTGCTCGCACTCTCTCTCTCTGTCTGTCAGTGTCTCTCTCTCTTTCTCATGTTTATTTCATGCTGGGCCCTCCGGCATCTCAGAATAAATAAATTATACATTTCATTATGCACTCATTCCAAAGCTCCTTTCAGGAAAGGGCCTAAGCTCATTTGTCCCTGAGCTTCTGTTTATCCTAAATGACTGCATCAGACATGATCATGAGCGTCTGGGAGCCCTGAGTGTCCATGCTCGTTTGTCATGTACCAGACTTAATTCACATAAAGTCCGCTTTCCCTTTATCTAATACCATATCCTCATGCTGATCCTAGGATTAGATACACCAGGTAGACAGAGAAAATATGTGGAAGCACACACCAAAGGAATGCTCATATAAATTACATTATGGTAGGTGCTTGTCAAGTTGATGCTTGCACCTGAAGCAGACAGTTTTCATGTTTTTTTAAAAAGCATCAGGGTGAAATTGTTTCATAAATATTACTTGATATTCCATCCCATATTTGTCATTTATATAGCAAACCTTCAGCTAGATAACTCTGAAAATAAAGTATTATTAAGTCCTTCAATTCCTTCTACATATTGTTTTTAACAGAAGCCTATATTGGTCCTACTGTGGCACGCCCTGTCTACTTGTATTTGTGCTTATGTGTTTGTGTACGCTGCTGTGCCATGATGGTGGGCCATGTGTGGTGGTGTGCTGCTGCTGACCGACTGACGTTAGTAAGGCTGTGCACTTGGCCCTTCTCCTGCAGACGAGCCACTCATGCTGAGGGTCAGTTTGACCCATGGTGGTGGTAATGTCAGGGCCAGTGAATTGTCCAAAAAGTAGTTTATTTCCTTCACATATGGACACACGCAACATGACAGATTTATCTGTATGCACTTGTCTTCAACTGCAGAAGATACACAATCCATAGGTGCACATATGGTACACTAAATCGCACATGCACAAATACACACAAATGCGTTCATGTGGATACACAATGCCAATAGAACGCTTGGACACACTCTCCACTCCATATGGACCCTCATGGCCATCTGTCCCACTGTCTGCATGCCAGGCATTGCTCGTTGAATCTCCACTTCCTCTATTGGAGCGTAGCGCTGCCCCACTGCAGTAGTCCACAGCATTTCAGCCCTTTTTGCATGAACTGTAGTAACCTAACATGAACACTATCTACACTTGAACAAACCACATCCCAGAGGAGCATCTCCCAAGGGCTGTTGAGTTTTAAGCTGAGAGAGAGAGAGAGAGACAGATTTAATGCAATGAACTATGTGTCAATGTTGTGCAGTGTATCAGCAAAAATATTGTAAAACAACAATTTCCATTACAAAAATTTAATTAGACAATTTATGGAAATCATTAATTTGGACTACTCACTTTTTTAAAACAATAACAAAATGTGATCATATCCCAATACAATGACAGAAAAAAAGCCTATTAACAGAAATATTACAGGATAAAGCAAATATTATATATTTTCATCAGCAAATACACACTGAAGTATCACCTGTAATAATCTGCAGCTGAAAATGGTCTGTACAAAAAAATGCACTATTAACTCCTGTTTTGCTAACTTTTCTCATAAACTAAAGTGCCAGATGTGTTAGGAAACAGGATTGCCTTGGGAAATGAAACCATATATGAACTGAAACAATATATTTTACCTTTTTTTTTACATTTATGTCTTCAGCAGGAAGAAATGGGCTTTGGAGCTAAGAGCAACAGAGGAATGGAAGGCAGAAAGCCTTGAGAGACAGACTAACACTGTTTTTTGTAAGAAAAACATCCTTATCACACAGTACTGTAGATCCATAAATACATATTTTTTCCATAAATATTTTAGCTTAAAAACAGTTCAGATCTTTCCCTGAGTGCAATATATAAGCAACTGAGCTGACAAAACAAACAAGAGAAAAAAAGGTATTATAATTTTGATATACATGACATCATCCATCAACCTGCAAAAAACACCAATGGAAAAAGTGCTTGGTTTCATCACTTTAAATGTTTTCTTTCTGACACATTTTCCATGTATACTGTGTTATGGGCTTTATTCCTTTTTCTAAATATGTACCTGGTCCCATTCTAGCAGAGCCAGAGTCTTCTGGGTGCTGCACCATTGATATCTCATGAAGAGTATGACTCACACTCCCAACCCTAAGACAGGAGCCCCCGGGGGAGCCAGTCTGTTAGGAATGCTGTTCCAAAGAGCTGATAGGCTCACCTTAAAAGGTGTGATGCTATCCTCAGACTTGTCACCTCATCCAAAAAAAGCAACCTTTTCACTGTCTAGGAGTGTCTTCTCAGATAGAAAACAAGTGAGAAAACCCAGGGTTATTTTGGAGTTATTTGTTCTCTGCCTCTCCTTTGATCACACGTCTCTTTCTTGTGTAAATTACAAACACACTGAAGTCCTCATGGAATAGAGCAACAGTCAGAATAGTGATGGGAGGATAGTGAGTGGGAGGGAATGGTATGTGTTTCCTATGACCTCATGGGCAATATTTTTTTATATAATTTGACATAATACTGAATAGATTATGGACAAAATTGATTTTATTTAATATATAAATAAAGTTTGCAGACAACATGAGTGCTACAAGAAATGTGGAGATATCCAGCACATGAGGCAACTGTATTTTGTCTTAAATCCATCCAGCCAGCCAGCCAGCCAGCCAGCCAGCTGTTGACAAACTTCCACATGTTTTTATATCTTTGAGACACAATAGCATCTGCATCAAAAATATAAACTAAGTAAACAAAAAACACATTACATTGCACACTAAAGATGATTAAAGATGGTGGCTGTTTCGGCAGTAAGAATGCAAAAGTAATACAATGTAGTACAGTTTCGCTTGAAGCCTGAAAGAAACCCTCATTTACATAGCAACAGTGGTGGAGCATTTGGGTTGCAGTGGCTGTGGCTCCCTATTAGCAGTTTGTGAACAGTACAAAAACAATGCAACAAAGTTACGGATCACTTCACTATGAGTTTTGGATAAAGTTAGCATTATTATATATTATTACTATTAAAACAAGGTTGACACAACGTGTGTCTAAGAGGTGCATGCTGGATCTAGCAAAAATGTTCATAGTGGACTAACTTCTAAACTTCCTTCAGTGAGGTGTGTTAGGCCTCTCATTCAGAAGGTTTAAAATGGGCTGTCTTATTATGCAATTAGAACAAACAAACAAGGAAGTTGAATCAAGGGGAGTGTGCAAGGATAGCAGAATACCTAGAATAAGAATAAACTCAATGATGGTTGTAAGTCATTCTCCAGAAGAGAACTTCAACGGCAACTTAGCAATAGCAACATGAGGGAATTTAGAGCCCAACCAATAAATCGGTATGCCAGTGTTATCGGCCGATAACAGCTAATTGCAGATCAATTGTTATGTGTTTATAACAGCAGATGAGTTAGAGTTAAAAAGGAAACAGAGAGATGGAAGACAAATCCTTTAGTCATGTAAGTATTGTAATTGCATAATGTGTCTACCAAGGAGCACTCTGCAACTCCCCTGTTAGCAACACAGATGTTTGGAACACCACAAATCCACCAGAAAACACAGCAATCAGCTGACATCATCAGCTGTACTTTTGTTCAAAGTATATTTATAACAATAAAAAAAGAAACAAGATTTAGCTGCATTATGTCATGTTATCTTGGTGAGGTATCATAACTATACATAACACATCTTTGCTTATGTTATGTGTTTCTGATTTTTTTTTAAGCATATCGGCCAATGTATCGGAATATCAGCTTTTAAAAATCAAAATCCTTATCAGTCTTAAAAATTCCATATCGGCCGGGCTAGTTTTTTTGTGGTGTTGTCTGCCCTGGTGATGTTTTATTCTGATGATGATTGTACAAGAAGTGTTTAAACTACTTGATCTATGTACCTTATATTGCTTGTTGCACCCACCCTAGTGGCCATAGGCCTTTATAGTTATTGTTGGACATTTTCTTTTAGTTGTTGAGTATTGTTCTCCCTTTCTGATTAATTAAGTATTTTGAGAACCAGTTGTATGCACAGACTGCAAAGTGCTTGTCTATAGAAAAGAAATTTCTTGTTGGTTTGGACATAAGGGTGTGTGATGTTGTTCCATTGCTACATACTTACAAAAGTGAATGTTATAGTTAGACGCTTATAGTGGAAGGCTGGTCAATGAATAAACAATACATCAAACCTTCAGTAAAACATGATGGAAATATTCATGTGTAACAATGTTTTATTACACAGAATCAACTACATATTCGACAAAGACAAGTTCGCTGTCCTCTGAGGAATTCTAGCCCTTGTGCCTTAAAGTTGTGCAGCAGAGGATTCCTCTGCCAGCACGGCAATGACATGCATCAAAGATAAACCAGGACTGTTTGAAGTCCAAGAAACAGCAAGCAGTACTGCCTTGGAGGCTTTCCCTCCACAGTCACCAGACACCCTCTCTCACTCTCATATAGCATAGCACATCATTCAAAACACACTTCAAAGATTATTGAATGAGAATCTGAAAATACGGGCAAGAATCATAAAGACATATGCCACCTAGTTTGCTGTGATTCCCTGAAGAACCATTCCATTGATGGTGAACAGAGATTTGTTTTACCTTCTTCATTATGTAATCCTGTCCACACTGGCCTTAGCTGTCATTGATCAACAACATACTCTTTACCTGAACTCCTTCACTTGCGGCGGCTTATACCGAGAGGAGTCAACCTTCTGTTTTCCAGCAAAGTACCATAGCCTTAAAAATGCAGACCTTGATCTTAACTGCTTCACACTTGGAAACCCCTAGAAGGCACGCTGGAGGTTACAGCCTGATGAGGCCAGCACAACTACATCATCATCATCAACAGCAACTCTAGCAGATTGGCCCATCAGGAGAGTCAGGACGTTTCCTGGTGGCCTGAGGCCATTTTGGCCTGCTGTTAATTGTCAACTTGACCAGCGGCAGTGATAATATAATAAGCTTGTATATAATCTAGGAAGCAGGACAATTGGCCGCATCCACTGTGTCCGTGTTATCTCTCTCTTGTTTCTCCGCCGGTGTTAAGAGCTTCCACGCAGCTGGCCACATGTTTGCATTGTGTGTAAAAAGCCTTTTCATATAGGGAGCGACCGTTGTTTGGATCCGCTATCACAGCGCTCCTCATGTGAACAAGCAGGCAAAAAAAAGGGAGCTGTGACCATGTAACCATGGCAACGGCTTCTGTGCACTATTAAATCTCTGGAACTGTATTGCCTTTATTGACCAGGCCTATAGAAAACATTACATATAGGCTATCTAGGTATCTGAAAGATAGCCTGATGTCTTTATTTTTGTGCTGTTTGCTTTATGAATACTGGTGACTGAACATTGTGATCAATAGTTTTTTTGTTGTTTATATGAGTGCTTTTAGGGCTTTTGCATTATAGGCCTCTTTACTTGCACTGTTGTAGGTTATGATCAAGTTCAGTGAACATGGGTGTGTGTGACATTTTTGATATGATTGATGCTTGTAGGCTATATAAAGATAAAATGTCAACATTTGAGCAAACTCTGTAGCCTATATCTCATTATATTCTTTAAAAGTGTAGCCTAGGTTTATTTTTTGTGTCTAGCCTTGTACATTTGTATGTGTATGATTCGTGTAGCTTTTGAGGGTGCACCAATAGATAACCATAGCATACTTTGAAAACTCAGTGTTCACATTGGCTACTTTAATGACACGTCCCAAATGTCTGTAGTTGAACATAGTGGCAAAGAGCTGGTTTGGTACCCATTAGATAAACAAATAGGGTTAGTCCACCAAAACTAGCCGTTTGGTGCTTTGTGTGAACAGGGTGGCTTGGGATGGAGTCAGATTCCCGGCCTGGATTACTGTGCCAGTCCGCCCCTGAACAGCAGAGACATAATCCTGAAGCTACCAACCGGACACAGTAACTCTCCTCCGTCCATGTCCATTTGATGACAAGGAAGAAGTTGGAATGCCTATATGTTAGCTAACATGACTTTTAAGTGCTACTTTCAGCAACTCAAGAGGGCAGTCAATAAGTCAATGTATGAATAGCACTTCTCTAAATCATCAGTGAATTAAAAATTAATCAATTTGCCACAGAGGAACTCCAGTACATCCTGTTTCCTACAACTTATTTGGAGTTCATTTGTGGTTAAAGGATTTTAATTCACTGTGCATAATTTAGAAAGGTGCATAGCTATCCATAATAGCTCCCACTGCTCATACTGAATTTAAGACCAAAAGCAGGCATGCAAATCCAAGTCTCTCCTAAACTCCATGATTTTGATATACTGTAATTCAAAATGGATATTCTCAGGAGTGGTGGTCCAGTAAGTCACCAAGAACCTGATTTTCTATTGCAGAGTTGTTCTGCAGAAGAAGAAGGGACAATATTCAAAAAGGACCACCATCTCCGCAGCACTTTCATTATTCTTTATATTAAACTGTGTTAAAGAAAGTCAGACACACACAGCAAAAAAAACATGATAGCCACCTGGATCTTGCCAAATGCCACTCAGATCCCATTTACACCTGGCATTAAAATGCATTTTGGGTTATCGCATTCCATTCAGATAGTGCTTGACTTCATGGAAGTACAGGCGTTAATGCACACAAGATGCATGGAGGACAGATTGTGATCAGATAAGCCACCTCCATTGGTGGTCAGGGATGCATAGTGACCACATTGAAGTGTAAATGCAATTGCATTGTCAATCCACATACAACAGCCACATAGAAATATGTCCCGGCCTTCTGCAAGTAAATTGCTTGACAGCTCACACAGACAGTTATTCCATACGGCTGAACGTCAAACTGAAGGTGTGTGTGTGTACACATGAACTCTTGCGCTGTTGAGTTAAACTCTATATATACTACTAAAATAACAGAAAGGAGTATACATTTGCAAGAAAGGCGGCAAGGAAGTGATGCCAGGCAGAATTTAAGTTTCGCTTTAACTTTCCAGGTGTGCTATTACACTGCTGAAGAGACAGGAAAACAAACAAAAGTAGAAAGTTATTATACAGTCTATAGTTATTTTGGACCCACACAAACGAGAGGAGGATGTGACGTTCGGTTGTATAAGCTGGACATAATGATCAAATCTCGATTAGATCTCAATGTGGACGCTGGAGACATATTAAAACCAAGTAGTAATATGTAATCAAGTTAAAATCATCTCCAGATATAAACTGGATACGCGATGCATTTTAATGCCAGGTATAAATCGCCTATTCAAAGGTCTTGCAGAGTACAAAGAGATCTATTCAGTGAAAAGATACTGTTCCAACACTACAAACCAGGATAGGAAGGGCAGCACAGTGTTCAGTGTACTTCCCGGGCAGCAGCAACTACAAGACTGTTAGGGATGCAGGTAACAATGAGCAAGGCCAAAATGACAGATACATTTGAAAACTATTTCAGAGCTCGCAAGCGAAGACAATGCTGGAATGGCTTCCGAAAAAATCCCTGAAAGTCCTTAAGTGGTCTTGCCGAAGCTTGGACTTAAATCTGTGGTCCCAGTGAACACAGTCTACTGTTCACTGTAGTGTGTGTGTGTGTGTGTGTGGGGGGTCATTGTTTAGCTGTTTTCCTCTCACAGCATCAGTTTAGGCCATAGCAGACCAAGCTCTACAAATCCACTGTATACTACTTGCTCACTATCAAAAGACAGACAGACAAACTTAATGACTAATTAGTGAACACAGTAGAGCATTTACTCCATGTTAAAGTACTGGTCTTTTGTTAATTTGTGCTGTGCTAGGTGAATGTTAGCCTGGCTTTTAGCTTGTAGCCTTGTAAAATATTTCTGTCTGTCGCTCCCTAGTCGTTTACAGAGGCACTATGGCAGGAAACGGTACAAGCCAGACATGTTCTGAATTCAAAGAGTGACAGATCAGCAAATCCCAGACCCACTTACTGACTTGAATCAGACACGTTTCCTATATAGTCATGTTCAGACAAGGTACTCTGCTTTGATACCTGTCATAGCTCTGCATATCACAGAAAGCAGGGAACTATGTAGCAACTAGAGCAGGGAGGAAAAAAGTGAGGAGGGGGAAAAAGTGGAAAAGGAGAAGATTTACAGAGAATTTCTAGAATTTCTTTGGTATTGTTGTTGCTCTAGTTGTTGTGAGCTTGCTTACTTAAGGGAGGCAGAGGGCATGTGATTGGCTGAAAGGTTAGAGTGCAGTAACACCTCCAATGTCATGAAATGTGAAATTATCAAGTGAAAATAACTTACTCACAAACGTTTGATATATTTTACACAATTATGTTATATTATCTCTATTGTCACTCACAAGCACTGAGTTGATCAAAATGTTAAAATGCTCACCTGAGTCGTCTTCAGTTACAGTATCACTAGGTGTAGCTAGTGCTTTACTAACATACAAGCTGCAATTCCTTCGCTAGAATTCATCATCAAACAAAAAAAGCAGTGCTCTAATAGATGGAAATTTTAAATTTTTAAAATAAATGGAAAACATTTAATGATGAAAACAGGTTTATTGTTAACATTGAGAAGGGTAATTAGAATTTTTAAATTAATACAACGTTTTGATGTAAAGGAAATTATAGGTAATTACTAGGTTAGTGCATTGTAATGCAGCAATTTAACATTATTGTGGTGGCATGATAACCAATTTAATCAAGATTTACTATTTGCTTGATGATATAAATTTACCTAAAAGAAGAAAATAACTTACTACTTGTGCTGTACATATTTTTTTGTTTGGTTGTTTATGAACCATTGACCTTATTCTTCTTCTGAAACCCAGCCTCTGCTCTTGTAGTCCATTCAGCATTTTACATGTTGTAAAGTACCGTCAAGGCCATTCTTCCATTATAAAATGCAATGATGCTACAGTGGATCTAGACAGGAGTTTATTTAATCTTGTTGCTGTTTTTAGCTTCTATAAATGTTTGCAAAGGGTAATAAAATATGAAAGTGTTGTGCATGCACGCAAGCACAAGAAAAAATGATGTCTCTGACGTTGTCTATGCTACTTCTCTTTCTCCCAGCACCAGCCACACAGGATGAATTTTTCATAAGTCCTGACTAAAGAGCAAGACAGATAAAGTTAATAAATATATAACTGAGAAAATGTGTACAAATCACTTTTTACTGGTGGGCCAAGCCTGCAACTTAAATGTGTCACGCAACACTGGCTTTGATGTAAGAAAAGACTTATCAGAGTAGATTTGTTCATTTGACTGAGCTGGTGTTTGTAGCTGAACCGCAGAGGGGCTGATGAATGTTAATGGTTATGTCAGAGGGTTGAGTCTCAGACCGAAAAATGTAGTATGGAAAATTAAGTATTTTCAGGTCACAACCTTGTGACCACATGTCATTGCTGTTAAATTTGACTTAGTGGCAGCTTAGTGGCTGTTAAGTGTTGTGTACTGGCTGTTAAGAAAGTTTGGTTTAGATGTTGATGCTTACATTCTCTCACTGCTCAGGCAATAGCTGATCCATAGTGGAAGGGTTAGAATTACATTATATTGATTAATTTATATACCTGAGTTACTAAGGCTTTATTCAGACATCAGGCAAATCAGATTTTTGTTTCCCAAATCAGATCTTTAAGTCAGACTGTCTGCACTGTTATTTGCAAGTGATCATATTGGACTTGAGTGTCCAGACATTACCAACCTTCAGAAGTCCAGGTGGCAAACTACAGGAGCTTGGCTCCTCTCAAAGTGGTCATATTATGCTCATTTTCAGGTTCATAATTTTATTTAGGGGTTGTACCAGATCAGGTTTACATCGTTTCATTTTCAAAAAACATATTTTTGTCATACTGCTCATTGCTGCAGCTCCTCTCACCCTCTGTTGAACGCTCCGTGTTAGCGATAGAGCAGTGGTTTGGACTGCCAGAAAGGTTAAGAACCCCTGCTATAGAGTGATACATCTCAACTCTACAAGATCTTTGTTGGGAGTTGCACAAGCGCAGTACCTAGCACTACTAGCCAATCAGAAGCAGAGTAAACACGGCTTCGGTTCAGCTGTACGTGTTCGCCTTACAAGCTTAGCAACATGGACTGGAGCAAGAGTTTCAGTGTGGTGAGTTATTAATCTGTAACAAATGTATCTTTCATTCATAAAGTTTTAACTGAAAGTTTTAACACTGTCTCTACATCACAGTAACAACTTTATGTCCATTGACTGCCTGGAGGGTAGCTAATGTTTGGAAGGGAGAGGAGAAGCAGTAGGCAGACGTCTTGTCACTGTGTGCTGCAGCCCAGTGGGTTTTTCCACCAGTATTTTGGAGGGCATGTCAGACTAGCTGCTTGGCAAGCTTTATGAAGCGTATTTCACTGTGACGTCACACCAAAGCAGATGAAAAGGCTGGACTACAAACGAGCTGTTTTCACGCAGTTCAGAGCAGTGTTTTCTGCGGTAGATGGGAACTCCCTTTGGGGTGTACTTCGGGCTTTTTTACTTACTTTACTTTAACTCAATAAATGAGAGGGGAAAAAGCCAAAATACATAATGACCTCTTAAATAAGACATAAGCTCCCCTAAAAAAATAACAATATGCTATTTTTGCCATGAATTTCTGTTTGTCTGCATCTGCATCATCATTGATCATTTGTAAAATTAGGCTGTTATTGACATATGATTTATGCATGAGGGTGATCTAAAAAGATCAGAAAAAAACAAACTTAATTTGTCACACGCAATCTGTGCACCAAATCGTTATAATCATTTAAGATAAAGCACCAGGCGAAATGTTTTATACAGCAAGCAGGACATAACTTCCCATCTCATCTGAGACGGTGTTTTCTGACGTTAATGATACTGACAGCAAGGCTTGCAATAGGATGCTTCAAAACAGCTCTCTTTGCTGATTTTAGTGGATCTTACTGGACCCCTTTTGGAAAGTTTCGGCCAACATCCTTTATCACCCTCCTCTGTAAAAAAAAAACAAACAAAAACAAAACATAAGCTCCCCCGAAAACCTGCAAACCTGTGCTAATGACATAGGTGGCAATAACTGCTTATGTTGGTGAAGTGGCTTTCCAGTGTCAAGGCATGAAAAATGGAAATACATGTCTGTGAAGGTTCTCAGTCATCCAGGTCATAGTTATCCAAAGGTTAATGTCAAGGGTAATTGGACTAGCACTGTCGCAATAACCACAAAATTGAAATACCGCGCTATTGGTCAAGCCTACTGCGGAGGATGGCAAGCACCGCAACAACCGCAATGTTCATACTGTACACTTCAGGGCGTGTTAAATTAATAAATGAGCGCTTTATAAGTTCCACAACCGTAACGAGCTCTGCAGCGGTTCAGGGATGGATCCCCATGGGCTGTACATGACTAGACCTCAAACTCTGAAGCTCTAAGTGTTGCTGTGTTTTGTGTTGTTTCACTGTTTATTTTAAAGGTTAGCTAACTTGGCATTAGCATATTGCATGGCTAATGTGGCTAGCGTAGTGTGTTGGATGCCTGGAGCTGTTTTTCATGATGGTTTCTGTGGAAATGTAGTTATAACTTTACTACAGCGCAGTGGTTAGTTGTGGACAGCCATTCTGCTCCACACCATCGCGCGTGTGTATGTGTTAATGCGGAATGTAAATTGACTTGATAGACCCTGTAGGTAATGATATAGTTACATGTGAAAAAGACAAAGAAGAGTTTGCTTGCCAATGTTGTTGACTAGCACGCAGCAGCTAGCTTGCTCAGACCATGAAGCTGCTGTTAGCAGCTCACTGTGCAGTGAAGTGACAGATACAGACTCTCTTACTCTGCTATATGGCACCAAATTACTTCATTGATGAAAAATGAGATAATACGGCATACCGCGCTGTTGACCCCCAACATACTGCCGAAGTGGAAATTGCTTCACCACGACAGTCCTAAACTGGACTTGGCTGAATATACTAGAAATATAGAAAGACTTACATGGTTCTAGTATCATCAACCAAGTCCAATTTCCCTTGACTTTAACCTTCTTTGGATAATGGAGATACATCATATCACCCTCCAAACAGTCGTGCTGTCAAGTCGTGGTGCAGAACTCCTTTGTCTCACCCGACTTGACAACATGCCAGCAATGAATGCCACGTGCAGCATGGATTCTTCTCAGCCGCTGCATGAGCCTCTCTGATGCACTTCGGTCAGTCTTTAGTCAATTTGCAAATCTGATTGGAACTGCATTTCTACTGCATTCTGCATTACTGGCTGGTCTGACCAATGGCGTAAGTACCGCTGGTGCAGCCGATGGATTGCACCAGGGCCCAGCTGATTATAAGGGCCTATGAGGGACAGTAACAAATGCCACGTGGAACATGATCAGATACCGTCATCCATTTGTTTATACTGTGTAGGCCTACCATGAGTTGCTGTGCATTTCTTGATCGTTATTTGTTCTGTGGTCATCCTGTGTAACCTACTTTGTGTGGATTTGTTAGTGTAGAAAATCAAACTGGATATACTCCAAATATGCCAAATATAGGGATTTGGGCTAGAAGTCCAAGGCAATTTCTCGAATTTGCCCACTTTGGTACTTCTATATTTATTTATTTGTGTGACACATATAACACATATTGGTTGGACAAGGAAAAGCAAGCATTCAAGATTCAACATTTTAGCCATCTTCCTCTTAAGTGTGTACTAGTCTTTGGATGTAATCATGCACAATAAGCAAGCGCATTATAACCAAGGTATTGGCATGTGGATGATGCCAATCTATGTAATGAAATTTCACATCCCTCAGCTGTTAATGGGGACTCATTAACACCACGCAAAGCCTTTATTAGAGTGACACAAACATCACGTCCTCACGGTACTGTCAGAACTCATAGGTAATGTTATAAGTATAAGGCGTCATAAAATTCATATTCACATTAACCAATAATCATAATCCAATTTCAAGGACGTCTATGTAAAATAAATAATACAAGAGGGGTTCTTTGTCAATAAAAACTTGTTAACTTGTTTTGTAAAGTGCCCTTGAGTATCTGGAAGTGTTAGGTGTCATGATTTTATGCTTAAGTATAATATAATGGATACACACCAGAGCTATCTCCAGCTGTGTCCCAGTAGGCTGAGACAGCTAAAATACCACGACCCTGGAACTTTCATTGAATGCAGTAATTATTAAAGTTATTGCGGGTAGTGATGTCACAGTGGATAAGAGACATGCCTTTGGTGTGAGAGAGCCAGGTTCAAATCCCCTGTGAGACACCAATGTGTCCCTGAGCAAGACACTTAACCCCTAGTTGCTCCAGAGCGTGCAACCTCTGACATATATAGCAATTGTAAGTCGCTTTGGATAAAAGTGTCATATGTAGTTTCTTTATTAAATACACCCGTGGTTATCTTGCAATGACATGTAAAACTGTCAAAGTATGATTAACCAGCTATTTGAAAACCGTATGCTCTATGCGTGTATGTGTATGTGTGTGTAGTTTTTTCTCTTCCTTTCGTGTTGTTCTTCCCTCAAGAGGCTCGTCAAGCTGCTTTGTCGTGACATTTGTGAAGGATCGAATGGAGGCACAAATCAAAGAAGGCAGCTTGAAATTGCAGCTCATATGCTCAACATACTGTCAGTGATACAGGAGAGGGCAAAACCAAAACACAGACCCCATCGTGTCAATCTTTACTGACGAGCATTGAGGTGACAGAGCAGAGCATCAGTTGGTATTAACAGAAGTAGATGTTTTAAACAGGCAAAGTACATGGCTCAACAATCTAGCAGCAATGTTAAGAGGGGGGTAGAGTTTAATTGGTTTATATGAACTGGGTGACAATGAGATAATGACACACACTTATCAGAAGAGCCGATAAGGTGATGAGCAACAGGTATGCAGGGCACAGAAACACACTGAAGATACCTGGTGGCCAGGTGTGGAACAGCTGAATCCAAAGATACTGTATTTTGTACACAAACGGTTAACAGCTATTGTTCCAATGCAGTTTTGAAAGATTATGTCCTCCCCCTCATATGCCTCAAAGTAGTTTGTTCGCTCCCTACCTTTTTCAGACGCTATACTTTTAACAAGCGTCTAGCAGCAAATATACAGAGTTATTCCAACCATCTGGGGAAAAGTGAGAAATATACAAAAGTATATTTTAATGTAGGCTAATTTATTGTCCTGCATCTCCATCTATGTCTCCCTCGACTCTCATACCGTGCGGATGCATACAGGAGTGAGGGTAGGTACTATGGTTACAGGGGTGCTTTTTGTCTCACCGAAGGAGAACATTGTGGGGTGGTAGATAAGAAGCAGACATTGTTTTGCCCCTGTAACCTTTCCTTTTAGCATTAGGTTTAGTAGGTCATAAGAATAAAGGAGATGTAATTCTACATGGACTGTGGAAGATATTTTAGTCTTATTTACAACAGAAAAATGTAAGCATGTTTACATAGCATAGATATTCTATTATTATGTGCATACATTAACATTATAATTACTTCAATATGTTTATAGTACCCACATGACTTTACAGAACTTAATCACAAATTAAACATGAATTATGTAAAAGGTTACCTGATTGAATGTGAAAAGAAGAGCACATGCATGCACTGCCGTACAAAATTGATTTTAATAATTTATGTTCACTATTGAAGTTTAAGGAGGATTTTAGACTGGCATCTAATTTCTGCTCACTCACTAACTGAGATGTGTCATAGATTTCCACCCACAGAGAGACAGATTCTCAAACACTATCACAACAGTCAATTTGTATTGGAGAAAAAGAAAGTACCAAAAGAGACAAATATTTGCCATCTAAGGGGCTGAAACATTACAGACAGTATTTGTTTTTTTCTCCCCTGTTACTTGAATTGGTGCACACTGGTCTGCTGGTTTGATTTCCAATTACACGAAGCTCTGTGGTTTGGGATTGCTTTCACGTTAGCAGGACCTGCTGTTATAAAGAACAGAACTCCATACAGGATGAATAACTACCTACTTTCTATAATCTCATTTATTTATACAGTAGCATAAATAATTTGCTAAACAGTGACGCATCTTTCACATAAATTTGAAAATAAATTACCTAAATTATTTCAAGAAGATAAGATACTTTGTACAGTATTGGGCAGTATACAGTAATGTGATACAGTAATATGATACCGATAAACTGAAATGTAGAAATTACATTACAGTTCCTAATCCTAGTAATGCTCCCATTACATTGACAATTTGGAGGGTCATTAATATTAATTTCTTCTCAGTGTGTTCAGAGGACAGAGCGTTGTGGGATGTGGAAGGCCGTTCAATAGCTTGGCCATTATAGCCTATCGAGCTCCCTTGTGCTATCCAATCCAGTTTCAGGGGAAATCCCTGTCCACCCTCCAACTGTGCTGTCCACTTGTACAACAGCACTTTCAGGTTGCGTTGCGAGCACTATTCAGGTCACTGCACAATCGAGTCGGGATGCATGCACTGTCCAGGTCGTATCGCACACTGACCCGTTCGACATTGTATGCTGTCCAACTGGATAGCTGTGCTATCGAATTGGGTTGCACTGGGTTGGGTTGTGCACACTGACCAATTCGACGTTACGACCCATAAACATACGTGGACCGGACTAAACTTGGCTGTTAACAAATACAAGTAAATGGGGAGAGATGCGATTTTTCTGGATAGAAGGTACTATAATGTTTACATTTCTCAACTGATTTATATTTGTTATTTTTATTTTCAAGCGTTAATGATCTTTGTGGCAGAAAAATAGGTTAATGCTTCCAGTTCACGGAACCGTGTTAGGTAAAAGGTCGTTCTCTCACTACACACTCCTTTAAGAAATGTTCATATTGTCAACAGTCCTACTTTATCAGTTTAAGTTACATCTTCACAAAATGTTTGCTTCCGTAAGTTCATCAGAAGTGCTAGCAAGCATGTGCTATTGTTGGCTAATGCTAGCTAAATATATAGCATATAGCAAAGCTATTGTTAGATTACTGATCTTTCATATGTGAAGGGTATAAAATCACAAATGATAAAGCTTGATGTCATCTCAGTAACTTAGAGCAATATTTAGCTAACTTTTTTTATTTAACGCTGTCTTAAATTACCGGAAAACCTCAATTTAAAAGTCTAGTCCCAATGAGACGCTTGTCTTTTTTACTGGCCTATTGCTGCTGCATGTTTTGACATATAAATTCAGCTAGTTCTAAGCTGCTTAGATTGTGGATACCAATATGTTTGAACATCAGAACATACACATTGTAGATCGGTTACATTCTCCACAGTTCAATCTTTAAATTCATTTTACGGAAACAATGAGCCCCAAAGTATTATTCATTCAGATATCCCTGCATGGTCTAGGCATTAAAGGCCTGTCCTATATGATACCCGTCTCAAATGTAGGCAGGGTAAGTTCAGTGATTTAAGCAAATAAAAGCCCTGGCTATTATTTGAAGTTTTACGGTTCTTTAGGTGTGCCAACATGTTATAGAGATTAGATAGCATCTAACTTACATAACGTTAAAAACCGTCAGTCGCTATTGGTTACAATAGTTATAGAGGTAAATAAAATGTGATGCTGTACTATTAGCTTGGTGTTGTTGGTGTTGCTAGCTAAACAAGTCATCCTGTGATAAGATAACTTTTGTATTTATGACACAGTCCCTGAGAAAGCTCCAGTTTTCCTGTCAGTACAGTTACAGATTAATAAGTCACCACTCTGAAACTCTTGCTGTAGTCTATGTTGCCAAGCTAGTCAGCAATATGCACAGCTGAACCGAAGCCGTGTTTGCCAGCAGCTCACTGACCCGCCCTTCTCTGCTTCTGATTGACTAGTAGTCCTTAACTAAGAACTGCATGTGCAACTCCCAACAAAGATCATTTAGAGACAAGATGTATCACTCCATAGCTAAAACAAAGTGTTCAACACAGGGTGGAAAGAGGAGCTGCAGCAACGTGCAGTATGAAAAAAATGGTGTTTTTTGAAAATGAAACCATGAAAATCTGTTCTGGTACAACCCCTAAATAAGATTTTGAACCTGAAAATAAGGATAATACCACCTCTTTAATAACATCCACTTTATGTGAATATGACAAATCATTCTTGGCAGGCAGAAGACTGAAGATGTGTACTTTAAGCTAGAGCAGAGAATGCCCACTGAACTTTAATAGTGACGCTTCATTTGTTATCACATCCTGGCTCATTTTCACCACCTTGAATGCATATCATATACTGTATTACAAAAATGTCAGAGTCAAAACCCCAGTGGAATTGGTTCAGCTGCTATACGACTCACTTCAAGACAAACACACACAACATCTCTTACCCTCTATTTGCTCTTTTTCTTTTCTTCTCTGTCTGTCTCCTTTGCAGTGACTCATCCATCTATAGACACATATTTTCACAAGTCAGGGTGAAACTTACATTTCACACACCTCCACCAGTCACAGCTAACAGCAGAGGTGTCAGATTCCGTTTTATTTTCTTCACTGAAGTTGCATCTTTTTCAAGTGTGAGAGTTGGCCTTGGTGTTCCCACTACTGTGCAAGGCGAATATTTACTTTCAGGATGTGACTGTAGGTTCAAAGACCCCTAATTTGAAGCATTTCTTTAGAAGTGTTTACTCTTTATTCAGCTCAGCTTCTGAGCAGTCCCTTCACTGGCAGTCAGACAGCAATGTAGGCAGCTCATTTGTGCCCTTAGCAAGAGAAAATCCAACAGTGCTGATGACATTATCAATAAGATAACCAAATGTTTGAAAGAATATGTTTCAATGCCCACAAATGTTTGCAAATGCAAATGTTTTGCATTCACAGAAGCTTCATATGGTATTCTAGAAATTGGCATTAATATGGCAATTTACAATGAAGTGGAGTGGTGAGTGACTAGAGACTCCATCCATCCATCCACCATTAGCAAGGCCTGACTATGCTTAGTGCTTTCTCCAGGCCATTCACTGATTTCCTGGTCTTACCCTTGGGGCCGGAGGGGCTGCAATCTTGTAACTTTCCGGAACAGGCAAAACCGACAATAATGCCCACTTTATGCATTGATTGGCCAGATGTATGAAAGTAAAGCAGGATTTCTCTCTCAAGTTCTCTTTTTTTCATTCTTCACACAAATACTGCTTGGATAGTTTTTTGTTTGTACAACAGAGTGCAACCACATGAATGCATTCAGAGAGACTGTCTGAAACTGTGCACACTTTGTACTACTAATAATACATAGATGATGTCAGATCTGATGTATATTGAGCCAAAACACACCAGAACAATGTTCAGGTGGTGACAGAACACATATTTGGGACTTCTGTGATTACCAGTACAGAGCAGAATAGACAATAAAAATAACAATGTAATTACACCGCCTCCCCTTCCTATAAAAAGCCAAGTCACTAATCATCTCCTGTGTTGTGTTCTCAGCAGCAATTACTAATAATGATAAGTGTATTAGCTACCTTTAGCTATCAGTGTAACATTATGCTCCAGATATTTTAGTACATCTTGGGTGTTTGTGATGACACGTTTTTCCATTAGCATTGTAAATAAGGAGCTGATCGTCCTGGTATTGGCTTTCACAGGAGGTTGTAAAGCTGATGATACACGGGGCATCTTTTTGAGCAACTCTGGTTGGCAATGTTGCTGGTGGGAAGCCCGACTGTCTTTTGAATGTGGCGGGGTCTGTGGCGGAGTCGTGGGGGAAGGGGATTACGGTAGTAAACTTTACTCATTGCTGTTGATGGCAAGACTTGCACGTTGGCAATGAGTCCAGCTCCATAGATGCAAGAAGATGAAAAGCTCCTGGTTGTTTGTATTCCTGCAAGAATTTAAGTAAATAAAAAAAATATATAATAAAATGAAATCCACTGAGGAAGAATCCCCGCAGACCTCTCTGGACAGGTGTTTTCCTCCAGCAAATTTATGGGATATAGGATGTCTGTGAAGAGTTATGAAACTGTATCTCGATCTGTGTGTATACTTTGTTTTGTAAATGTGTACAGGAATCTGCTATCTTGATTTTGAATTTGCAATGGTATCAAGATTTGTAAATGCATAAACCAATTCATAATTGTGTACGGTAATATTCAAATGCATACTCAGATTTATAAATGTGTATTAGATTTGCGGCTGTAAAATTCTGAAAATATGTACTCAAAACACAATGTAAATTGTCTTTTAATAATGAGTGAAAAGTATACAAGAGCTGAAAAAATAATTCTTCAGTTAAATCTCAAGTAGGTCTTTTAACATGTGACTTTTGCTACACTCTTGACTTTTGCAAATGCGTGCGCCAGGCTGACCCCTTAAACTAAAGAACTTCTAAAGCCACAGGGAAGCAACCAAAACAACAATGACATTCTCACAGCATAGCACATAAGGTGAAAATATGTGTGTGATTCTACATCACCTACAGCATCAATCTGTCAGTTTCCTAGTTTTTATCTCATGTTATTATAAATATGCTGCGGTACATATAAAGATAAATTAAATCTGAAAGTGCTCAATAAATGTTTACTGCACAGCAGGTCACATTGAACTGTGATCAGTCCAAAACTGTAAGCTTCATCACAATACAGGGAACTATGGGTGACCTTGCATGACTCTGACCAAATACATCAGCACAGTGAACTATATGGGATTTCTGTGTGTGTGTGTCTGTGTCTGTGTGCGTGCGCGCTTTTATGCCTGCATGATGTCGACTGTGTTTTTTTTTGTCATTGATCCTCTTCTTCACTATACTGTTATAAAGGCTGAAATTGGGTGGCATGGTGAGTTGAGGGCCATGAGAAAACACATCTGTGTGAGTCTCTGGTGGGCAGCTTATGGGGTATTACTGAGAGTACTACCAGAGTGAATCTGTATCTTTGTCTGGCCTCGACTAATCTCTGCACCTACAGCCACCCTCAGACGACCTTCAGCATATCTCTGTACGGCAGCATCTTCTCTGGCGCAATGACAGAGTCTCGCATGAATCCACAGGGGTATGCCTCTGGGAAAAACACAAAGAGAGTGAGAGAAAAGGGAGAGAGTTGATAAAGGAGGGGAAAATATAGAGTGGAAGATAATGGTGAGATTAGACAGGTGAAAAATAAATATGGAGTGGGCAGACAGATATAGAGTTCAAAATAGTGCCACATGTTACAAAATACCTCAATTGCATTGGTATGTTTTAAAGTAGGGGGGGGCCAAGCTAGCGTGGTTCTGTCCAGAGGTAAAACATCTGCCTGCTAGCATCTGTAAAGCTATGTAATTACACATTATATTTTTGAACAGAACTAAGAGGACAGGCTAGCTGTTTGCTATTACTTCCCTTGCTTCCAGACATTATTCTAAGGTAGGCACAATTCCCACTGGCCCTAAATTGAAGGTGTTATCAATCTTCTTATTTTACTCTTGCAAAGAAAGCAAATAAGCCAAAATGTTGAACTACTCCTGTAAAGGTGGTGTGACTCACCCCATGTGCAGACATTTGCAACTAAAAATTCACACCAAACTGCAAGAACAAGCAGTCAATGACAGTTAACACTAACAGAGCATTCCTATGTCTGTACATAGGGTTATTGTAAGCCACTATATAGCACAAAACAAAAATAATTATATTTGCATATACCTAGCGGTCAAGTCAAATCTGTATTCCTTATATATGTATGTGTTTATCTATATATATATATTATCGAGAGAGAGAGAGATGTACTGCGCAATGAACTTGCTCTGCATGAGAATGAAAGCAAGTGAGATGATAAAGTGATTCAGTCATAACCATTCGGCTCGTAGCCTCAAGCTGGCCTCTCAGCATATCACTGATCTTGATGTGGACCTCAATTCACCATTCAGTCACTCTACTACCCGTCATTGATTCTCTGATGGAGGGCCGTGTGGTCTACGAGACAAGCTATCATGTTGCTCGGCTTCTAATGAAATGGGGTCAGATGACTGATGACAGACACCTCGAGGAAGTGGGTGTGTGACAGGCTTTGATGTCACAATCTTGACTGACAATCAGCCTGCGATCAGACATGGTTGCCTGTGTGTGTGTATTGGTGTTTGTGTGTGTGTGTGTGTGTGTGAATACATATGTCCAGGATCGTTAGAGCTACTCATTTGATGTAACTTCCTTAGGAAATGTATTGCTTCCTCTGTCAAAAAGATCACTGAGAAGATCCAAGTTTTGAACTGGATTTTTCTGGTTTATTACAACTTTGGTCTTATTTTGTACTTTTGGCCATTATTCTTAGGAAATAATACATCATGCTCATCAATTCAATTGCTTATATCTGTGAAAGTGATAACATCACAAAAAGGGTAATGGGGCAACACACACAAGCAGTCAGACAATGACACAGGTTTTAAACAAACCCCCAAGTTAGACAAACTTTTTCAGAAGAGAAAATTAACTGAAAAATTATCATTATGTGTTGTAAAAATCCATCACAGCTTACAGGCTTACAGTTTACTGGTTCAACTTTGTTACACTGTATTTGCTGATAGTTCTGTGTGCCCATATTTTTCCTGTCTAATAATTCTGTCTAATTCCATCTATCTGTCCAAGAAAAACCCATCACCGACAGATTCAGAAAAGAGAGCTGCATCCTCAAAATGTCAAAATGAAAACAAAAAAAAAAAGAGAAAGAGAAATGTTATTTTGTGCAGTTCTACTTTGAACTGAAATCAAAAAGGCAAAAAAAAGAATATGGACAGGCAGATGGCTGGGAAGATGCAGACAATATGGTGAGTTCTGACTTCATTTTATTTCTATCCCAGCACAGTCTTAGTCAAGACTACACTGAGGCACAACATGTAGAATACTACTCCAAAAACATTAAAACAAGCTCTCTACAGTTTAGAACAGCAGCCATGAGGGAAATTGGATTACGGAGCTGCTTAAACTGCGAGCTGACAAAATTTCAACAAACATGCTGGATATCCATCCAGTCATCAAATTTCCAGATTAAGTGGACATAGTCAGGTGCCCCAAACCCCTGTTCACCGCAATTGTTTTTTGTAATTTGAATTATTGCTATTTTGTTTGAGAATTTGCACCACTAACATACAATATCAAACATCATACCATAAAAGAATTGGCCAGTTTTGTAGCCATGTCTTGTAGAGGACCCCTTTGTCAAAATGAAGTTAGAGAAGCAAATCCTCCCCTTGTTTCCCAGACTGCAATCATTATTTTGGTACAGTATTATCTTAACCAATAGAAATGATGGAAGAACTATAGTTATAAGACCAAAGTTCTGTAAGAATGAAACCTCCCAACCATTCTCACTCTACTAATAAATGCTTAGCAGACTTCAGGGATAGACAAGACTACTGGTCTAGGCAACTTAGCACTTAATCTCTTAACGTAATAATAGTGTTATCACATTACATCTCGTTTCTCTGCATAGAAATAGATGGTTAAATACATTTCTTTGCCTTGAGCTAATGAGGTCCCACCAGAGTCAGTGTGATCAACATTAAGACATAAGGCTGCTGCATTATGATACTCTCTGAGGAGGTACCAGCTCTCGTCGCTGTCTTCACTTTCTTCTTCTCACTTCAGCATGCCACTAATACTCCCTCCTCCCTCCCTCTGTTTTTCTTGTGTCCTCCTTCTTTTTTTGTTAGCTCTTAATCAGCAAGCCTTGTTTAACTCCTCTTGTCGCTGTTACGCTCTGTCTTTGTCATGGGATCCATTTGATGTAGTTAGGCACAATGAGATTCCTCTACATCTGGGTCAATTTTCTGTCTGAAGATTAATTTTACATGAACCTATTTCTAGGGCTTCCCAACACACTCGTACACGCACACAGGCACATGCACAGACACACAAGCTACACACACACCTATTCATCACCCAACCAATCCGACCATCCCCCTATCAAGGATAATTAAACAAGACGAGTATGTAGAGAGCCACACACCAAGGACATCACTATTTTGCCGTTTTACCATGCAGGCAAAGAAGGAGGTGAAAGGCACCATGGTTATTATCCTTCAGGAGCAGAATAATCTGCTGAGAAGGGGGGAAGCGGACGATTTGGATGTGGAGATAATTAAATCGTGGCCTGTGAGAGGACTAATGATGAGATTTTCTCAAAGCTGCTCTACCTTATCGTTTTGATCTGAACCATGAAAACAGCACTGACTGCGAATCATGCTTGTGCTTTTATTCATCACTCAGCAGTTCACTCCCTGAGAGAAACTCTTCTGAGACCAGGGAGAGTCGAGACGTAACCCGGTTTGAACCTTAAGCTCTGTCCCAGAGCCAAGGCTAAAGATGGACCTGCTAGAACCGGCCCACTCAAATCAGACTCAACATCTAATTATATGAGCATTATATGAGCATTGTGAGGGGGGTGGGAAGAGGGATGTTGTAAAATGTAGAGTTGGTTCTAATTATTTGCATATTGTTGGCAATTAGGAATGTGCATCCCCAAAAAGTATGCAATGATTTTGCATTTTGTGTTTTCTTTTTTACTTTTGTTACAGAGTGGTGAGGTTGCATTTGCGCAAGTCTCTCTTCTAATTTGTTCCACATAAAAGGAGATACTAAGGACTTGCCCCTCTGCAAAAGCTTTACATCTAATGGGAGGAATTGTTTTTAGCTTTAAAGACATTTCTGTACAAGATTTTCCTACTACCACAAAGCGGCTTATATTTTTAAATGAATGTCTTATGGATGATACAACTTAAAGAAAAATCCTTTAAATTAACCTTATTAGTAGATTAAATCAAAAATGAAGCTGTCTGCTACATGCTGACATCTTTTAGAACAAAACCCAAAGCCTCTCTGATAGACTGCTCCAAATCTGTTGTCTTTTTGTGGCTCAGAGAAGGATTAGGTTTCTTTTTCCTTTATTTCAGCCACAGGGAATGCCTGGTATGCCTTGGTATTTCCACACAACATTTTTAGATTGTGCTCAGTTCGGCAATGTGATAGTTTGGGCTATCTTTATCTGGGTTCTCAACGGTATTGATCTGCAGCTTTGCAAGAGTAGAGGCCTGGTGAAGGCTGGGTGATCGATACCACAGTATTACATGATTCTTGAGGAAATTGTTTGTGGAAATGTCTTCTGCTACCACTACTTTTCCAGCCACACCAAGGGACAAAGGTGATGTTTCACATACAACAGTTTATGTGGCTGTACATTTTTGGATTACACGCTTTGTAGGTAGGCGGATGTTTTCTAAAACAAGACAAAGAGTTTAGAAAGAGTTTACAGCCTCACAGAGTGGCCATGTTGGCCACTCTGTGAGGCTGTAGGCACAGCAGTGCTTTGACCTCAATACTAATGTCAGCTTGCTAACAGGTTCACAGTGACAATGCTGTCTGTGAGTGTTCTCAGTCATCCAGGTCATAGTGATCCTAGGAAGGTGGTTGCGCAGTGAGGAATGCGCAGCCCTGTATATTGGAGAAACTAAATAACCATTACACAAACGCATGGCTCAGCACAGAAGGACCAACTCTTCAGGTCAAGACTCTGCAGTTTACCTACATCTGAAGGATAAAGGACATTTGTTTGAGGAACACTAAGTGTACATTTTTCGACAGAGGATGGATGGTTTGAATAGGTGTCAAGGAAGCCTTTTACAAGCCGTCGCTTAATCGGGGAAGGGTTCTGCCACACCACTTGTCCCCCACTTACAATGCTGTCCTTTCATAACTTCCCAAGAAACTAAACAAATGTTCACTTTAGCCTCAGGTGAAAATGCCAACAAAATGCCTCAGGTGGCTCTAACCACCATAATGACGTTTGTTACAACAGCGTATTAGACACATAGAAATTTGACCTTGAAGAAAAATCAGTTTACCTACAATTTGACCTTGAAGAAAAATCCGGGGCTCACTAGAGTTATTACAATTCATCCTGAGGTGGACATGAATGTGTGTACCAGATTGCATGGCAATCCATCCAAAAGATAGTTGAGACATTTTACGCACAAAAAAACAGAAGAATATTGTCAACCTTACAGTGGCTTTAGTGGGAAAGTGAGGAGATCGCCAAGATAGGTTTCATCCTCTGAATGGGTGTCTGTAGATAAGTTCATGGTATTCCATCCAATATTTGTTGAGATATTTCCGTCTGGACAAAAGTGTTTGACCAACCGACCAACATCACACCATTCACAGAGCCACATCATTAATGTGGGTGAAAAAATGCATTGATCTGATAAAACTCTGAATAATAATATCCAAATCTTATCAATTTATAACTCATTGCAAGACCTAACAGCAATGAGGTTTGTATCAATGAATCAAATTGCATGAGTGATGAAGCTAATAAATGAGAAAACAATCAACAACTGAGTAAATGAGTAATCTGGTAAAGCAAATTGATCAAGAGAGACATTAACTGAGCAATATGAAGTCCATTAACCCTAAACCTGCAACATCTGTGGTTTTAAAAAATGAATGAATCCAGCTCTACCTGGCAGAAGACATCCAAATATTACAATTCAGTTATTACACCGCTCCATCTGTCAGGCTGGTTGACTAAATAACTTCACCTTGTGGTTGACCCATGAAATGATGTTCAGGATGAAGCTAATAGGTTATAAAGCACTTTGAAAAAGCAACTTCATGCATTATTTGGTAATTGCTTTACTATTGATTTATCAGTCACAGGTAATGAGTGAAAAATCCCTGATAACTGCACACATGGTATTTAGTATGGTGCTATGCCTTGAAAACCCATATAGAAACTGGCTCTTCTCTCCAAACAAAAGCTCAGTATGCAAATGGCATGGTATAAACTCCATAGTGTATCACATTCAAAACCCTGCTATGCTCTTGTCTGCATGGCTATAATTTAGGCCATTTATCGGTGCTCTGCTCTCTGCTGTGAAAGATGAGTCCCCTGCTGCCTGGTGAAATAAGCAGGGCACAATGTTAAACCTGCTGACAATTTGCCTTGCAGACATACCCGTAACAGAAACAGTGCTCAGGCTAATAGCAGTAAATCCTGTATGACTCTAAAAATGAAATAATCACCTGCTACCTGTTACTCAACACTGATCAACTCAAAAGACATTGGGTCTGAATTATTTGTGCAGTCAGATGTGTTATTTACACAGTGTAGCTGAGGCTCTGTGGAGTGACTGGAGTGGCGTTTACATTTTGCCACATCACTTTTTAATAGAGCATTGACAATGGTGGAAAAGGATTGTACTGTACAAAATAGTCAGGAACAGGAGTAGGGTGACAGTAATCTGTTATAACATTTAAATGACAGAATATCCACCCATGGTTCACACTTTACTGACAACACACAAACACAACCACCAGAATAAGACAGGAGAAAATATTGAATTATACAAGCAGACCAATCTCATTATGTTCCATCAGGCTTCTATGGCCTGTAGTGTATTTGTTCTTGGTGACACAGCTGCAGGTCTCAGCCTTTCATCCTTCTTGTTTCAAAATGAGAGCTCTTTTGCAAATGTATTATTTATCTGCTTTTTTTGGATTGTTTTGATGTGCAGGTGGTCAAAACTAATTGCATAGTTGGGCTTTAGTGAATCCAGCTGTGTCCAGTAGGAGACAGTTTAAAGTGGTGGTATTATGCTTTTTGGCTTTTTCCCTTTCCTTTATTGAGTTATATATCTTTTTTGTGCATATAACAGGTTTGCAAAGTGAAAAAGCCCAAAGTCCAGCCCAAAGGGAGTTCCCATCTCCCACAGAAAGCTGTGCTCTGAACCGCTTGAAAACAGCTCGTTTGTAGTCCAGCCCTTCACTTCCTTTACTTGTGACGTCACAATGAAAACGCATCATAAAGCTTGCCAAGCGGCTGGTGGCCGCCCTCAAACCAAGCTAGCCTGAGCGGAGGCCCTTTGGCTCGACTCGCCTTTGTTTGGGTTTCCATTGTAGAAATGTTGGACCTGTATCTGCTTCCAGGTACTTTTTTCACATCACCTCACCTCCGTTGAGGTTCCAAGCAAGCTGAGAGATACTAAAATGTAACGTGAAAACACGACAGACCGCTGATTGGCCAGATAGAATATAGACTATTCACTGCATCATCATTGCGTGCACTACACAGAGGTCAGCAACAGAAAGTTTATTTTACAGTTTTCGTATGGATTTTCATCACTACATCCACTTCTGAGAAGTTTTGAGGTGAGAAATCAGTTGTGTAGATTTCGAATATTGACCGTTTTACAAGAAGTGATGGCGGAACAAAAATGTGATGAATATTTTCGGAGCTGAGGAGCTCCACAACGGGGCAGCAAGGGGAGCCTGCGGCGACCCGCAGGAGGAGCGTGTGAGGCTGGCCAGCCGCCCGCTCACAGAGCCCTCTGCTCCTGCCGTCACACAGACCGCTGCAACAACAACAGCAGAGGAAAACACAGCTGGAAGGTTTATCTGTCTTTCTGATGAATATTGAAACATTTTAACCGTAGTCTGTATATATTTTAATAGCTGTGTGGATCGCTGGTGTGTGTGTCGCATTGAACATTACGTCGCAGCCATTGTGTGTGGCCTCGCTATCTCTGGGTAGTATCTGAAATGGAAAACGGAGCAGGGCCGAATAGAGTCGAGTCTATCGATTTGTGCTATGGTAGCATGCGGAACAGTGATGTTGTGGACTGGTAATAACTTAGACCATCTGCTAGGTTACAGTCGCTGTCTGAAGCAGCTTTGATTTGGATCACACTACCTTGTTTCTTACGACCCGCCCTTCTCTGCTTCTGAGTGGCTAGTAGTCCTTACCTATGAACTGCGCATGTGCAACTCCCAACAAAGATTTTTGTACAAGTAAGATGCATCACTCTGTAGCTCAAGAGCGTAGCGTACAACAGACAGGCTGAAAAGAGGAGCTGCAGAAATGTGCAGTATGAGAAAAATATGGTGTTTTTTGAAAATTAAACCATGTAAACCTGTTCTGGTACAACCCCTGATTAAGATTTTGAACCTAAAAATGAGCATAGTACCACCTCTTTAAATATTTTGTTCCGTTACCTCTTCGTGATCAAATGTTACAGATTATGAAATGAAATGCTAATATGTTTACATACTATATCTCAGATCTACATAGTAGGAAAGTTAAAAGTTCAACATTTGGGATATACACTTATTTGCTTGTATGAAGATAGAGTCAGCAGACCATTAGCATATTCTTCCTTAGTTTAGTTCATAAGGGATTTAAAGGTGTATATAATCTAAACATATCTGAAACAAGGTCATGTAGAACCTTAAAAGTTTTTAATATGTTCTTAAAATCAATTCTTAGCCATACCGTGAGCCAATGTAAAGAGGCTAAAATAGGTTTGATGTGATGATATCTCTTGGTTCTGGTTAAAAGCCTAGCAGCTGAGTTTGATTCAGCCTGTAATCGTTTCAAGTTTTTTGATTTTGACTAGAGAAGAGGCTGTTTCAATAATCAAAGCATTAGGAAATAAGCCTGTACAACAGTTTCTGCATCTCTACAATTTAAAATAGATCTTACCTTAGCAATATTTTTGAGGTGATAAAAATATGACTTGCAGAAATATGATTGGGCAAATAGTGAAAATGGCTCAAAACATAAACAGATGGCTATATTTGTTTTCTGATCTGTTGGGGTCCAATAACGAAGGTTACGATATGGTAACCCTAGTTCTATAAGCAGGCGGAGCCCTCTACTGGACTCTATAGGTACTACCTCCTCCAATCACACACATGCACTTGCTCACTGAAATTTTATCTTGCAAGTAGCCGACCAATAGGACGCACTGTGGACACAAAGAACCAGCATGCAGCTGGGGTGAACCAACAGGCCCACAGCTCACTCACCTTCTTGGCAGAGGTGAGAGCAAGGCGCAGGGCTGTTCAAGAGATAGCATTTTCAATGAGGACTGCTCCAGGGGCCATTAAGGTACAGATATTAGAGGCACCAACTCAAGCAGCAAGTTCTACTGAGGCGCAGAGAGACACGACCCCGGTTGCTGTCTTCTCACACCCTGCAGAAAGCGTATCACAAGGGAGTGGGTGAAGACTGTTCTGTCACCAAACCCCCTGTGACTGGAGAGATAGCTGCAGCGCTTGGAGTGTTGCAGTTGAGCACAATCCCCAGATACTCCGCTCGCTGCAGTGGCTGGGAGGAGCTCTCTTCCCAATTGATCGCAACCCCAGGGTGTTGAGGTGCAAAGTCAACTGGGCTGTGTGGCGATCACTCAAGGCTTCAGTCTCTCCATGACGTTTAAGTGGTGAGTAGAAAGGAACGCTCATGCCCTTCTCCCACAACGATTGCAGTATGATGACGTCAAACGGGCTATAGTGTCCCTGAACGCAGAAGGCCTGGTTGCTCCCTGGGGCCTTTGAATCCACCACAGCTTGCTGCTCTGTGGTGTCAAATACTCCATGGTCTGTTGATCCGTGGTGTCCTTGAGCACACCACAGCTCGCTGCTCCAATGACGGCTCAACGTGCAACAGTGTCACTGTGAGCGTCATCAGTGGAGCACTCAATATCAACACAGCTGCCGAGTGAAGCTGAGTCAGGACAGGGCATCCTCCTCTCCACTGCAGCGAGCAGCTGCTGGGAGAATGAGCCGCTGTTCACTGTGATAAGTGCCATGGGCCACACCGCTGGAAGAGACGTGTTGTCTGGTTGCATCTCTCCGGCTGTATCTGACCTAGATTGGCGTTAGCTCGACTCATGCCGTCGCAGCTAGTCAGCTGAACACTGCGCTGGTTCAGCTGAGCATATGTTGACAATGGACTTGGCGGTCAGGCTAGCGAAGTGGACACCAAGGCCTCACCCACCATTTCACTTGGTTCTGACCAGGAGAGCGGCGTGGGCCGTGGGGTGAACCGTAAGCTTAGCGTCTGTGAGTGCAGCGGCGCGTTCAACACGGCTAGCTCAATGGGATAGGGTTGGTGGTGGGGTATTAGCACTTTAAGGATATAATGTGTTTCTAATAAATAGTTTAACATTCACAAGCATCACTGCAGTGTACACACAAGCAGCACATGTTTGAATAGTGGCTTTGTGAACACAAGGCCGCAGGGCAAACCCTTATCCTCGCCCCGGAGTTAACGTTACCTCTTTGATGAGGAAGTTAATTTAGCTCTTTGAGTAATGTAATAAACATGTTTTACTCAAAAAACGTTTGTTTCCACATTCTCAAAAGCGTTAACATAGTTTTACACAAGCAGCACATGTAAAACAATGACGTCTTGAACACCAGACGGGGGATTGTGGCAGCGTCAGCAGGCGTCTCTCCCTCTATAACGGTCACTTGGGCAGTCGCTCCTTTCCCCAGCAGCAGGTTGGCTGGCGGGGGGTGGGGGCCTGGTCTTGTCCGGGCAGGAAATGGGTCACCTTGTCTGGGTGAAAAGATAATTTTCTATGGCGACTCCATCCGTGGAGGTGGTGAATTCAGTGAGCAGTTCACCATTTGCTGAAGAAAAAAGGATGCTGAGGCAGTAGGGATACTTCTATTTATACATCAGGCACGTATGGGTAGCGACATCCTATCGATCGGCTACGTGCACGATAAAATTTCAGTGGGCAAGTGTGTGCGTGTAATTGGAGGAGGTAGTACCCATAGAGTCCAGTAGAGGGCGGAGCCTGTGTGAGATAGAACCAAGATTTTTTATATCAGCCAGGGAGTTAGCATAGCAATGCAGAGAAATATCATGTCTCCTGATCACATCCAGGGGGAAGAATTGACCCATGAGCCACACCATAATTGATATGAGAACAAGATGACATGAAGTTGTTGCAAAACTTCCTATTGAACAAATTTGAATAATGAAAATCAGTTTAATACAGTACCAGACATGCCCACCAGTGCCTTAAGCTATTTAAAAAAATGTCATGCGTAATTGCGTCAAAGGCAACACACAAGTCCAGCAGCACTGGAATTGAGCACATGCCTGTGGCGACATTCAATAAAAGGTCATTAGTGACTCTTTGAAGGGCTTTCTCAGTGCTGTGAAGCTGACGAAAGCCAGATTGGAACGTTTCAGAGATGGAGGGTAGGATCAAGCCCAGGATTTTTTTTAGGACTATTGGGACACAAGCAGTATTAAAGTACTCCAGGACACAACCAGTAGTCAGCAAGCTTTTCAAAATTGATAGCAAATGGGGTACAAAACAATCTTTAACTTTCAAACAATATCTTAGTTGAGATTTCAATCAAATAAAAATCAAATAGGAGAATTCCTTTTAATATGGATCCCACCTGTTGCAGATAATATAAATCATTTTATTAAAATTGATATCATAAGTACTCCCTACATTATGCAGTTTGCATTAATTGAATTAATTACAGACAACTGCATGGTAATTATTTGGGAAAAACTGTTAAAAAATAACTTTTCAGTTTTAAGGAACACAACAGAAAAAAATTGTTAACTTGCACAAACTCTGTAGAAATGATCTACACAAAATAATCAAGGGAGGCGATGGTATAACTAAAACAAGGAAATGAAAAATATCCTTTGGATTCCAATTCAATGCTGACTAGAGACTAACTGATAAGCAGGCAATACTACTTCATCCTTAAATTTGTAAGTTGTGACCTCAAAATAATTCCTACCCCTCGTGTGACTTACTAGCTGGTGTTAACCTGAGTGCATGAATAAAGGGATTACTAGAAAAAGTTGTTGCTGTTAAGAAAAAAAATGCCAGCAAAGAGTCTGATTATTTACAAATTGACAGGTTGACATGAGGTTCAGACAGAGGAAGGTTTGTGATGTCATAACACATCCCTTTCAGAAGTAACCTTCACAGAGGGTGAGGCTAGACTATTACACTAATTACTGCCCAGATGCTGTCAATTGGGATATTCATTATGTCTTCTGCAGAGGAGGGTGGGGTGAGAGGGAGACAAGAGATAAACAGAGGTCCTAAGGTGGTTGCAGCATGGGTAATGAGAAATCACACAACTTAATATCTGTAGCCCTGTCATGAAAAGAAACAAATTAAAAGGACTGACAAATGTGTAATATGTTCTGGTCATCTGGTACAGCTAAGGTTTGCTAGCATGGAATGGGTAATTGTGGATAATGCCGGTATGTGAGTGTGATACTGCATATTATTATAGTTACTCATCCTCACATATATTTCTCATTAATCCATCTTATTAAAAAGGAAAGAGAATTCATTTCGAGCAGAGAGGGGAACCAGATAATGCATACAGGGAATGGGTGCGGTGGCTAAAAAGGACAGGTGAATATTGTGCATGAGACGAGGTAGAATTAGTTTAACAAGAAGAGAACACAGCTTTGGGGAAAAATGGGAGAGAAATGAGACAGACAGTTTAAAGGGGGCAGATATATGTAGAGAGAAGAGGGTGTGAAGGAGAAAGGGAAGGATTAGAGATGGGCTGGCTGTATGATTTGTTCCAGCTGCACTTGATCGATCCGTTCCAATAGCCAGTTGTCTGTGTGCAATCAGGCATGTTTAAATGCTGTCGGGCCTTTTTTGCTGCTGTCTCTGCAAGCTGAAGCTGGAAACGTCAAATCAGTACTGCAGTTTGTCTCTGCCCTTACACATGTTACAAGTTGCAGCTTCTCCCTGAAGTCTCAGATATAGACACTTTGAAGTGCCCGTTGGCTACTGCAAGTATCTTTTGTTTGTTTGTGTTAGTTGTGTGCATCCTCTGAAATAAATACTTTGTGCCTGCAAGATTCCATTCATCAGATCTAAAACAAACATCAACAACATTGTCGGAAATTTTTTAGAGAGACTGTGATGGTGCTGCTGTAAGTCATAGAAACTTCCAGAAATAGTTAGTTTGCATGCTTTAAGTCTAATTTATAAATAATTCAATGTTTTCCCATCCTGCATCCGCCACTAATGGATATACATCTCAGTTCTTTCTAGTACACAAGGAAGTATGTGAACTTTCCTGAATGTGTTATGAGTATTTCGCAAGCTTAATGTGTGTATTCATGAGCAAAGACCGCACCGCGACAAAACACGTCATGGGTCCAAGCCTTCTAGATGGACACAGAAGTGTTTTCTTATCTGATCCCCCTATTGGCAGGACAGGACGACATAATTTGTCCAAGCCTTCTAAACACGTTACAAATCACTGGTGAAAAATAAATCTGTTTTATGATGCGACAGGGCTATGGTTAAGGTTTGAGGGCCAGGGAATGTTCGAGTTGTGGTCCTTTCAAGGAGTTCAGCTTAATTATCTCCATTCATTGTGTCTAATGTCTCCGTAATGTGTCTATTTCAGCAAACACGCATGCCTACGCACATCACACAAAGTGCACTGCGGCACAAGTTAGTGGCACTATCTTCCATTTTAGCAGTTTCTTTTCACTCCCTTAGTATTACGTTTTTTAGTGTGATTCGTTTTTCCTCCAAATGCTATTTACCATTATACAGTAGCTTTCTGGAGCAGAATAAAACACAGATTGACTTTCATGTATTGTAATTGACCTTACAGTAGGTCCTAGTTGGTAAAAAGTGTTTGGATTGTGGCTTTGTATTTTCTTGCCAACTATTGTAAACACATTACTAGAGATTTTGCCCAGGAGCCAGCTCTGCAGAAGCTGTTTTTTTTGCTGTCTTGGAGATGCAAATGGAGATGAGAGCCCTGTACATTTTGTCAGTCCATGAAAATATGTTGTAGATGCAATGTAATATTCTTAAAATGAAATATATGGTAAACTGTGACTCGTCGGATTTATAACATGGATCGTGTTTTTGGACAGGTAACATAAATTAAATGAAGTTTTCCTGCTTTTACATTTACCTCCTATCGTGTTTGCCATATTGCATCAAGCTCATTATCTGCTTTTTCATGTCTGTAGTGGCTGCTGGCAATATTAAAACATTCAAAAAACCCACATTGTATTTCAATAAGTAATTAAAACCAACTCATTTATCAGCTGCATAAACAAGCAGGTATTTCAGATTGGAGATTTATCATAATTATAGTAAAGTAATATGGCTATGGCTGTTGCAGGCTGATACCTCATCTGTTCTCAGCAGCCCTGAACATTTTTAGCTATCAGCACACACATTAAGCCTTTACCGGACCAATGTGTGTGCTGATAGCAGTTGTGTAGTTATGGGTGATTGTTGCTAGCACAGAGCTCAGACTTGATATATTGAATGAGTGATTTTCTGCACGCATACATGTCAAGAGAAAATGGCTTTGGGGTAGTAACAAAAAAATAGCTGATGCACAACGTCTGTGCTTTTCTGAAAATGAGGATAATTAGTTATTCTGAACTGAAATTTCACATGTTCCATTTTCATTCCTCTCTGCCAGGGAACACATCTCCCATATACTATATTTCTGTGATACATAGTATTTACAGCATATTGAGTTTTTGCTGTAAACAGGTTGTGTCGGATCAGCTTTTTTTGGACCAATGAGAATGAAGGAAACTATAATCACACACACACTTCCTCAGCCCAGGATTTATGTTTATCACGCTCCTTGCTTATATCATAACAGCATCCCTTAGCTTTAAAATCCACTGATTTATGGATAACAGCCCTTCTTAACCTCCTGACCCATCCAACACGCAGTCCTCCAACAATAGTGTGTGCAGATTGAGGAGGTGAAAGATACAGGGTGAAGAGCTACAGCTGGATCATTGCATTGCCCACGGCACTCTCTGCATCGATCAGAGAACAGCTATAATAACCTTTCACAAGCATACTCCTGGCCAGGGACTGTGGAAAAAAAGCACCTGCCTGAGTCTGTCAATATGCACCTAAATTATGTTGTAGGAGCTTTGAATAGACACACTCTTTAGGTTGTTTTATTGGTTTGGTTTTGGACTATTTTTGCAGTGAGAGGAGATAAATCTCTTATCTGTGTAGGCTGTGTTTCTGCAAAAAATGTTTAAAAGTAACTAACAAGCAAGGAAACAAATACAGCAAAATTAAAACTCAGCACTGAACACTTGAGATGAATGAACAAAACCTATGTGACAACAGAACACACGGTAGAAAAACAAGACACGTAAAATGACAAGGGCAATAGATTCAAATATAGTTTGGATGCAGCAGCTGATTTATAAGTTCATTATGAAAGGCTATGTTTCACATCCATCTTTGTTGCTTCGATATGCATGAACTGTTGCTCGCCTCGTGTGCGCTTTCAATCAGGCCTCGCTGCTCTAGCATGTGGCTCGTCAGGATGTTTACAGATGGTGTCTAAGCGGGAAAGAGAACAAGAAGAACAGAGAGAGAGGGGGGAAAAAGAATAGGATGATGAGAGAGATATAAAACACAAAGATGACGTTAGAGCAACAAAGAGGATTTGAAGCAAACACAAATGCATTGAAGTGGTGCATTGAATCAGCACAAAACCAAAATAGAGAGGTAATAAAGTATTTTGTGGCCTGCACAGATCACCACTGACATAAAAATAGACAACTTGGAGAGCCTCAGTACTAGTGTGAATTATCAAACACTAAAGAAACTGGCTGAATCTATTCCATTCCAATTGTACTGCAGTTAATTTCACAAATAAAAAGAGAAAGAAAGAAAGGAGTTGCTGTATGTAAATAGCATTGGCAGAAATTGGTCAAAGTGTTGTGTAGATTCCAGGAAGAACCATTATTTTCCATTTAGAGGAAACTAATGGTCAACTGCTCATTTACTAATGGACCCTGCCAACACACACACTGAGAGAGGAGGGTGGGTGAACACATTTTAAGTTGTTTCAGTGCTTTTCCACTGGCCAACCAACCCAGTTTGAAGTCACACAAGAGCCGTTTGGCAGGTATTAACTCCCACTAGAGGAGATATAATCCAGTATGTTGCATGTGCAGTTTTGATTTACGGGCCATAAAGGAAAGTTTCTCTGGGTAGATATAAATATCACAGTGTGAAGGCAGCGTGAACATCGTGAGGTTTGATAAAATTGTTGGCCAAAGCTCACATGAGACTCTATGCACATTAGAAATGAGAAAAAGAGGCAGAAAATTGCATTACAGGGAATACGTTTCTCTTACGTCAGCAGATCTCTCTCAACCCCTCTCTCTTGCTCATGCAGTGTCAAAACAGCCAATTTTCTAATCAAAGCACTTTGCCGTGTGATTAAATATCAAATGTGATTAACATGCTGCTGAGAAAATGATGTTTGTGAATGCATGCCTACACACTCACCCAGCATGAGCATGTGCTTGTGTACATATGCGCTCTTTTCATCAGCAGCCGCCCTCATTGGTACGATGATCTGGAAGAAATCGATAAGCAATTGTAACTTTGTGTGTGTGTGCATGTGTGGTAAAAACTGGCTAGGGTCATGGCTGAGAGTAGCAGCACTCCAATTACCTACTGTGTTTGTGTGTTCATAAATCCTGAGGCTGCTTGAAAGGTCTATCGCATTTGCATGTTTCCAGTGACAGTGTTGACAAACACAAGGTGAAGTGGAGTCAATAAATTGAGTACCAGCATGTGCCACAATGTTGATGACCAGTGTTTACAAGCGCGTTATAACACGTTACACTGAAAAAGTAACCGGATTACTTTACAAATGACTTAGCACCAATCTAGTTTAGCATCAGTGACTGCATGCTGACTCCTGAATGTCGGCGTACCCAGCCAGATAAGAACACACAACTATTTAATAAGAGAGTGTCAACGACAAAGCACAGTTTGTGTAGTGGTTGTTTAGTTTCCCCAATGTACAGGTCTGTGCATTCCTCACTGCACTGGATTGCATACACTGGATTGCAATCTAGTACACAAAAGCATGGCTCAACACTGAAGGGCTAACTCCTCAGGTCAAGATTCAGCAGTTGTTTGACACTTGTTTGAGGATCACCAGGTACACATTTTAGACAGAGAACATGGTCGGTTTGAAAGAGGTGTCAAGGAAGCCATTTACACCCGGATTGAGAAGCCGTCATTGAACAGAGGAGGGGGCCTACGCCACCACTTATCCCCCAATTACAATGCTGTCCTTTCATCACTTCCCAGGGAACTAAACAAGCATTTCCTCTTAGCCTCAGGTGAAGATGCCAACGATGGTCGTTCCATGTTTGCTCTAACGACCATGACGACTGTCGTTACCACAGCCAGGAGCACTAATGAACCAGTGGTATCGATGATCCTAGCTAACGATCCCAGAGGCTAAATAGCTGAGTTTCCTTACCAGTCAGAACGTCTCGGGTTACATATGTAACCCTTGTTCCCCGAAAAGGGGAACGAGACACTGCATCGGTGACGACACTATGGGAACGCCCTTGGGCGTGGCAGGGCTGAACTATGACTGAAACTACTCCAATCCTATTGGTACTGCCCTAAATGGTAGCGAGTGACGGCATAACCAGAGGTGTATATAAGCACACCGGCACACAATACTCATTAGCTTTAACTATGAAGCAGGCACTCCAGGCGGGATGAGGTGTGGAGAACCGACGCAGTGTCTCGTTCCCCTTCTCGGGGAACAAGGGTTACATACGTAACCTGAGACGTTCCCCTTCGAGGGAAAGCGAACTGCGTCGGTGACGACACTATGGGAACGAGATACCCACTATGCCGCGCCGAAACCCCGCCTACCCCTAGCGGGCAGCAACCTGTGGGCCCGACTAAGAGGAGAGTGCTCTGGTACTGGGTGCAGAAGGAAGGTCCAGACTGTAGAACCCGGATGAAAGTGTGAGGAGTGGCCCAGCCAGCAGCCTCACATACATCCCGGAGCGAAGCCCCTGAGAGGAGGGCCCTGGAGGCAGCCATGCCTCTCGTAGAGTGAGCCTTCCCTGCCATAGGCGAAGGCAACCCGTGCACCTGATAGGCCAGGGAGATGGTCTGAACAATCCAGTTGCTGATAGTATTCTTGGAAGCGGGGAGCCCATCCTTGGGGGACCCGAAACACACCAGCAGCTGGTCCAACGGGAGGATCTCTGAGTGTAGATACTCAGTGCTCTGACCGGGCAGAGCGAATGAAGTCTCCCATCCTCCGCCGTCACGTGAGGTGGCTGAGCAGGGTTTCGACTGGTTTCGACTGCTCCTGTTGTCGGACCCGCTTGAATGAACTGCGCCCCCTCAGGGGCCAGACCCATAGTCGCCAGAGGGAGGGGCAAGGATGTAAGATCCCACCCCCCCCTCTTGGGACAACAGGTCTCTCCTCAGAGGGACCTGCCATGGCGGGCCATCCAGGAGCGCTATTAAGTCCAAAAACATGACTCTGGCCGGCCAGAACGGGGCTACTAACAGTAGGCTGACACCGTCCCGACGGATCTCCAGGATCCCTGGGAGCAGAGCGACTATATTCCGGCGACATGAGGCCCCCAACACGGGACCTTGGGACAGGAACCAGGGTTTCTTCCATATTGCTAGAGAACAAATGCACCTGCTCGTAACTCGTATCAGCTGGAATGGATTTCCCCTCGAGGAAAACCCCCTGGTTTTCAACCACCACTGCAGGGGTCTCATGTGCAATAGGCCTGAAGGGATTATGCTGGATGCTGCTGCCATGAGACCCAACACCCTCTGAAAGTGCTTCACCGTGATGGCGTGACCTAGCTTCACCCTGTTTAAAGTGGACACCATGGACTCGACTCGTGCAGGGGACAGGCGGGCCCGCATCGTCCTGGAGTCCCATACCACCCCTAGGAACGTGGTCCACTGGGCGGGTGTCAGCACGCTCTTCTTGACGTTGAGCCTCAGCCCTAAATGCTGAAGATGACCAAGGATGACATCTCGATGCCGAACAGCTAACTCTCGAGACTGGGCTGAGAATGAGCCAGTCGTAGATGTAGTTCAGTATGCGGATGCCCTGGATCCTCAGCGAGGTCAGAGCTGCATCCATGCATTTGGTAAATGTGCGAGGGGAGAGTGCTAGGCCGAAAGGAAGAACCCGATACTGGTACGCCACGCCCCCGAAGGCGAACCTCAGGAACTTCCTGTGGGAGGGACGGATGGCAATGTGAAAATAAGCATCTTTTAGATCTATCGTTACAAACCAATCCTTGGACTGGATGTGACTGATGATAGCAGGGATGGTGAGCATGTTGAACCTGAATCTCCTCAGAGACCGGTTCAGGACCCGTAGATCTGAAATGGGACGCAGCCCTCCGTCCTTCTTGGGAACTATGAAGTACCGGCTGTTGAACCTGGACTCCCTGACTGGCGGGGGAATAATTTCCACGGCCCCCTTTTCCAACAGAGAGCGCACTTCCTGTTCCAACACCCGGTCCTGCTCCGAACGCACTACAGTGGGGGGGGGGGGGGGGGGCTGGAACTGTAACCTGTAGCCTTGCACTACGGGGCTGGTGACCGGTGTTATGCGAGGGTCCCCGTCGGTCCCCTGAAGCAGCATGCCCGGGAAAACTTGGCGAAACCCCGTGGTGTGCAAGTTCATGATCTTCCCGTCTGCGGCCCTTCAAGGTGGACAGAGCGGTGTGAGCTCACTGGCTGCTAGTGCGTCCCGACCGCCGGAGCAGCGAGAAACAAACGCCTGTTGTCTGAGCTGCCCCCTGGGAGAAGACATCAGTGGTTCCCGGGCGGCTCCCCAAAGCGAATGAACAGCAGGGGAGTGTCGCTGAGAAACTACTGTATGAGAGCTTGCTCTGCTGCAGCCTGCGTCTCCCCCTTGAGGCGACAGAGTGGTGAGAGCTTGCTGGAGGTCGGCGCGTCCCGAGTGCCGGAGAGGTGGGAAACATTGCTTGTTGTTTACACCTCCATGAGGGGTGGGGGGGTGGTGGTGGTGGTTGGCCCCCCTAAGTGAAACCTCAGGATCTCTTCCCCTGAGTCCGACGACACTGGATGACTGTCCTCAGATCCGCCTTCACGGGGGGCTGTGAGCAAGGGCGCCGCTTCGCATTCCAGGTGTGTTGAGGGGGATCACAAGAGGCGACGCTTTGCTTCTGGCTCTGATGATAAGAGCTAGTAGAAGGCTGGGAACGCCGTATGTCTTCAGCCACTGTTCCGGCGGGAATTCTAGCGCTGAAACGCCTCCCCCTGTGTCCTGGCGTCCTGAAAGCGGGAGACCACCGTATCCACCGCCTCCCCAATAAGCCCGAGGTAGAGAGGGGCTCAAGGAGGGAAAACCCTTTCTTTCTGCCGGATCCCCGACAGATTAAGCCACATGTGGCGCTCCGTGGACACCAGAGCTGCCATCGAGCTGACATCTAGCGCCCAACGGAGTGCTGTGTCCTTAGTCACGCGAAGTGCCAAGTCCGTGGCTCTGCGGAGCTCTGCGACACCCTCCTCAGAGGGGCCTCCTCCCAGGTCAAAGTCCCTCAGGAGCTCCGCCTGGTAAGCCTGTAGGATTGCCATGGTGTGCAGGCTCGCCCCGGCTTGGCCCGCCACCACGTAGGCTTTCCCGATGTAGCCCGGCAAGGTCTGGAGGGCAGCGCCGGCTTTTTCAGGGAAGAAGCCAGGAGGGGTGAGCTGGCCAGCGCCTCTTCTACCGTCGGCATTGTGCCATAGCCCAGATCTTTAGTTGCTGCAATCCTGGAGAGAGGATGTCGACAGCCTGGCCGAAAAAGGGCTTGCCCCAGGATTCACACAACTCGTTGTGCAAATCCGGGAAGAATGGCAATGGACGGCGCCTGGGCGGAGCATGATAAGGCAGGGAACGCTCATCCAGCTTGCTCCCGGCCCGGGGCTCCTGCGCCGCCTTGCGGCCAATCTATGTGGAGCGTGGCCACCGCCCACGTTACCACTTCCAACAGCTCGTCGTAGCTGGGCGCAGGCTGATGATGCTGGCTCGTTTCCCGGAAGTCTTCCTCCACGAAGCTGACCACGTCTAATTCCTCGGAATCAGAGCGTGGCGGCCCCCCAAACTCAACTCACCGGCAGGAGAATCCGCAACGCGGGCTCCCGGGTGGGAAGGAGAGGGACGTGGACCCGCGGACGAGGAGCGGGAAAGGGCCTCAGCCGTCCCGACATCCTCACCGTCCAGATTGAACTGGGATCCCCATGACTGCAGCCGCCGCGACGCCTCAGCGACCGCGGGACCGGAGCCATGGGGGGAGCCCATCCTACCATCAGCCGAGAAGAGAGCTGCTTGAGACCTAAGCACCCTCAGGGGCATGGCCTCGCAGTGGTTACAAGCAGCCACCTCGAGAGCTGCTTGGGCGTGCGGCAATCCCAGGCAGGAAACACACATCTCGTGTGTATGGCCAGCAGTGATGTAGCGAGGGCATGGGAACATACACCACCGAAAACCTTAGCCAGACATCTTGAGGTAGGATTCTTTTTTGCTTCGTTTCTTACTGTCAAAGAAGTGGAGCTTTCTACTATAGCCAGAGTGCCTGCTGGATAGAAAAAAGCTAATGAATATTGTGTGCTGATGTGCTTATATACACCTCCGGTTATGCCGTCACACGCTACCGTTTAGAGCAGTACCAATAGGATTGGAGTAGTTTCATTCATAGTTCAGCCCTGCCACCCCCAAGGGCATTCCCATAGTGTTGTCACAGACGCAGTTCGAGTTCCCTCGAAGGGGAACTGAAGAAATCTCTTGGATGAGGGACAAAACATCTTCTAGTTTCTTCTTCCAAGTCAAGTTGCCCTTGACTACAACCTTCATTGGATAACTATGACCTGAATGACTGAGAACCTCCACAGACAACTACTGAATTTCAAATTGTAATCCCTTACACTACTTGTTACTGAAAAAGTAATATCAGTAATGTCAAAGTAGTAAAGTAATGTTTTACTGCCCAATAATATTGATGAATAAATTAAATAAATTAAATAAATTAATTTGCCAGTTTTGGACTCGATACTACAGAATATTTTGCTTCAGTACTGTGTATAAGAGACAAACTTTCCTGTGCTTGATTTTGATAAAAGGCTAAGCACTATCTGCTCCTTCTTTGTACCTGTAGAGAGTTCCCCCTTCAGTAATATAACATTTGAATAGTTTTTTTAAAAGACAGATAGGAAGATGTTGAGTTGGCGGCTGAGCAGGTGGTCTGCTGGTATGGCGGGGTCTATTGAGGACTAATGAACACTGACAGACTGGCACCTCCAGATGGATGTGACATCTAACAGTCTTTGCTCGATTTGCTTTTGCCTCCCAAGCACATTCATCGTCTTTCTCACCCAGTGTCTGCATTTAAATAAGCTGATCGTCCGCCTGGTTTCAGCTACATACACAGAGATAGACATGAGAGTGGAATCTGTCTTTTCAGGAAGAAAGCATATACAGTGAGCATATTTTCTAAAACATTTAACTATTCCTTTAAGCTATAAATTTAAAGCTGCATTAATTAATTTTTTGGCCACTTGGGGGAGCTCGACAGGCTAGAAACCAGGGTTGGACAATGTCTATAAAATTGGCTTCCAACAATGTCTATAGTCAAACATTGCGATCGGCGATGACATCGGGGGCAACATTAGCATTCATTTGGAGTTTTGTTCCTGTCCATATAATGAATGTCAAGTCCATTATTCACTCTCCTTTTTGCTCTCTTTTTGGCCTCCACCAGCTCTCAGGAAATATCTGGCTGTTTAGTATCAAAGTGCATCTTTGATGTCTTTAGCCAAATGCTGCACTATGTTAAAGTTAGTTGCTAACTTTATTGGAGCTCTTTTGCTAACAGCTGGCTAATATGGCTGGAAACAAGGTTGATTTTTTTCCCCATTGCGACTATAAAAATTTAGTGTAGCTCTTAATGTAAACCTACTCAGGATCACATAATATAACAGATATCCAAACACACCTGTCTGTCTTTAAAAGACAGAAAGACATAATCGCACTTAAGGCAGGAATCGGATCCTATTTGCTTTTATTTTGAGGCAACAATGCAAAAACCTGAGCCACAAGGCAAGTCAAGAAGAAGAAATGGGTAGGGGAATATAAAGTAGTGTAGGATATTTGCATTGTATGTATAGCCATTATTAGCTATTAATCCCTCAGTGTTAGGTTTCAGCATTTTCCTCCCCTCACCCCTCCTCCTCCTCCTCCTCCTCTCGTCTCCAAAAAAATCAGTATTTTTATTCCCCTCCAGTGGCGTTACTGCACTCCCCCCTCTAGGGACCGCATATTAAACCTCGCCTCACGATCGATCTCAGATAAACACATTATGTTCCATCTCGAGCACAAAATGCAATTCTGATCCCACCATAATGACACGGTAAACAGGGACAAAGTAAAATAACCACAACTAACAAACCTTGCTTCTATTATATCCAAAGGGTTTAAAATTCAGGTCACAGTTGCTAACATACTTGGTGTTTTGCTCCCAAGACTAGAACGCACTGAAATAATGATGGCTCATGTGTTGATGCCAGTCCTAGTTTCACATATTTTATTTTTCATTTTTCCCCAGATCTAACGTGACGTCGTGTACAAGGTGCTTCATGTTAATTACTGAGCATGTGGCTTTAAAGGTTGGCCAAGAAGAGGGACACCTCCATCCTCAAAGCCAGCTGGAACCTTGGAGTCAGATCAAACGCTTACTGGTTGCAGACGGCGGAAACATGGCCTTAGCTCACCAGCATTAAGTCATTCCCAAATACATAAACATATAATATGTGCTTGTGTGTGTGTACGTGTGTATAATGTGCATGCATTTTTGTGTACTTGCTTTGCCGAAGATGACCATTTGACAGCTTTATGAATATCCTAGAATGATTTTTTGAGATATGAAATTCACTTTCATCAGAGAGCGAGAGAGAGTGTTGTACTTGTAATGTTGGAGACTTATGTGTATGTGCACAGTATCCTCACATCATGTGTGTATGTTTGCAGACACATGCCCATGTTGTTTTGGTGGGTTTGTGAACTGGAGGGCTACAGCCCTGTTTCCACCGTCTGCATCCAGAAAGTGTTTGATCTGAATCCAATCTTGTAGGCCTCACTGTTGGCCATGAGGACTACGGTCTCCATGTCCCAGACCCTTTAATTTATTGACATATACACACTAATAGATACAGATAACAGCTGTAGATTCAAGCATTTTTGATTTTAGCTTTAGCTATGAACATACAGTATGTGACTACTCGAAGCTGGATGATAACAGCCAAGTCAGAGACAGAGAATAAATCATGCAGGTTCAGCAGCAGATTTATCTGAAGACTTTTTTGAATTAAATTCCAAGTCCTCAGAACCCCATGACAATCAATATTTCACGCCCTTACAGAAGGAGCTAAAACAGAGACGGAAAAAGAGATACAGGGTTTGTTTGTGGCTTGGGGCAGATTTATAAACACACAGAGATGTTGGAATTTGAGGTGGGCTGAGACAGAAACAAGTCCTCTGCAAAGCTACTGACTTTTGTGTGTCTCACATTCTGCCTCCTCCTCATGGTGATACCGAACTGGACAAAGTGGATGTACCCATGATGAGAAAGTATATCCACATACTACCTATCCACAATCTGTTTACACCATGGACATTTATAGATTACAGCATCGGTAATATAATACAGGAGTGCAGTACACTCCAGATATGAGAATGAAGTCCATACTAATGAGGCTATCACAACACGATTCAACATGGGATTCAACAAAACAAAATATAATAGTTAATAGTTAGGAGAGTCATCATCTGTTGTTTAAGAAGCAGAAATTAAGCATGTACTGCATTGTACTCACTGCAACATAGAGGACTTTCAGTTTAACCAAACTTTATTGATGCTCAAGAAGATATGCAATGCCGGCTGAGGTATCCTACTTGTGGGTTTGGTGGGCGGGGCTTAGTGGAGTGATACAAGCATTGGAGAGAGACGCATAAGGTTTTGCATTGTATATTCACTTGTTACCAACTGCTGCTTTAAGGGGCAAGTATTTATAGTCCACTATATTTAGCTATAGTTATTAGTTACAGTGCTGATTTTATACAATGCATTGCTATAGTCTATATTCTAATCTATAATTTATAGATTAGAATATCTAACAGTACATAAAATAGTTACATTTAATACTACACATGCTGCTTCCATGCAGTATAATCATCAGTATAATCCAGTAATATAACAAGATCAGACTAACAAGGGCCATTTGCCTGCATGAATACTTTTATAAAGTAATTTGTGATGATAATATTTCTATACTTTAAGTAAGATTTTTAATGTATGATTGCATTGTTTCATTGCTACTTATTCTAAAAGGCTTGAATACTTCTTCCACTACTGCCAATCCCTAATTGCTAACTGGACTTCTCACATACAGTAACATGGCTTGTTTACCACCAGCTGATACAAAGCGGCCACAAGGTGACCCTGCTGAGACAGCTCAGGCTTCATGGTAGTAGGGGGGGGGGTGGGGGCTCACAATTTCCAGCTGCTCTTATTTGTTACGAATTGAACCAAGGCCAGCTGTGAGAGGAAGGAGGTTATTTAAGCACCTGTGGTGGATTGAACACCTCTTGTTTCTCTTCCATCATCCTCTCTTCTCTCCCTCTTGTGTTATTGCTCTCTCTCTCTCTCTTCTATTTTCCCAGCAGTGGTAATTCCTCTCCGCCCCTTCCCCCAACCCCCATCTCATGAGCTGAAATGATATGTACCCTCATATATAGCAGGGCATAAGTAAATAGAAACTCAGTCCCTGTGTGGAGAAATGCTACGGTGTATGGCAGACATATCTTCTACTGTTGTCCATGGAGAGGAAGGGAATAGGAAATGTTTGAGATAACAGCCTTAGCCTTTTGCTGACTGGATTTAATCTCCAGCCCAAAACTTTGCTTTCTGCTTCACTGTCTGCGTGTCAGACGAAGGAAAGAAAAGTGTGAGTAGCTGGGAGAGGCTTAAGTGACTGATACAGGGAGAGTGCTGCAGAGTGCTAACACTTTGAGGGTGATACTGAGAATTTGGGAGTACAACTAGATTAAAGGCGGTGGGAGTATTAGAGAAAGAAAACTGACAGAGGAAGAAAGAGAAAGAAATAATTAGGCCAAGTCTGTCTCTTTAAGTATTTGCCTTCTCTGGGTTTCTACTTGGATGTGCTTGTGCATGTACAGTATATGTTTATGTGCTTGGGTCTGCATTTGTGCATCCTTGTTTGCGTGTTAATGTGCCTGTATGCACACATATGATTAACGATGAATGGAATCTGCATTTGCAGAGCATCTTCTTTAAATATATATATATATATATATATATATATATATATATATATATATATATATATATATATATATATATTCCAGAAGATAAATGAGGTATTCTCTTCTAATGTGCACAAATCATTTGTAGAAAGGAACCTTAAAATATGGATTAAGTCTGAAGTAATATAAAGACAGATTAGGCTTTATTGTCCATACACAAAAGAAAAGGAGGTAATACAGATTATATTGCATGCGGTAGAAAATAAGAGTTTTATTGCGTTTCATAAGCATGTACTATATTTTAGTCCCCTTAATACATGCATAATTCATCTTCAGTCCAGAAGTTAGAGAAATAAATGATTAGGTCTATGCGTCATCTCTGCCAGACAGCATCCATCTGTGCTTCGATGGGTGTGTGTTAGTGTAGGCTAGTGCGTTTGTGTCTGTGCAAGAGGGAGAAAGAAAGAGGAAAAGAAAGGAAAGCAAGAGTGAACATACTGCCAGTGAGCATGCACAGCTTGAGTATATTTTTACAGGCTCCCCGTAACAGGGAAGATAGTCTGAATGCTGCTGGGTATAAGGCGTGTCATTAAAAGTTTCGCAAGGCACACTGGATAGCTGTCAGAGCCCATGCCAATTAGTGCCACTTTAGGTGTCAGTCTGGTAGGCAGAAGAGACGAAAGGCAAGGAGGCTGAGTGGAGCACCAGGAGAACCCTGCTGACTGAGCCTTCCTGCTCAGCTGAGCATACTACAAAACATTGGCTCAGCTTGATACAAATAGTAGCAGAATCCTTTGTTTCATCTACATGGCAAATCCCATTTTCATCCCATATAGGTTACATCTATACATCTACAAATCCTCTGCTCTTGAGGTTTGAATTACTGCTATTTTCTTCCTGGTAAGCATTCAGTTTAATTGAACTTGGGCAACACTACTAACCGGAAGTTTGTATTATCTACTAACAACATCCAAGAGTCAAGAAAGATACACCAGTGCTGTCCTTTTCATCTATTGGTCCAAATTACTTTAGATTTGACAACCTTTGTCAATATTCTTGGTCTGTTAAAGGCACCCTGTGGAGTTTTTGACCTCTAGTTGTGATGTTTTGATGAGCTGGTGCCTTTAGTGTTTGTACTTGTAATGTGCTTTTAAATTGTGTCCACAAGAACACACATGCACGTCACATGCATAGAGGTGATGTAAAACCCATTTCTGCAGTAAGTCGTTGGTGATGTGCTGTAAAAGGTAGAAATACACCAATAAAAGAGAGAAAGAGTAAACAGTGTAGGTCTTAAAATATTCAAAGGGTTTAGAAATGTTTTATTACACCTTTAGGGGAAACTAAGTGTCTTTTGGTGTAAAACAAGTGTAATCAAAACTTCCTTTGTTTATAGTGAAAACTCCACATGGTGCCTTTTAAATCTGTCTTAATCTGTTCAAAGGACAGATGAGAGTCACAGACAGGATTATACCAGTATTAAAAGCCAGGGTAATAACTCAACAAGCTACCCGTATGTACCTACTGTAGTAAGTGTGCCTACAAAATCAAATTCCAAACCATTAATCCAAGAACCATTGCTTCTGCTTTTTATTCACAACACTACAAAACACTAAGCAGGACAAAAACATTGGCACACTCATGAATAAAATATCTCGATCCCTTTTGTAGACATGGAAAGCACTGCCATTTAATCCAAAATCATCACTCAATTGACCCTGTTTTAAAAGTTAACACAAGTTCTTAATCTGTTAAAACCCTAATAATAAATATAAGCATATTTTGAAAATGGATGCAACATGTAGGATTGTTGAGAGAGGAAGAGTAGGGGTGAACATTTTGAAGTAGACCTGGACTGCGGTTAAAAAGTCTTTTTTTGCCTAGGAATGTTCCTTACTGAGTGAAGTGAACCAAAGTATTTCAGTGGCAACCATGATAAGACCTGGTCGAATTCTCTAAAAGCTAAGGAAAGGTGCCTCATTGCTTCCTTTCTTATCTCCTTTAGCAAAAGGTACACTGGTCCATCCTTTACGAAAGGAAAGGAGATAACACCGTCTCACAGTTCCTTATGGCAGCAACATTTAATGCAACGCACATTCTCAATCAAACAATAAAGTCCATTGACCACATTTAGCAAAATCCTTGCAATACAGACGCACATTATGATACTTGAATAAGACACTCAGAATTTCCTTCTTTCATTTGGTGTATTTTATTGTGGCGTTGTTGTAATCTAATGCTGTTTCAACACCATTTTATATTTCTGATATTTCTTAAAATATGCTATAAAGTGTTTTTATATGTGTTTGTATATGTATTTGAATTTTCTACAATAAGGAAAGGTAATCCATCAACCATGACGGATAAAGGATGTTGATCACCATGTAATTTACCTTTGGCTTTTAAGCTTTTTCTCTCATAACTTGCTAAAATGCAAATGTCTTGAACTGTCAACAATAACTGAGAACCATGCGAGTTTACTAGTCTAGTTGCAGCGCATACGCTCATGTCATGTATTGCCAGCCTTCAGCAATACCATTAATTAATTTTATCTGTCACTTAATAAAGGCAATGATCAAGCTGGATGACCTCGACATTAAATGTATTATTTCACTGTTTTCCCACACAATTTATTTGTGGCTGCCTGTCGCATCATCAATCATCATCTTTTTGCTATCTTGGTTATGAAATAGCTTAATACTGTATATTCCACCATGCTGTCCACCTTAAGATGGCCTGCATTAAAAGAAGACGGGGCGCAGTGTCAATGATGCGCTTTTTCCAGTCCGTCTTCAGAACATTGTACTTTCATCACGGCAGGTCATGTCAGTAACAACCGCCATTGTATAATTACAAAAAGAGCAGCCGGATTCTCTGAGCCCCGCGGCCGTCTTTTCTTACGTCCTTATGAATTCTCCTTCACATCTTTCCTTGACCTTGATGGAAAACGTCATGAGGTCAAGGAAAGATGTAAAGGAGAATTCATGTGGTTAGGAAAGGAGGTTTCTTTAACTTTTTGACCATAACCCTTGGTTTGATAATGAGGCTGGACAGGAAGACAACAAGTTCTTCCTCTTCCTAGGTCAAAGAGACAAGGACAAACAATCTTGAATAGTGCAGGCAGACAACACCAGCTGGAAGGCAATTCAGGGTCCCACTTTGGGTCAGAATTGTGAAATCTATTCAATTTAATGTGTGTGTGTGTGTGTGTGTGTGTGTGTGTGTGTGTGTGCAAATTTTAGCAACTCTAGCAGTTTGACTCAATGGGGATGAAAATTTAGGTCTGTTGGTCAGTCTGTGTGTCCACTTTCGTTGCTGCTGAAATATTTTAGCAGCAACTGGATGGACTGTTATGTACAAATATTCATGTCCCCACTGGATTAACTGTCACAACTTGACCATCTATCCAATTCCATCATCAGGTCAATAACAGAATTTGTTGTATACTTATGTGTATGGCCAAATGCATGCAAAACAGGGACATTACCATCAGCTTCAGCTGTACTTTGTGTTTACTGCTAATTAGCAAATAAACTTAGATGGTGAACAGGTAAAAATTAAAACTGCTAAATATCAGCATGTTTCATTGTGAGCATGCTGACATTACTTGTTACATTTCTCCGGATGGCAAGTTCAGGGGAAAGAGGAGCAATAAAATATAAAACCAGGGCAAAAGAGGACAGGGAACCAGGGTCATGTGCTAACCAATATTACAATATTGACAAATGTATAAACCAACACAAAACTACTCTTAAAATGAGAAAGCAATGAAGCAGGTAATAATCAACACATTAAAAAACTAAAGGGGCTATGTTCAACACTGACTGAACAAGTATTCGATTAAAGTCCTCCCTCCCTGAGGCAAAACCCACACACATGGTTCTTGACTAAAGGAGCTCAGCCTCACACCCCAAGCTGTCGTTCAACCCACTGGTTAAACAGGGTGTCGTCCAGTCCACTCTCCGTTGGGCTGACTGGAAGACCAAGATCTGCTTACTGGTTTGCAGCTACTGGTCTGTTCCGCAGTGTGGTCTCAACGGCAAGAACAGACTGTTGTGAAAAACCCAAGCCTTGTTAAGCTCAAGGGCCTGAGTGGTAATCAGCCACACCTGCTACCATGGGGGAAGGACCGCTACCAGAGAAAGTAGAGAAAGAGATAACAAACACACCATAAAACAAACATATGACCTTAGTGTCATAACATAACCATTTTGCTCGTTATGACTTGTTACAGCCTCACAGAGCCGCTAGCATGGCTGTAGCCTGATAGTCTTGTATGACTGAGAATTGTACTTATTGTACTTTAGTTTTGAAAAATAATAAAGCACACTGCAAAGTGGAACTAAATGTAACCTGAAAGGAAAAGGCAGTAAAGGGTATGTATTCCAATGTTTTTTCCTGGGCACAAAAGCCTGTAAGAGAAGAAGGAGTATGTGTGTCATATTCTCAAAAAAAGAAATGTTGTATTTACAGTGTTCATAGGCTATTATGGGTTGCAGTTTCAGAGAAATTCACTGAAACTCAAATAACTTAAATAAACATGTGGTTTCAAAGAACATAATCAATTACTGTATACTAGTGTTCCCAGTGTGTTGATGAAGAAATTGTTTCCTACAGATTAAAGGTGACGAAACCAAGACATTACTGGAATAAAATTAGCATTATCTTTGTTCCAATTATGCCGAGCTATCTAGAGGTGTCACATAGATTTGTCCACAGGCTGTGTTAGTTAATTTGTACGGTAGTTTGTGATACGATGAGACAAACTGAAACTGAGTGGTCTCATTAATTAATTATTGCTTTCTAGCTGTCCACTTCCCTAAGAAAAGTTTCTTTCTTCAATATGTTGTAAGAGGAAAGTAATTTAACTCACAAAACACAAGGTGCCCTTCTGTTACTTGTGCAGTTTTTTTGTTCTTCTTTTCATAGATTGTCTCATCTTTATCTCTCAAAAATCTCTATTTGTAATGTGGTTGTCACCCATTTTCCTTTTGTATGGTGAAAGCTTTCTGTCTTCACAGGTTAGCAAGACAGCTGATGTGAGATTATAGTAATGACCTTTATTTATAGAGCACAAATCCAAGTTAAAAAGTGCTTCACAAAGGCAGCAAAATAAAACAAAGTCAAAAAATTGCCAACAATTTTGTGTATAAAATACAGTGTAGGAACAGGCAGGGAAAAAAAAGAAATAAGGGACAATTCAAAGAAAATTAAAACTCAAGTAAAATCAGAAAATGCCTTCAACTTTTAATTTCCTGACTGCAAATATTTTTCCCATTTTGTTTTCACCTGGGCCTCTGGAACAGACAACATACCTATAAAAGTATGTACTGGCACGTAGGGTACTAAAAGCTCAGAAATATAGCAGTGAGCGAAGCCATGAGACGACATGGCTGTTTCAGAAAGCGGGTTTAGTATGTTAAGCCCGAGATGAGGGAAACTCTGGTTTTTCGGTTTCAGGTCTCTAGGTCAGTAACCCCGGCAACTTACGCTGTGAACCTAAGTTCCTCGGCAGGAGGTTTATTTCAACAAATGTTGAGTTTCTCTCTGACTCCTCTGCTCCTGCGGAGCCTGAAGCAGCTGTCTGACATTTCCTCATTCAGACTGTCCATATGAAAGCATGTATTGAAAAAATTAGTATCACCGTTAGATGGGCTATAGATAGTTCATTTACCCAAACATGATCTTGAACATGACAGCTTTTATGATCTATTTGTCATCGATGTATGGACAGAGTTATCTTTGGACATTGTGGATTTATCCTTAGCACAGAATAAAATCTAAAAGCTACACTGTCCTTCTTTATAATGACTGGATGACTGTGGTACAGCTTAAAAAAATAAATATAGTTTAAAAGTGAGTTTTTCAGTGAGCATTTCATAAAATACAAAATGAGCAAGATTTTATTCATGTAAAATAGATGCCCAAAGCTTTACAGACAGTTTTGAGACACATTTTCCACTGCAAACAAATCATTAATAGACTAACCTACTGAGTTGGACTGTGACTTTACAATGACCGTGAGTAGGCTATAGCCTAAACTAATTTCTAACCTGTTTGATTACTATTATCATCTTCAGTTGGACTATTGCCACCAGCATTTTGTTCCATCAGGTTACAGCTAAATAAATAGACCTGTAGCCTATTTAAAATGAATGTAATGGGCTATAGGAGAATTCCAGCACTTTATCATTCATTAAGGGAATCCCAGTGTGGTAAATAATTAATGAACAATGCTATATAAAATATAGCCTACCTAATATTGTTAACATATTGATCCTTCCTCTACTCCTGCGTTTTAACATAAATAGCCTATCATGGTCCATGTTGGCACACATTCTTTTATAGCTCCACCCTATTAAAATGGAGGAATGCCTTTATTTACCCATTGCCATGGTGAATCACAGTATCAGAGGTCTATTGATGATAGCTTTTTTTCATCCCCACGCACGTGCATCCATCAGGTTCAACATACTCAGAATTGACTGAAGTTATTCTGATCGGCTTTTCTGAAACCGAAAACTCAGAGTTTCACATCTCAGACTCAGTCAACTCAGAGCTCAGGGTTAGGCTCGGTTTGTTAAACCTGCTTTCTGAAACAGGGCCCAGGTCCCTGAATAATGCCCAAAGGGAAGCACATGTAAAGAAAATAAAATTGGTTCCAAAATAGAACAGAAACTATAACGATGTAAGATGAAAACCAGTCTAAAGCTGTACCAGATATCCACACCCAGTGCCTTAGTCTGTCAGAGGCTGCATTAAGGTTAAGGAGTACACGGACTGAGCATGTATTATCAGCAGCAGTCAGGTCGTTGGTAACCTTGAGCAAAGCAGTCTCAGTGCTGTAATACTTCAGAAAATCAGATTACTATAATGATTGAAATCACAAAGGACTCAAATGCTCAGAAACAGAATAGAGGTAAAAGTAAGTCTTCACTTGCCACAGCAGGTTTGGTACACAGATGGTCAGACAGAGACATGCAAATAAATCCAACAAGGAGAAGGCAAAGATGAGGTGAGCACAACAGGCAAAATCCTAAAACCAGGTGACACTAAACACAGGGAAAACAAGACTGGAACACCAGACACAGGGTACTTAGACTGGCACTGAGCGAGGGGAACACACAAACCATACACTAGAGAGGGGAAGGTAACAAGGGACAGATTAAACCAATCAGGCCAGGGCAAACAAAGTGGGAAACATACACAGGAAGGGAAGGAAGTGATCTTAAATGAGAGAGATGAGCAACAAAACAAAACAAGGAATCACTGAATGAATGAATAATACAATGAAAACATAATCTAGGAAACTTAATGACAAGTATCAATTGAAACTTTTCCAAAATTATTTAGTCATTTTCCCGTGCAGAGACAATTGCTTGGACACAATTTTCTAATTTGTTTTATATTAAAGGTTATTTGGAAAATGGTACATAGTTTGGAGGGAGTTTTTGTTGTAAGAGATCAATGACCGATCTTGCAACATTTGTAAAGAAAAATGCTGCGAACCCAGGCAATAGGAGAAAAGCAACTGCAGGTACCGGACTCGGCGCCTGCAGCACCTTGCTCCCGTGAGGTTTTAATGTCATGTGACATGGTGACGTTTTGTAGCGCCGGCAAAAGTCGGACACAATTTCTAACCAGCATACCTTATGTTAAGTCCAGCATGCATCACGGTCATAGTCTGTATGATCACGTTAAGTCAGCGCTGCGCAGCACCACGTGAAGTCAAACCCACCTATTATCTCATCATCTACTAGATCAGTGATTTTCAACTGGGCCACATCCCATCCGGCCTACAGAATGGCCCTGATGGAAGTATTGCAATATTTGTATATTTGCAATATTTACGAACTGTGATTTGGTGGTGAAATTCCTCTGAAAGATGCTACAGTAAGTTACTGCTAATGCAAACTGAACATGTCCAACTGCAGAAGTTCCGCATTAAAAGCATTTAACTGCAAAGCACGAGTTGACAGTTATTATGAAGTTGTCACAGGAAATGCAATGTGTTTTTCAGTGAGATTAACGCTAACCTTATTGTTCATCAAAAATGCATCTACAAAACAGTGGTAAATTTCAACATTTTATGACACCAGTTGTATATAAAAAATTGCAGGGAGTAATGGAACAGTCAGGAGCAGCCAAAGTGAGCTGTTAGATGATGAGCAACAGGCGACAGGCTGCACACCTCCAAAATTCTGGCCCTTTAACAAATAGTTTAAATTCCCTCTGCTAGATGGGCTGCCACAAACTTTTGTGAACACATTCATGGTTTCCAGATGATGAATCCTACTGACCTTGATGGCTTTTTCACTAGTGCCACCACAGTGTTCACTTGCATTGTTTTGAGTGAAATGTCTCAACTATTGGAGGATGGATTTACATGAAATTTGTTAGAGACATTCATGCTCCCCGCAGGATGTAAATAATCCTAATGACTTGTAATAACTGCTTAACTAATGACATTCCCATTGCCTCTGCAGCATGCTAACATTTGCCTAATTAGCAAATGTTAGCATCCTAATTTAACTCAAAAGTGCCCCTGTACAAATGTACAGCATCACTCAAATGCTAGCATGGCTGTAGACTCTTTGTTCATCCATTCAGCCAAAACTATTAAAACTATTAGAACCGTCTGTTGCTACTAAACATTTAGTGACAAATAAAGAGAGTTTTAATTTTTAAAGAGTAAGGTACTGCCAGAGCAAAATCAACTCTCCCTCTGTTTTTACTTGCATCTTGTTATAGGGATGTTACGGCTAATGATCACGAACTGCATCCTTTTTTACAGCAGTAGACCTACCATTGTAGCATGCGAGCAGATAGTATATTGATTTCAAATGATAATAAATGTGAGGACCTACAGTCAATAGAACTTCTTGTATAGTTAATTTGCAGTGTGTGTGTTTTCTGTGGTCTTTACACATTGTGCACCAATACGGGATCTTCAGAAGCTAAATTCCATATTTGGATAAGTGCAAATAGCAGCCTTGTGATGAATAATAAATCTCTCTATCTTATCATCATTAGATACGTTTTTCTCTTTTAATAAAGCAATTACTTTATGTCAGCACCGTCACTCACAAGACAACCCTAGACCTCTATTAGGAGACTAAATGACACTGAATAATACATAACCACAAGTTCATTACCATAAATATTGCTGAAAGTAATTATCTCCAGGCTGCTCAAGATGGATTTTAGTTTTTAAAAATGTTCTTTTGCCAAATATCCTGTTCCTTGTTTGTACATTTTAAAATTACTAGGGTGTAAACATGAAATGGAAATAGACAACATCCTTCATCAAATGATAATGAAGTAACTTCTTATATCATTCTTTACAATTCTGACATCAGTACACCGGCTCTGTATGTATGAATGCTCTTGTAGAAATCTAGCCTGCATTTTAGTGGGAAAGAATGCAAAATGTAAACAGCTAAGGGTTAAGAAGTGAGAAGAATATTGTATGCACCAAAGACACTGTACATAAATCTACTTGCGCTTGGACCAATATATGCTTGTAAATGATGCTGGCTGACTGAGAATTATACATCAATCAGTGGGATCTCTCATTTTGTTTTAAAGGTAGGTTCACCTGTTAAATATGCAATAATGACTGAATGAATATGAGGATTGTTCAATGTCTTTGAAGTTTGTCATTTGTTTAATGAGTCTGTACACTTGAATGAATATGAAGCAAGAGCCAGCAGGTGGTTACCTTAGCTTAGTTTAGTGTAAAGACTGGAAGCAATGAGAAAAACAAATACACCAGCATGTCTAAAATTTACAAATTAATATGTTTGTTTATTCCATACAAAAACAGAACTTTTAAAAACAATTGTATAGTTTTATGGGGGGGTTATGTGCTCGGTTGTTTCTTGGCTTAGATCAGTGATTTCCTCGACCATGAGGTTCCCAGTTAACCAGCCAAGACTACACGAAGTGCCGACCAAGAAATAGTCAAGAAATGCTAAGCCAACCTGTCTCCTGGCTCTTGCTTCATATTTAGCGCACGGTAGTATTGATTTTTTCATTTAACCCTCATGCAGAAAAACACATTTATAAACAGAAAGGCAGAAGAAGAATAAAGACTTGAAAGTTAGCCACAGCCTTGAGGTTGTCTAGCAGCATGCATACGTATTGGCATTGGAGACATATAACCAATTATATCAAAACTAATTCACAGTGTTATTGAGATAGTTTGCTGAGGGCTATGATAGCAGAGGTTACCATGCTACTGCTGAAGTGAGCTCTGTTATCAAGGATAACGGAGGACAGAGCAAGGATAGATCAAGGATATCTGCAGATGGAGGGGGAGGACGATGAAACCAGGGTTGAGGGGGCATTCCAGGGTACTATTTTACATTCTTCGTGTTTACTGTACATAGATTTCACACTCAAAACCCACATCAACCCTCAACAAAATGTTTTTATCTTATGCTCACAATCATTCTTTGGGGTTGGCAAACTATATATAACTATAAATATGAATATATTTCAGTAGAGCATGCACTTATGTACATAGAAATTTCCCTTGGTCAGTGTCATAAACATGAAAAACACCTGCTTGCACAGCAATGTTTAAAGCAGACAAAAGATGACATCTCATATGTTCCCTGTAGTTACTTAGTTGTTTTTTTTAATTTGTCCTTGTTTGATGTTTATTTTAGAGTTGACATTCAAACCCACATTGAGAACACAATACTTACACTAAATCACTGTGGAGCCCACGCAAAATCACTTCCCTTTATTTATTCCTTTATCTTAAATGGGGCTGCAGAGAGATGGGGACAAACTCTCTAATGAACACGTTCTTGGCCATAGCTTGCGTCATCTTTTGTCAGATAAAGAAAATGAATATATTTGATTCACTGTGACAGAATAAAATGTGCACCAGGAGGAGGGATTAAGCTGATCCCCACCAACAAGAAATGTAATGATCACAGGCATGTAAATCAAATATCCTCCCCTCCCCGAAGCAAATCGCATACACGAACACCACAAACTACTGGCTTATTTGTGACAACTATTATGGCCCACAATGCACCTGAAGCTAGATTTGCTGTACTGTAAGAGGAACAGTGCCCTGTCGAAAGAGGCCATTTTGCTACTGCCTTCTGGTTGTCTTTGCAGTTTCAGCTCATCCTCCTCCAGACATGGTAGCCTTAATAACCTCTTAGATGCTATGTAACAGCTCCTCCCCTGAGAAATGGCTGCCAGTTCGACTCGTGTGTGGGGGAGAGGGGAAAGGCCAGAGAATGTGTTCAGAGCAGAGATGCAGTATCAGTATAGCAGAGCTACACTCACAGAGAATTCAGAGAATATTGAAATTAGCTTTAGTATTAATTTATATTTTTTTCTGTCTATCTTTTTATCTATGCACCACACTCACGGTATCTAATTCAATGTTATATGTGGAGCAAAATCGAATTAGTAAATGATAGTTATTGTAAGCCATTCACATTTTTAGATCCACATTTATCATAATAATATAGAGATGTCATACTCCAGCTAATGCACATACTTCACCACCACTTCTGACTTCAAAGAGAGCTGCTTCACACCCCTGCAACCTCTCAATAATGGACCAGGGCCCCTTAAGTGATCTCTAATGGAAGCTCTCATGGGAGGAGGCTCTCATCCATATTCCATATTTCACCCTGCAATACCACCACTGCTGCAAATGGGTCAAAGAAAATGCCATTGCACACAGGCTTTTGACTCTCCAGGGAACTGCCATGGCCAGAGGGGATGAGGCTGCTGGTAATCCAGATTATATTGGGATTTTTCCCCCCACTTTCCTAATCTGTATTAATCCAAAACAAGCGGTGTGTGGCGTAAGAACATGCCAGGGCATATGTGATAGTGTTGACAAATATAGTTTACGCATCATGCCCAGACAGGCTGAGAAAATCTGAATAGTTTGACATTTGAAAATATGTTTCAATCGTATCTCATGTTCATTCATAGCCAGTCGCTCTGCCAACTTGAATCCATTCATCTGGGTGACTCAAAAAGCGCTCTACAATTTGTGTATTATGCAAATGCTTTCCTTGAAACCTCCACTGTATTTTGTGATGAAATTAATCAACACTGTTAGGGTGCAGTTAAAAGGAGCTCATTGAGAAATATGACATTCTGGAATGAGGGGTCGGTGGGTGAAAAAAGAGCAAGTCTTTTCTAATTAGCCACCTGCAAACAGGCACACTGATCATCCAGCTATCATTCGCACAATGTTGTGACTTGTTTTCACCATTAACCAGCAAGCAGAACACGGCTCAAACCTAATGCTTCATAATAGACAAAACCACAGTCAAAATGAATGCCGTCGCCAATGTCACCGGAATACAAAATATCAGAAGGGGAGAAAGAGAGTGCATCAAATATTGATGCGCTTTACAACAACATCTGCTGTGTGCCATTTATGAAATATTCAGGGATACACACAGGGAAAGGGAGATACATGGTGGTTTGTCATGATCTGGGTGCTCCATATTTTACAGTATATGTGCTGAGCTGTGGAACAGAGCATGAACAGAGAGCTACTAGAGAAGGAGAACTAGGAGGGGACGACGACATGGAAAATCCTCTTATGACACATAAACGCCTGGTGTGGGAGTCGAGCAGCAACAGACACATTAACAGTAAACTCTCAGAGGTAAATTAGGCCAAGAGTGTTGGCATTTCGTCAGTACCTTTTATGTGGACTCGGCTAATGACAGTACACTACCAATCCCTCTGCCTTGTCTCAGCTGGAATAGAATGGTGCTGCAAGAGACAAGAGAGGATCATGGGATTGCGCATCACGATCTTCCAGTAAAAGCTTTTCTCACCCACCCACCCCCACCAACAACTCCTCGTCTCCTCATCTATCTATATATCTATCTCTATCTCTCTGTCCTCTGAATCCAACTTTTTCCTCAGCCACCCTCCAATCCCTCGTGCCTCTACTCCCTCCCCATCTCCCTCATTCTGCCTTTCTCCGTCTCCTCTCTCCTCCCTTCCCCTCGGAGTGTGTTCTGGGACCCGCTAATTCAAAGACCACGCTGCACCTCATATCTGCAATCAGTCGGGTTTAACCAAACTCCCTTAGCCTGTCGACACATCCCAAGTTCAAAGAAGACAAAAGGAAGAGTGGCTGTGGGAAGAGTCACCCCCCCTCCGATTCAACTCCTATAAATCTTTTAATCATGACACTGACAGAAACTATTTTTTTCTATCTCCCTTGATATGCCAGTATTTTCTGTTCTCCTTATCTTTCTTCTCATGTATTTAACATCCCCCTTGCTCTCTCCCTTTCTCTCTCCTCACGGCCGTCTTACCAAATAGCCAATCTTTCTTCCTCTCTCCCTCTCCATTTGACAGCACTATCTCTTCCCTTCCCCTCTTCGTTGTCTGCCTACTGTAGAGCCTTAATGAGTACACTGGCAAAGTCTGTAAATTATTCAATAACTGGGAGAAGAATCTCTGATTCTTTTCCCCCTCCCCTTTGTTATTCCAAAAATAGACTTTCCTTATGTTGGAAGTGAATCATTCACAGCTATTTGAAATTGAGATGCTCATTGTTTCCTCCTCATGGAGAGGTGAGCAGTAGATTTGACAGCATATGATGACATGTTGGAACAATCAGGATCCCATTACTTTGCTGACATTACTATAAATATGAAAATATGTTGAGGCATTGGATAGATAAACCCTAACACCTCATGTTATATACATCTTATGATACATTATAGGCAAATATTATGTCCCACAGCATATTTATAATCATTGGGAAATTAATTGGTTGTATAGTGACATAAATAGTATGGCTATGTTGCTGAAAAAGAATCACAATGCTAATCATGAAATGAAGATTGGAAATGTTTTTCATACAAAAGTATTGCCTAATAAGAGTTGACAGTCAGCTTACATGTCACTTGGGGTACAATTCAGCCTGTGAAAACCGTTGTGTAGTATTCATTTTTGATGAAATTCTTGCCTTCTGCTGCATTGATTTGGATCATATGTCTTCTTAGCTTTTAGGATGGTGGTGTCAGTCTTGATTCAGATATCTCAAAAATTATTGAATGGATTGAAATTATATTTTGCACAGACATTATTTGTCCACAGAGAATGAATCCATTTGGTAGTCACCTGACTTTTCCTGTAGCATCGCCATCAGGTTCATATTTGTGGTTTTGAATGAAATCATTATTCTCAACAACTTTTGGATGAATTCCTATGAAATGTTAGTACAGATATTCATGGTCCCACTCAAGATTAATTATGATCACTACGGCGAATCCTTAACTTTTGCAATTAGTAAACATTGGCATGCTAACAAACCAAACTAAAATGGTATATTAAATGGTAATATTGTAATGGTAAATGGTAAACTTGTTTAATATCAGCATGTTAGTGTTAGAACCAGCTCGTAGGGCACAACAAAGATGTCAATGCGACTATTTTCTCACTTCACATTAGCATTTAAAGATTTATGTTCTGTACCTAATTGCTGTGCCCATAGTACAGCCCACAGAGCTGCTAGCATAGCTGTAGACATAAATTTGAACCATGTATATTTCATTATGAGGGCGGATGCTAGCCCACTTGTTAACAAAATTAACAAAATCTCACTTGTTAACTTGCTCAAAAAATACTCTGTGCTGTGTCTCATGCTGCTTCACATTGCCGTTCCCATTGGGCTACTCACCCTGTTGAAAATAAACAAATTGCATACTGAGTACTCTTTTAAGGAAATTGACGTTTCAGCACAAACATGCATCCAAATAAGATTGTTGGAGACAGGGGCTGCACTTTTAGCTTTAAAGCTAAACATGATTCCTTAACACAACCCAGTAAAACAAGAAATAACACTGTCACAATGAGATTTAATGCTAAATAGATGCCACCAATCATATTTTGAAATTTAAAATTTTTTTTCATCATAGATTGTAATGTGAGTGTTTTATGGAGATGTAAGATATTTGTCATAAACAATGAGTTATAAGGTCATAGTTATAAAGTTATAAGATCTATATTAATAACTAGGCAGAAGCTATTACTCTAAAAGTTTTCAATCAAAAAAGTTAACAGGAAGTCAGAGTGAGGCAGTGAAAGTAGGATATATCTGATTCCTTCATTTAGTTATAGATAAAAGCCTAGCAGCAGCAAAAGCTTCATGGACTAAGCAAGCGTCAAAAAAGGATACAATAAACATGTGAATGGTATTTCCATGCTTTAGCTTACAGGATCTACTTCTATAATTGTATAAAAACAAAATAATATTCTAACATAGGTTAAATTAAATTACACCAACTATAGTAAACACCACCGTAATGTATTATTGATTTATGCTGCAAAAACTTGGTTAAGGGGTGTATTAGACACTGTATAGGACCATAGTGCACCTGAATTGTAACATATTAGTTATTTTTTAAATTACTATATACTGTGCTTCTTCCTTAATTTGAACATTGTTTGAGGTTTTCAGACTATTTAAACAGATGCCACGTACAGTAAAACACAGTTGTGGACATCTAAGTAAATAACAATATTCATATAGAAGAATGATGATTGATTATTATTTTATCTTTCATAGCCTAAAAAAGCTGATGATAAATATATCTGCCTTTTATGAAAAATGGAGACTCCTTTTCTTATAGAATAAAGTCAGATATATTCTTATATTCTTCTAAAAATGTAGTACAACTACACTACATAACTAAAAGTACACTTTTATTTTAAATTTTATTTTTTAAATTTAAATTTTGAAAAGACATTTGGTTAAAATAATGTACGGTACTTGAAAAACATTGTTCATAACCAGCCTCAGTGTAGGCCTATGAGTCTTAATTAGTGAACTTGATTCTGCGGCTTTGCTTACAAACTGGCATATTTGGCAGATAAAACTGAATTTAAAAAAAGAGACTGAAGTACATTTACTGACCCAATCCTCAACTGTGCAAGTACACCAGTCAATGTGTAGCTGTTCAAGCAAAACTTGGCTTAAACAACTACATTTTTAGAACTACAGCTTAAGAAAAACTGGTGTGGTTGTTTAAGTTGCAGTCAAACAAACTATTGTAGTTTTAATAAGAAGTGAGACCATAATTGGCCATAATTGAAAGAAGTTGGTTTCCTTGATGAGAAGTTGGAGATGTGCAGCCTGTTACTTGCATCTATTAGCTCGCAATGGCTGCTCATTCTTGTTCTATATATCTATATCTATATCTAATATGTCAAACTGACCCGCTGTCAAAGAAATCTGAAATGATAGCGTCTGTACGAACCTTACTGAGAAACACATTGCATTTCCTGTGACTACTTCACAATAAAAGTCAACTTGTCATTCGCCAGTTGAACGCTTTTAATGTGAAACTGCAGTTGTTTGCATTAGCAGTAAGTAAATACAGCAATGATGCAGATAGTGAAAGTAAACAGTGAGGCTGATAACAAGTTAAATACACACTGTAGTTTACACACATGCAGCATTTCCTGCGAATTACTTGTGTGTGCAAAGGCAGATTGATTCCAGCATGGGAATGGCAGACTCTGCCACTATAAATCAAAACTACTAAACAGAAAAGGTAATGACTGTAAATACATTCTAAGGCTGTTGCAGAAAAATTGGTGATTGTCAGTAGAATCAAAATGAAGGACTTCATGAAACTCTTAAGATAAAAACTTAAATTTTTGACTTTAACATAAGTGTAACTTTCACAGAGTTGAAAATCTGGTGGAGTTGCCATGTTGCCATGAGACAGAAATGCCTCCCAGAAACCACAGTACTAGAGATCAGCAAGGAAATTGCCATTTGTGTGTGCTCAGCATTATCATCTCAACCATCTACCATCATTGTACACACACACACACACACACACACACACACACACACACACACACACACACTCACACACACCTATACCCAGAACCAAACACTCCATCATATGAGGTGTCAGAAGAGGATCAAGAGATGATGAAACAGCTTCATGTGCTGTATAAGACACTGTGCTTTTGATCAGATCCTCAACCCCCACCTCCACTTTCTCTCCCGCTGCTTCTCTCCTATTTCCCAGCTGATGTGGGGAGGAAATGTGCGTCCTTTAAATGTAAAACAGAACAAACAAATGAGATCGGGTGTGTTGCACTCACTTTGTAATCCCCCATAAAACATGACTTCGTATGCAGGCATAGTGTTAAAGTAGATAGTGCACGCACACAGAATGGTCTGTCTCCCTCTGTGTTTTGTGTGTGAAAAAGAGGATGTTTTGTTGCAAGGAAGGAAAGAAAAAATGCATAATTCATGATTCTGGGATAAAATGTGTGAGCTGATTAATTAGTGGATATGGTGAGAGCTCAGAGGGGAGGAGATGAAGACAGAGAAGTAGTGGGAGGGAGCCAGTATGGGATAACAAAGAAGATGGATGATTCTTGTATGTGTTCAGAAACGGAAATAATATTTATTGTCTGTACTATTCCCTTTATTTTAAAGGTATATTTGCACATTTGCAAGCTTGTGTGTACATCACCAGTGTTGTGCATCAATGTATGCCCAGGAACTATAACACACTTCATATCAACACTATGACAATTAGGTCTTCTTTTCTATTTTGCTGCTTTCTGTAACTAAATTAATATTATGAACGGAAACCAGACAACAGACTGATCTGGACCATTATGTGTATTGATGATTCTCTACAAAGCAGTGGAGAAGCGTCTGCGTCACAGAAGCAGTACAAACCTGCTTCTGTGACGCTTTTGAGACACTTCTGAAACTCGCTGCGCCACATCTGGTGGAATCACAAGCATGTCTAGAATGGCTGCGATCAGCTCTGGAAGCCACATTGCAGCCGAAACGCAATGTAGCCGTGCCCTGTGAAATTCAGCCATATGGCAGATGGCTGTTTTAAGCATGTTTTTCTCTAGCCAAAATTAGCATCCCAATTAATATCACAGTATCACCAGATAACTTAATATGATTGATGAAATGTACATTCATGAGCAGGGTTTGGAGAGGATCTTATTCATGGCTATGTCACTTCTTGTTCATCCCTAGCTCCACCCTCTTGTCCAAATATGGTCACTTCTAGTTCCAAAAAAACAAACTGGCACTGGCTAAAAGGCCAAACTCAAGGCCACTGGGTGACATCATGGCATTTTTTTGGTTTGTTAGTTTTTTTTATTCCACGCATTCTTCTTCTTCTTCAAAATCTGGCACCTGTATACAAAACTCAACTCAACCATCAACAGTTCGTTTGGAGATTTGGGTTTTTATGGTAGTAGCGGACAATATATCCTCAATCTGCTAACCTCAAGCAGAGATGAGGAGTGGACTAGAGAGATTTTTAAAAACTTTTTTAAACTTGTAGTCTTCAGCCCCAATTGGCGCTGACTCAAGTGGAATAACTTTTTTTCACATATGCATTAGAACTCCTGTAAACAGACTTATGTGTAAAAATGTTGATTCCCCTTTAACACGTTATTCACAAACAATGAGAAATACATTCAAGAAAACTAAAGACCTGTTCTCAACCACAACCTGAACTGCACTGCCGAAGACCATAAAAACCATAAACTTGAATAGATTTACAGGGGATAGAGAAACACCAGCTGACTGGATGTTGAATCTCTAATAACATCGGCATATAATGGGTATATAGCGTTACATCTGCATATAAAAGGTGTGTATAGCGTATGTGCGCACATAATCCTATTTAATGTGTGTTTTCTTATCTGTTGTGTTGCATTTGCGGCTGGTGTAACAAGTGAATTTTCCCAGTGTGGGATCAATAAAGTCTACTTATAAAAAAGAACAAAATTAGGCAGAATTAGGTTTCACTGCAGTTGTATTCAGCTTGATCCGAAATGGTTTATGTCTCGACTGGGGGGCTGCAGGCAGGTTTGGTCATGATTAAAGACAGAATAATAACAGAACAATCTTTCTGTAAAAGTAGCTCCATTGAAAACTGCTCACATTGAAAGCTGAATAGTGTCCACAGCCAATTTTCTTCCTTTGAAAACACAATTTCTGCCAAAGATAGAAAGGTTTTGGTTATTTCGTTTTTGAGATTTCTGTTTTCCTTTTTTGTTTATCCATGCTCTTTTCACTGTTTTGGAGTGGGTGAAACATTATTTCACATTCTTCTATGCAGCAATCAGAATTTAGCAATATTGAAGTGAAAATCTGCTGAGAGTTGTGGGGTTGTTAGCTTATGTTGCCAGGCCACAATCAAATCTGATCAAACCCCACCCTCACAGTCCTGAATGAAGCAGAACAGTGAGGATTTTAAGGTCAGACAGTTTCAACAGTGGGTGCCACTGATGACTTTTATCCTACAAAGATAAAGTTGTGGCTTTATGGGTTCACAAGCTATATCACTGCTATTTGTGCTTGTACTGTTGCCATCCACTTTGATCAGCTTCACTCTTCTAACTGCAACACATTAGACATTTATTACTTACCTGCTTCTGATTAATGTCACTGTAAAATAAAGTGCATCCATAGCTCTGCTCCTTGCCGGATGAGACAGATAATCAGTATAACCGACCATGTCCAGGACTCCTTTTCTCTGTGTAAAGAGAAAGAGACGTTCTATTTCCCGACAGAAAACATGACCTTGTCTCGCCATCGCTCTTTGTTTGTCAGCTGCTTTGTGTATATATCATTTTGTCGTTCCAGGTTCCTGACTCGGAAATCCATACCCTCATGCTGTTGCAGACAGCAGTAAGACTCCACAGAAAGTCAAAGACTAGACTAGTGAGGCTTGATTTCTTTCATTCTGAGGATTACTTCTTGTAGAATCTCAAAACACTTTTTTTAAATAAGCAGGGCAGAGATTGCTGAAAAATGTAACAGGAACTTTTTGCATCTGCTTTTCTGTTTCAGAATTTGAACAATTCGCCCCCTTGCTATCATAGGAGAAATCTTATAATAAATGAGCAATTTAGATTATCCACAGCTCTTTTTTATGAATTTGCATACTAAAGCAGTGCTGGCGTCTATTAATGGGGAAGATGAAATGTAGGTTCCAGGGTTTCTGTTTTGCTGATAAAAGGGGACGAAATGAAGGAAGAAATTAGGCAAAAAGAGGAAATTATATTTGTTCGACTTTGCATAAGCCTGAATGTGGCAAAAAATGCCTTTTGTGTCTATTCTGCTTTGTTAGCATTTGAAAGTTGCAAAGAGAAAATAGATGCTACAAGAATACATCTGTGGAGTCAACAAAGTCACTGAGCTTGCACCTGTGTTTTTAAAACTTTCCGCAGAGTTGTCTTTTTAAACAGTTTGTACAGATATATTGGATGTGAGCTATAATACCTTGACTTGTGGAAGAAACCTCTTTCAATTAAATGCAGTGGCGGCTTTATAACATTTATTTGAGAATGTTCTGGGTATATTGCCATTGGTTTAAAGCCTGATCTAGATGAGGCCATAAAAAGGTGCTGCCAATATCCTGTCTGGGTCGTTGGAGGTTTCAGTCAAGACCTTGGCCCCAAGCTATGTTACGCATTAATGGCTTCTTTCTTTGAGATTAGACCAGAGTTCCCAAGCTCCTACAGAGCATGAAAGAAGGGCAAATGTACTATAGATCACTGATTACAAGTATTAGGATGAAAATGGCAAAATACAGAGCTAAAAACCTACCAAGTAGCACCCATGGTCTGGTGCCCATGAAAAGCTTCTAGAATTAAATTTTGTCCATAGCATTCATGGAAAGTGGGAACTAATCGAAAAGCAGCCAAATGTTAGTTATAGTACATCCAATCAGCTCATTTCCTGTGTGAGTTGTCTCAGTATTCACACATCACTCTGCAGCTCTTCACACTCACTAGTACTTTTCTTTTCTTTCCACTGTTAGTGTGGCACATAGTAAAAAGGCACATTTTCAAAAAATCTAATCTATTTAAATTTGAATACAGCAGAACCTTAAATAATGTATTGTATAAAAATATATTATTTTCCATTCAGAATGGCAGAGATCCAATTCAGTAGCTGAATACAAAAAAATCTACACACACAGGATATAAATATGTTATGACATGCCCTTTACACCACACTGATGGGAGTCAACTATTTTTATTGTTTTAATTAATGGTGAAAAAGTGTTACTATCACAGTATGCCGAGTTCAGACACAGAAAAGATATTTAGACCAAAGCGCAGGACACCCAGGAGGAGCAGGTTTGGTTTTAGTTGCTTTAATAAATCATAAAACAAAAGGTCAACAAGCTTAGTGTGTAGGGGTTAAAAAACAGAATAGTAGTCCAAACAAAAGGCAAACGAATCCAGTAGGCATAGACAGTCCAAAAAGCCATAATAGATCTAGTACAGAGGCATCTACTAACACAGGAGACATGAAGGAACACTCAACAGGAGATAAAGACAAACAAAGAAGGGCAAAACACTGACTTAAATATACAAGAAAGAGGTGATTATCAAGACACAGGTGGGACTAATTAGGGTGGAGCAAACAATCATACAAGCGGGAAAACATGAGTGGGAAAACAAAGACACATGAGGAAGGATTTAGCAAAACAAAACAGGAAATCACTACACAAAATCATGATAGCCATGAGAGATCTACAGGTATGTAGCTTTTAAACTTTTTTTTCAGTGTTGTTGATTTGCCAAAATAAGGATGCACCGAAATGTTATAGATATAAAGTGCTACATTGTCAGTTCATGCTGTTTTTAACCCACACAGTCAACTCTTCAGTTGTACAACAGTCTTCAGCAGCATGTTCTCACCCAGAAAATCACAACACAGGTCAATTTTTGAAGGGCTTAAAACGACCAAATTTTACGTTAATGGCAGTCTCTTGTGGCCGTGTGATGTATACATTAAAAAGGGAATTGCTTGTAAAAAAAACACCAAGTGTGAGATAAATAACCACAAAAATCTTATTTAGGAGGTAGTGGATATAGGGGGGATGGTTTGATTAGGCGATCTTCACCAGAGTTTGGTTCCTGTGCGAAACGGAAAGCTATTGTTAGCATTAGCTAACAATAGAAATAATTTGGGTGTTTTTGTGCGTTTTGTAGTGTTTATTTTTAGCACAAGCTTTAAGTAGTGTTTTATGTAGCCTTAGCTAGCTAGTGTTAGTACTTTTTTGTAGCATTAGCTGTCGTTAGCTAACCTTAGCATTAGCAGCCCTAGCTATAGATGTTACTGGTAAAGGCATTGATAGCCCTGTGAAGCCCCTTACCCTAAACCTAAACACAGTAAACACAGGGGTGTGTGCCTAAACTGTGATTGTGCATGTCGACCGGTTAACAACATATGTTTATATTCAAATGTGTGTAGGAATTGTAATTGTTGTTCATCAAAAGCAAAGGAAGAGACAGTGTTGTTATAGGACTACAAAGTCTGCAGAGGAAGGAGGTTGGGGTGGTCGGTATTGTTTTATCTGTTGTTTTGGGCTATGTGACCAACTGGGACTTTGCCATGCACTATTTTATATTATAAAATGTGATCTGTCTGTACCAAGCGATATGCCAGCTGATCAAATATGGAAGAGCCTTACCAGCCAATGGCTATCACCACTAGCCTTGCAAGAAGGTAGTGTTGCACAGGTGATACAGTGTCCAGTCCTGCAGCTCTGTGAGCCCATCCTGTTCCCCCCAGGCTAATGACAAACAGGAATATCCTCATGTCAAACATGCTAGGTTAGGCTGAAATTAGACCACATTTTTAAATATTTTGCCATGTACAGGAACAAAGATCTTTTTATGGTGGCATAAGGCAAATGACCATTTGACCATAAATTTGGTCATCAGCGAGGCACAAAGAGGAATCCAAGTTACACCCAGACAGTTCTTGAGTTTGAAATAATATAATATATGGAATAAAAAAAATTGATTCCTTCCCAGCTAATTAAAAGCAACCTACCACCCTGTTGCTATCCTTTTACTCCTTATACAGAGATGTCGGCAGCAGTGGCAGCTCTCAGCCTGGGGAGCAGTGGGGGGTGTCCCTTAACTTGCCTTAATTAAAGATGGATAAAGTGCACCACTGAGAGGAAGTGTGGAACAGGAAGGTAAAAAGTAGTGTATATCTTCATTTTATGGTGAATGGAAAGAAATTTTTTTTAAGCTGTAATTAAAAGTAAAAATGTTATTGTCTAGTTAACATGTTGTGTGGTTGTAATTGATGGGCCATTATAATGTAGTGTTTGTATAGCTGGTGGCATCTGCATCACTTCATTCCATAGAGAAAATAAAGCAATCAGATGGCGAGGGAGCTGGAAAACCTCCGCTCATAATCTCAAGCCAAGAACCACAAGCTGAAATCATTTCAGACCAATGGGACATTTGGGATTAACTAAACACAAAGGAGTGTTTTTCTTCTCCTGTCTTCCAGCCATATTTGGTTTGTGTGTGCCAGCCATTGAGGAGCTGCATGCCAGGTCAGTCTGCACAGGCCAGTGGAGGCACAACTCAGCAGTTTGCCCCAGTGAATTTTGGGGCAAGACAATATTTTATATTTTAGTTACCAATTCCATAAATGATCACCCTCTGTAACCTATTTTATTCTGCGCTTGTCTGCTTAGTGTATCCCCATTTACAAAGCGGTGTTTAGAAAAACTCACAGAACTAAATAGAGTCAAGGTTCATTTAAAGGACCGTTTTTTAATTTTTAAAAAACTCTACTATAGTATAACTCTAGTATATCCCATTTGGCTGCTTTTATTGCTATCACCACTGGACAGCTAGGACATGACGATTAAACGATGTTCAATCATTCAGGAAATTAATTAAAGGCAAAGCCTTGTCTCTCTGGGAGAGTACCTGGCACTCAACAGAGGACCAGCATGCAGGAGCTGCTGTTCAAAAAACAAAGGATGTAATGTGTACACACTCAAATGTTGCAGTGAGCCTGACTGTTTGTAGTAAGTCATATGGTGAATCATAAAGCCTGTCGATCTCGTGGGTAAAAATTAAAAACATTACTTTAAGTAAGATGATGGTTGAATCTTAATAGAAAATCACTCGGAAAAACATGATAACTCACTTTCATGATGCAGTAAAGTGGTGAAACATGTAGTAAACAGTGACAGTTTGGTTAGGTTTAGTCACCAAAACTACTTTGTTAAGTTTAGGAAAAAATCAAGGTTTGAGTTACTACCTTACATATGTAAGTAAGTTACGTTGAGTCATGTAAGTAAGTCACGTGATGTAAATTTGGGGTAGGCAATGTAGGAGAAACTAGCAGGAGACAGCTCAGTTTTCCTGCAATGACCACAGACACTGAATTTTATTTTTTATTTTTGTGTCAGAGCATTTGATTTATTGATTGCTGTCGGGATGTAAAGAGAATTTCAACAAATGAAAAAGAAATGTGACATGGACAGCGGCCTCCTGGGTGAAAGTCCTGTTTTTAAAGTGTTGAAAGTCCTGCTGAGCTACAGCAACGACTATAGTAAAAGTGAGCAAAAATGTCATTCATTGTTACTATTGTGTCACATTGACTCTGATTTGGGTGTAGCAGCTCTTAGCAGCATGACACAAGGAGACATTGTAAAAGGATAGCACAATTCTTTAGTGAAACTGCTACAAGGGAGATAACAAAGTGGTTGTTTTTTCAGCATGATGGTACATCAGTTCCTGGCCATGAAGGAACGAATGAGGCAGTGAAGAAAAGGAGGAAACATTTCTTATGTAATGGGACACACTTAAGAGAAAATTGACATTTTGATAGCATTTTGCCTTTTTTATCTGATGTTGAAATAGGATTTTGGGTAGAACCTGATGCCGACAGGGATGATATCATACATAAGTGCAAACTAATTGGATACATAGTGAAAGACAATTTTATTTCATTCAATAATACAAATGTAAAGCTCAATGTATTAAAGAAAATGTTTTGCCAGAATTAAATGTGGATTGGATTTGTTTGCTATTATTAAATGGGACTTAGACATACTGGACAATCCTTTTTTTTTTTTTTTTTTTTTTTTTTATTGTGACGTGCTTTGGAAATGTCAAGTTCTTCAACAAGGGTATATCTGCTGCTTGCAGATGTTCTCACCCTAAACTTATGCAAGCAGATCTATCTTTCCGCTGGCCCAGATTCATTTTTTTGTTGCATCCATGGTTGTTGCAGTGTTGCAGTTTCACTTCACAAGTTAATACTCTTGGAGAAGGATGGAGTTTTGCATGGAGTTTTATTTCAGCATCAAAATAAAAGGTGTACAATTTACATGTGCTTATATTGAACAGTATACATGAAAGATCCCGTGCTGCAAGTTTTCCTCTCTTTATGAAGCCAAAAACATATTTTTATAAAGCAAATTAAATTTACACCTGTTATGTACCAGGATTAAATGAAAGCTTTTTCTATGCATGCTGACTTGATGATCTTTCATAAAATTCTCAGTGCATTTTCCTGTATCTGGCAGTTCCTCTTCAGCCCTGGGGCTAATGAAGCCTTTGCTTGCTTTCCCACATTTTGCACATCTTTCAATTTGGGAGACTGGTCCTTCCAACTGGTCTGATATTTCTATCCAAGCCCTATTCTCTTTTTCTTATTTGCATGCATATGCACCTTTCCTAAGTGGTATTCCATCTCGAACAAACTGAACTTTAACAAATGTAAATGGCTCCTTGTAGAACACCTTGTGCAACAAAATAAGAAGATGAAATCTTGAGGTTCCCACAACTACAGCTGAAGTGGTGGATATATCACCTACCAAAGGAGCACAAGTGTTTGTCATAGGATACTATCTTACAAAATAACAACACTCACCAGCTTTTCTTCTTAAGAGAACACTTGTAGCTTTAATTAAAACTGTGCTATCGGATGTTTATAGCACAAACCAAATTGAGGAAATGCTGCTAAGGAAATTAAATCTATCTAAAATCAAATCTGTCAACAATACACTTTACATTAGTAAAGTGTACATTAGTAAAGTGTATTGTAAAGTGTATTGTACATAGTAAAGTGTATGTACTATGAGCTCTTACTAGTATTTACTGCCACTCTTACTAGTATGTATTGTCTGTTGTAGATCTATATTTGATGCTCTGTTGATACTTGTAAGTTGTTCCTCAAATGTAAGTCGCTTTGGATAAAAGCGTCTGCCAAATGAGTAAATGTAAATGTAAATATACTCACTAATACTAATGTATTAGTTTGTTTGACAGATGAAAACAGACATTTTATGTTATAATGAAAAGTTTGAGAATATTTTTGCTTCATTAGGAAACTGTGGCGGAACAGATTAGCTTCTGGTGGACCGCACTGGACTGGGAAAACGGGAAACACTGGACTGTATAAGTCATACCTATATTTTCATTTTGGTAATTTTAATGGGATTCGTGAGCATCAGTACAATAAATAACTATTTACCAGCAAGTTGCTAATGCCAACCATGCATGCACTGATGTTGTCTTGGCTGTTTGGAGCAAAGCATCTTACCAAATTGTGAAAACTTATTTTTATCCACCAATGGAAGTAGGCTATTATTTAACTGACCTCTACATCAGGAGTCCTCAACTACATTTGTTTCAAGGCACAAATTTTTCTGAGCAGACACTGTGGGTCCAGACTTTCTAAAATAATTGCCATATTGCTGTTTTTTTTACCATTGCTTTTAATTAAATATTTAAGATTTTTCTTTTTACCACTGCCTTCAACTTACACTGCACTGTAACTTTTACTGTCTTATTTTCTTTTTCTTTGTTTTTAGCTTTTTACCATTGCTTTTAATTAAATATTTCCACAGTGAGAAATGAGTAGGTAATTGAGTGAAAAGAGAGTGAGATTGAACAGATTGAAGGAAGTGGTCTTAATTGTTGCGCCTGAGTGATTTGCAGGAAACTCTGTCCGTCTGTAAACGCGCAAGTGGGTCCGGAGTATAACTGGATCAAAGTGGCCTGCGGACAGACATGTCCTGGTTTCTCTTAGTGTCCGAGGGTTTTTGGAGTTTCAGTGGACTGTACACTGCACTGTAACTTTCATTATATTTTAATGTGTATTTTTTCAGTTTCCCTATGTTGCTCTTAAACTTTTTTATATTTCCCTGTTGCTTTTATGTTTTATGTAAAGCACTTTGAATTACCTTGTTGTTGAAATGTGCTATACAAATAAACTTGCCTTGCCTTACTATTTTCAACCTTCTAAAAATGAACGTTTTTATTAGCTTATATCTGTGTGAACAGACTACTAAAAGGCATGGTAGGCCTAAATCCTTAATGATGAATCTACATAGGCTACTAGATAGGCCTACTTATCTAGAAAAAGCTCTCAAAAAGTTTCAAAATACTAATAAGTGTTGGAGAAAAATGAAGCCCGGTTGCTTAACCACCTATAGCGGCTAGCCACCTGAGAGGGCACCCACCTGTCGCTCAAAGTGTCCCGCCCTTAATTATGCAAAAGTTTAAGCCTCAAAATAATTTAAAAGAGTGACTTATAGAGAAAGTCCCTCTTAGGCCAGGCTAGCCACCTGAGAGGGCACCAACCTTTCACTCAAAGTGTCCCGCCTTTAATTATGCATAAGTTTAAGCCTTAAAATAATTTAAAAGAGTGACTTATAGAGAAATTCACCCCCCCTACAGAATTTATAGAGGTTTCCACAACGAGGAAATGGAAGGGATTGGTGACATTGGGGGGTTTAGGGAGGTTGAATGCGAGTCAAGACAGCAGTTCTGGATGAAATACAGGAGGCTAAATAGAGTGCCAAGCCAGAAAGGAGTTATAGACCTGCTCAGACAGCTACTCCACATTATACAGTAGCTGCATTTAAGTCTGAGGTCAGAATCTGATGAAAATTTAAAATGCAAATCTACCTAGTCGCTGATGGCTGGTACTAGCAGTATTATTGCTTAATTTCTGAAGCCATAAAAAAGCTGTAAAATGAAGAGAAGGGGAATGGAAGATAAAAAGATAACTATTATAGTCAGACCTTTGTAAGTTCTGTGTAAGAAATTGTTTTCCTAAACCAGGTATCTTTTAGATTATATAATTGGACTGCCTTTGCAGTACTTTTAGACCATTCTAATTAGCTATTCAGTTACTATAAATCATAAAAACTGGTGTCCTTTAAAGGCCAACAGGTCACCTTATTAGCTGCTTGGGAATTGTACCACTGAATTAGAATGAGGGATACCATGACTAGCCTGTCACAGAGGCCACTGAGGAGTATGGGGACTGGTGGTGGGGGCAGAACAGGGCATGGAGATGTAGATGTAGATGGAGAAAAAGACAATGAGAAAAAGCGAGACAGTAGCCGTGTAGCAGTAATATGTGTGGGAAAAGTGGTAAAACGTAGGGTGAGAAAGAGAGTGTGTGGGATAGAGAGAGGGAGTGAAAGCCATCCTGGAGTAAACGATTGGAGCTGTGCTCCCCTGTTGTATGCACCAGATGGTGTTCATTGATTATTCATTGCATGCGATGGATGTCACTGTCACCGCACACGGCTCTGCTCCATTCTGCTCTGTGCCTCAGTACACCTGGGGGCAGAAATGGGGGTGGGGAGAGCTGTATAGGGCAGTGTGTGGATGTTGCGGGATTTTGAAAATGCATCACATTGTCCTTAAAGGCAGCACACATACACACATAATGTACATGTGGATGTCCCAATTTCGTTAATGTGCATTTGTACAGATGTATGTTGAGGGATCAGAGGGATTTAGGCTGCAATGTAAAATTGGTTTAGGATTAGTTCAGCTGTCAACGCTGATTGATGTTCAGGCATCAGTAGATAAGTATACCTGCACTGCCATCTCTAATTTCAGGTTGATTTACTATACATCATGTATCATAATGTTAGAGTAAGGATTGATGCTTGTCATGATTTAAAGGCTAATCTGAGATTCATTGCTTTAATTTTTTCGAGATTTATAGATGACATCCATCACACGACATGCACACAAAATGACAAACCACAGATACCAAAGAGTTCAATCACTAACATGCGGCCGACTTTCTCCCATGGATCTGGGCCAAGCTGTTTCACTCTATCTCTCTGTGATTGAATTCACGATTGCTCTGTCACTCTGAATTTGCATTCTTGATGACTGAGGCAGAGACAGCAAGAGATAAAATGTAGAGTTGGCGACGGAGACCAGCAACATGACAGTGTTGCAATTCTACGAGAGATTAGACAGATACGTGTTTAAGCATGTGTTGTAACCTTTAGAGTGTAGGTCAGAAACTGTTCATGTGATTGAGGTGGAAAGGTTGAGCACATAATTATGCGTTGATGGGTGCAATGGGGTAAAATTGCCTAGAGGTATTGATCCAGTTACATGTAAAGCAGTTCTCACTGCTTCTGTCAAGCCTTGCGGTGTCAAGTGAAACAGAGTAATCAGGCAACACTGACAGGAGTCCTGCAGAACAGCAGCTGAGTAATAATGCACGCAGCACTGAATTAGTTTCCAAATTGAAGATATTTGACAATAGCTAGACATTGTATGTGAGCAGGCCCTTATGGTATTAAAGTAATTGTGATATTGACATCTCATGGTGGAGTCACCAGACAGTCACAAATCAGGGAAGACACACGGCTGTAATGAGTCTGTCCGCAGGTGAGCAATCTGTGAGGCTCCATTTGAAGTCCCTTATCAGAGGCAGGTGGTGATATTAAAGAAATGTGAGTCTCTGTGATAGGCTCTGAAACAAGTAAGGAATGGAGATTGTTCTTTGTCAGCGCCACTCTTTAATTTCAATCACCCGCATTTTGATTTTGTCACTTGGTTTCATTCCAGGTGAACAGCTGATACTGAATAATTCATTGTTCTGGCGCAGCCTGCCCCCAAATCATCTGGAAGCAGGGATTAGAAATGCCTGTACTGAATCATAAACCATGAGTCACCACTCACAGGCTACTCTGGTGGATCACACCTCACCGAAGACTAATTTAAAGTCACTGAAGTCATTGATCCTAATCTCTAAATTTCAGTCACTGCTCACAGATTTTGTTACAAAAGACGCATCTGAGTGACATACCTTATCTACTTACATAAGATGTAGATACACTTTTCCTCACTTGCATGCCTAAAAAGAGAAATTACATTTACTAAAACGATAAAGCACCCATTGTTTAGCTGATTTTTTTTCAGGCTGGAAAAATCAATGTACAATGGACTAAAAAATTTAACACAAACAAGTTTTAAGCATAACACCACTTTCTCCCCATGTGGAGACCATATATTATTGAACATCAAGTGACTGGCTGACAGGCTGGAGCTTGTTGCTCTTTGCTTCCCTGTGATGATTGGCCAGTGTCCCTGATGAGAATACTGGCACAACTCAAACATGAACAAGAGTGTGAAATCTCCCGTGTGCACAGATGGCACACATTTTGTCACCACAGCTTGTTAGTAATACATACCCACACACTAATACACACGCATGTGCAAGTACACATGAACGTGCACAAACACATAAGGCTTGACCCTTGGCAAAAGAGCATCAATATTGTCATCGCTACATGTGGCCATTTAAGTGTGAAAGTAAGTGTACTGCATGCTTGGTGAAGCACAGTTATGGTTCGTTCCACATGATGAAGAATATGTGACAGCATTCCCATATATACACAAAAATGATGCACCCATAAATGCACAAACACACACAGCCCAAAGCCTTTTGACTGAGGTATAGGATTTGTGCGAAGCATGAGCAGTGCTTTGCTCAGTAGTCCTCAGTAAGCCCACAGGCAGCCAAGGGTTTAAAGGGTCAAAGCAGACTCTTTTGTAGGTCTGTAAGAATTAGATTTTTGTAAAACTGTGTAAAAGAGTAGCTTCTGTCCATGTGCTGAAGATATGAGTAAGTGTAATTTTTTAGGTCAGACCTTATAGACTTTGCTAGTGCTCCTTTATGATCAGGTATACTTTAAAAGAACTTGCCTTACTTCCTTAAAAAATACATTCATATACATATACTTATTGACATTATGGAATTCATTCTGTAAGAAATGATGCAGAGATTACATTATTGCTGACATAGTGAGAAAACATTCACTGTAAAATTGACTGTGTGCACTTAACTTATTACCCTACAAATAGCTCCTGGCAATTATTAGCATTTTCATGGTTCTTTTGAGGCAACTCAAAGCACTTGGTTAAAGCTGCATATTTTTATATTAACAAGCTCAGAGGTACAAAGGGCCACTTTTAGTAATGAACCCACAAATTATCATTTTTCTCTTTGTTTTTTCTCAGTTCTAAGGAGTATTGTGGCATCTTTCAACTTATTGTTTTGGTTTTCCACAACTTTGTTTTGGTTCAGACTCACTGCTCAATCAGTCATTTTCCGTTGCAACAGGAAATTGGTTTTCAGCAATAAATAAATATTATTAATAAATATTAATGTTGCTAAGTGTCTGCTGGATGTGCACATAAGCAATTGTTTGCTAATAAACGTGCTGTATGAACTTAGGTGATAAAATGCCACTGTTTGCTTGTTTCTACTGTGTCCGAGTCACAAAAAGTCAGTTAACAGGTTTAAATATTGGAAAACTGATAAATAAGAAAGAAAAGGCAAATATATCGTGTAACTAAAACCACAATATTTCCCTAACCAAGTGCTGTAGTGTAAGAAAGTTATGCTTCCTGTATCAAACTAACCAGTGACTGTAATCTAGGCGGCATTTACGTTTTATTCCTACGTTTGAAAAGCAAACTAGGAAATATGTTTTGCCAAAAACAGGATTGTTATCTTATTCTGTACACAGAACGAAAACTTTATTTGGCTTTGGTGTATGGTGTGGTGTCTATAGTACACACAGCTGTGCGTGTGTTTACATGCACAAACCCTTCTGAGAACAGTGCATTAAAAAAAGCTAATTAAGGAGACATTTTGTTACAGAGCAGGTGTTTGAATTGCTGACAAGGACACAATAGTAAACGAAACCAGTGCACTGAGAATCACAAAAGGATCTGAGTTCTTTTTACTTTGCCTTTTTATTGCACCATAATTAAAGTGAATAGTCTTTATTGCTGTTGTTTTTCCCTCTCGGTTCTATTCTTTATGGTTCTATTGATTTATTATTGGCTGTTATTCCAACCCATACCGGGCTTATAATTATTTCAGCTCGGAGATTGCTTCCAGCTACCATGAAAACGTGAGACCTAGGCTTTATTTCTGTTTTGTTCCCCTGCCAGTGTGATGAATCTGAATGGAAAATTTGGGAATGGAACAGAAAAAAAATTCCTTGTTTGTGAAACTGTCAGTATGTGTCATCTTGCGTTAAATTTGAAAGGGCTCACAGTAATTGCTTGAGTGCAGGGCAGGTCCTAGGCCATGGAAATGTTATTACTGCTTTGGTACTCTTGACAGTTAGGGATTAATCATTTTTTCATATCTTAAATGAAGCTACCATTTGGTGGATTGCAGAACATAAGGGGGAAACCAAAGCAAGTGTGTCTGGCACTTGTGGTTTGAAATGACAGAAATTAAATGAAACTGCACTTCGTATTGGAAATTTGGGATGATTTTGATATTGAAGCATTATCATTGCGATTCTGCAATTTACGGATTGGTCTGGCCTTTTCTTTTATTGTCACTAACATCTAAATGCAGGTCTTTCAACAGCATTCATGTCACAGTCTGACCTGGCAAAAAAACATGGGTATTTGCAGGCGTGTGTGTAATCAATCTGCTAAATCTCATAGTGGTATTTCTTGAGACAGTTCAATTCAAAATATCTAACAATGTTTGGGTGGTGGTGGGATTTGCAGCAGCAAACAGCAACTGCATGAAGGTATCTGTAACGCTGAAAAGTGTAAGGTTGTATTTAAACAGGTTATCCAACTGTATAATGTAGCAGCTGATGAATGAGCAACTGATGGTGGAGCATGGATGAAGCAGCTGATGCCAATCAATCAGCTAATGCAAGCACAACTTCAGTGCTCTGCTTGAACTAATGTTCTGCCTCATAGGTTACCAAGCAAATGTCCTGTCCGGTATAGTTATGATCACTGTTCTTACAGTTTTTGGTGTATGTAATCTTGGTTTTGGAGACACTACCCATTTTCACATTACATAGCTTTACATAGATTTGTAGCAACTTCTTGAGTGCAAAGGGAGCTGCACAAATGAGTCATTGAGATGAATATCAATTAGCAGTTTGTGTCAGCTTTAATATCACTACATAACTCAACAACAAAGAGGCCATAGAGACACTGTCCTGAGAGTCACTTGCCAAGGTAAATTATGTAATATGGTATGGGGAAAAGTCTAAAATCATGACATCGCTCAATCACATTTTGTGCAGCAATGAAAGTGTAAACTGCAGTGCCATGCAACACTTTTTGCAAGCCTCCTGTTGGCATGTATGCACTAGCTTTTTATCACTGATAAGTGGTTTTGTCCTTGGGGGAATGATGCCCCTTACAGCTGGTCTGAGCAAGGTCAAACCTCTCACTGTGTCAGTCCTTTACTCCCAGAAGTGGTGCTGCAGTAATCATGGCATTTAGAGGGCAAGGTATTCACAAGGTAATTAGCCTACTCCACCTATTTCAGTCTGAAATAAACAAGACATTGGTGCAGAAATGAAAAGAGAGAGACAACGTGCAAAATGATGAAATGAAATGCAACTGCCAGGTTCACAGGCGTATGCGTGTGTGTTGGGGGTGGGGGGAACTGGGACTAGACGAAGTGCTGTTATGTCTCTTGATGCGCCAATCACTGCTTATAGATGCAAATATATTCAGCTCCTGACTGACAGCTCATCGTGTCATACGCTGTGAGACCTTCCGCCGAACATGTTTCTCTCTGTTTTTTTTTTTTTCTCTGTCTCCCAAATCCTCCCATCTCTAACTCTTTCTGGGGAGCAACGCAGCTTGTGTTGGCCAAGCACTTGGAGTGAAAATAGAAGCAATCATTTATTCATCGATTGAAACATCAGAGGACTAAGAGGCAGTGAGGGAGTGAGAGCAAGAAAGAGCGGGAAAGATAGACAGGCTGGCCGATAACAGAGGGACAAAAAAGGGTGGTTGTGGGGGTAAGTGAAATGGATTGGAGAACAAAGAAGGAGAGAAAATTGTTGAGTGACTTAAAAGTGGACCATTTGGCCTTAATAAGAAGACATCCCAACATGTCAAGTAATTGAAAAGAAACACAAATAGCGGTTATTCCAGTTAAAACACTGTCAGTCAGGAAAATCTTAGTTATTTAAAAGAAATGTTGATCAAACCATTAAAACCTATTTGATATCTGGTGATCAGTGTCAAATGCTGGGATTATCAAAGTAAATACTGAAAATAAAAACTGTAATCAGTCAGAGGTTTCATGTATTTTTAAAAGTTTAAAGTGAGCCTAAGTAACAAGTGGCAAAGCTAAAGGTTGCAAGCCGATAGACAATACCTAAACTGACCAACAATGTATTTTGTTTCTTATAGATTCAACCTTTCATTTGTTAGAGAAATAATTTCTTCATTCAAAAGGTGTATAGCCTCGCTTTAAGACTTATAAAATGTGACAAGGTCTGTAAATGCTAAGTTCTCTTTTCCCACAACTCACAACAAAAGAACGGTGTCCACCCTGTGCAGTCTTAATGAAGAACAACCAAAAAGGCAGGTAATGACACTATTAGTTCCATCTCCATATGAACAATCATGCACCAAGTGTGCCGTCACATGGCAGCTTCTAGCTCTTTTTAAGGCAACAATCCAAGCATCAGATTTCTCTGTTTTATTGACACGAATCATTAACTATCTCATCTCAGATACAACACATGTCCAGCAAAGCGCAAAAAGAGTGAAAAGCTTTTGTCCTCTGCAAGGGTATACATTTAAACTGCATTATCCTTCACTAGCAGTGGGGTGGGGGGAACATGACATGAGACAGGATTATCCTCTAAAAGAAAACTCTCCCTACTACAGGGGCATGATGTGAATTGATGGGAGGACCAAGTTCCCAGGATGCAATACTTGATACATTCTATTTTTTTTCCTTTAGCGAAATCAGAACTAGATAGATTCCTCCCACGCAGTCCAAATAAACAAATAGAGAGAGGCAAACCGGTGCCAACAGTTACAGTGATACAAGAACTTTTGAAAAATAAATTGATTGCAATTGCAAAGAAATATAAATAAACAAAACAAGAACTAAATACAATGAAGCAGGGAACAAAAGTGAGTATCTTTGCAAATCCTAAAATCCCAAAGGTATTCTACCTTGTTCCCCCTTCCACCCTCCTTTTTTTTTTAAATAGTATCATACAGCAAAAGACATTCAGAAGAACAGACTGGAGTGATAGAAAACACTCATGCAAAGAAAGCCTTTTTGACACATAGTCACTAACACTGGAAAATCATCTCAAACAACAGCGCTGTCAACAGTCAGTGCCTTCAGGTCTTTTAGTGGATGTTGTTATTGTTGTTTGCTGTTTCTCTACAGACTTTTGATTTGCTACTGTACTTGATAAAAACAATATGACAGGCTGCACCCATTAGGCTATCAGGTCTCCTGACTAGGCTGACCTCCCACTTTTCTGTCTGTCCATTGGACCTGGGGATCCAACAGTTTATTAACAACAGTCTTCGTTTCAGGACCCCCATTGACCAAAAGAAAAGTTCAGCTGGGAGCGTTTCTGCAGGAGAACCAGAGCCAGAGGAATGAGCTTAGGTTGATATTCCATTATATATATATATATATATAAAAAAGGCGTGATGTTATTTTTTGGCATCTGTTCATATTCTTTTAAATCATATATATTAGTCTACTTTTACAATCATTTTCTATGCGGCAAACAATTACAGAGTTTCATTCCAAAATAAAATACCAACAGAATGATGGCAGCTATTAAAATAAAGACTAGTTAGAAATCATATTCAGACCTTTTATTTACAAAACAGTTCTGTTTTCAACAATCAACTGTTATTTTGTGATACTAACTGATAACCCATTTTTTCCTATAACAAATATATTTTGGAATGAAACCCTTTAATTTTAGATTTTTTTTCAGTCTCATGTATATGCACATTCAGTCCACTTTGCATTCACTGGTGATGCAGTCTCTCAGTAAAAGTCATTTGATATTATAAATAGAATGTTCTTTCCATAGAGTCTTTTTCTTTCGCAGATATATTTTTGTATATAGGGAGATCTCTACACAGACACTATGTATTTATGTATGTAATCCATTTTCCATGGTTACAGTTCCTCTGAGCGGATAACATGGAATAGTGTGACATTGTAGAGGACCTGGTGGCCATTGTTCCAGGCATAGAGGGCGCGGTCACGTGGGTTGTAGTCCAACATGGAGATATGCGAGTACTTATTCTGGAAGGCAATGTCGATGTACTCATAGGTAGAGGAGTTGGTGGAGTAGGCGTAGTAGACCTTGGTGCCTCCTGAGTAGCCGTTGGTGACATAGAGCGTGCCACAGATCATAAAAGACTCGCCAGCACTCCTTTTAGGGTGATTGGTGGTCCAGCTTTTGATGATCTGCAGCGTGTTGGGGTTCAGCTTGCTGATGACAATATTGCCGGCATTCTGGTTGGTGGCGTAGACAGCCCACAGGCCTCCCTCGTCCACCATCAGGTCAATGTCGGAATGGCCGCCCCAGGCGTAGTGATACGCGTTATTGAAGCCGGCGTAGTCGAGCTGCCGGGACTTGCTGATGGAAGAGGTGCGGAAGTCGAACTTGATGATGACGTGGCTCTGGAATTTGTTGAAGTAGATGGAGCCGTTGTAGACCACCTGACCTGTTCCTGACCATGGGTGCGGAAGCCGGTGGGACGTGAAGTTATCTGACGCCATAAAATCCTGCATGGACTTGTACTCCCGCACAAAGCGGTTGTTATGATAACCATCCATGTACCAAACCTAAACATCATGACAAGAGGGAGAAAGAAGAATTAGGATCAAACATAGCAGAGCTTCAGAGCCAGAAACCCCTACCATCATCATTCGTCATTGTGCCTTGGGTATCAGAATCTTCTATGCAGATCACACACAGAATAAATCAAATCACACCGTCAACACGCATCCCAATTAAGTTAGCACTGAGAATTCCTCCAGGAGCAGACGAAGCTGAGATCCGGCAGCTTCTGAATACAAACAGTCAGGATGACAGCCACAGGGTGGCATGAGCTGATCCCCGCAGGGATAATGCCCATCATTCTAGTTAAAAGGCCTGTCTCAGCCGCTCCAACCCTGCTTCCTGCTGGCCCCTGCGGTGGTGGGCAGAGAGCTCTTATTCCGGAGCTGCTGGAGGCTCAAACACTTCCTTAGTCTCAGTGGGACTGAGACTAAGGACACCCTTCTCCTACCTGCTTCCATGTGCTACTGTGATTGACTTAAAAAATGATTTATATCAAGGAAGCAGGTCTCCACAGGCCTGGGAAAAAAACCCCAAGGTAAGGAAACCAAGAGATAAAAAGAAATGGAGCAGACCTGTCTGCTCCCGTCAATTACACTCATTCTTCTTTGTCTGCCCTTTGATAACGCAGCACATCTTTTATGTGTTCTGTTCAAAACGTATTAGTTTCTACAAAAAAGTAGCCTTTACAGTATGCTAAATATAATCTTAGTCAGCAGTAAGCTTCGCCATTCCTGCTGAGTATCTTTTAAAATATACACTTGCCTCTGTTGTAATGACAATTAGCCTTTAGGAAACTGCAAATTTACACAGCCATGGTGCCCTATGCTGCTGGTTGTTCTCAAAGTTTTATCCCATTTCCTCCCATGTGACAATGAGAGTTCGGTCTCTTATTAATGTGTCTCATAAAGCCAGTGCACAAAGAGCATGTTTCTCTATTTCCAGCTCCCTCCCTTCCTTGTCTGCTGGGCAGTTTCCTGTTAAAACCACATGCATTTATCCTTGGCATTTCTTTTTAATGTGTTTTGGTAGTGAAAGTAGACCAGTTTATTGTGCCAACAGAAGCATCACTCAGATGCATTCAGCGGATACTCTTTTTTTAAAATTTCACAATGAGAGTTGATCTTCACATACAAGATCAACTCTTACTTTAGAGTCAGGAAAACAATTTGTGTTGCAGATCTTCAGGGACTTGTCTCTTGTTAAATGAAGCAAGGGGGAAAGTGTGCATTAGCAAAGGTTTACAGCCAGTGTGACTGTATCCATCATCTCCTCCAAGGTGTGCATGTGAAATTTTGTGAGGCTGCAACTAAAAATTATTTTCAATAACGATTAATCTGCCAATAATCACAATTCCCCAAACCCAAGATGACGTATGAAACTTGCTTGTGACCAACAGTTTAAAACCAATTGATATTCAAATATTGTTCATACTGTAGAAGAAAATATTTACATTGGAAAAGTTTAAACCAGTGTTTTTGCTTAAAAAAGTAAATCAAAATCATTGTAGATTACCTTTCTCTAAAATCTTAGCATGTTCAAGTGTTTTTATGTGTGGCTATGTCGGGGGGGGAATTATATATATTTTTCTTTTGCAATTGCAATTTTCAACGTGACAATTTTTAGATCACACATTTTGATTTTAACTATAATCAAAGTGTGTAAACAACACTGAAAGAATATACAGTGTGTGAGTTTGTGCGTATGTTTCCCCCCCCCCCCCCCCCCCCCCGTCTTGATTAGACCATGCACCAGCACGGTCAAATTACAAGATGGAAAGCAAAGCCAAACATACAGGATGACAATGACTCAAATTCCTTTGCTGTCTGCTGTTATTTCAGCTTTTCAAAATTTAATTTAAAAAAAGAAAGAAGATGTAATTCTGAGTCAAGCTTCGTGGACTTGATGTACAGTATAATTAAATACATTGAGTGTTCTTCATTATATGCATCATTTATAAAATGTAATCACAAATCACATAACAATACTACATCTAATCTGAATATTACAGCATTGTGCAACCCTAGAGGATCATAAAACATGTGGGCACCTTAAAGCTGGGCCACTTGGAGCAACATTGACAAATATTGTATATCACTTCACAAAGTTGATATGGCAAACGTGTTATCGAACATTGACCTGTTTACATGTGCAGCGTAGATAGTGTATGCTGTAAAACCAAAACAATGAGCTGAAAGACGGTAAAATACCTAAGGTTAAGTTGAATGAATTAAATCAAACCTAAAATTTTAAATGCTGTTTAAACACAATCACACATCCAAGAACTTTGCCTGAATAAAACAAAACACATTTTGTTTTGATAGAGAGTCGCACATTCACTATCATATTAGGAAATTCCCATCCATACTGTGTGCAGCGGTACTGTACATACCCGTGTATCTCCTTCAGGTGCCAGAGGGTCAGTCATCCAGGAGCCGAATCTGGATCCAGACGTCTTGATGGTGATGGGATCACTGATGCCCGTCAGTTTGCCACATGCTGGAAGGGAAGAAGTGAGATGGGAACATCTAGAGCAACACCCATTTGGGTATTAAGACTAATTCCATATCTGTTAAAAGGGATTCACTTTCATTTACTTTAAATCCAAATGAGTTTGAGCCTGAAGGATGAGGAAGTTAATGTCCAGCTTGTTGCTACAGCTCTGCCTTTCTCTTTGTGTGATGTTCTGTGCAAAAGGTGCTTATTATTCACTTCACACATGCTAATGCCTGTTTTACTCTCTCTGCGTGGATGTGTGAGTAAAAGGGAGCGGAAAAGGGAATAGAAAAGGGGGAGCCTTTGTGTGTTACGCACTAGTGTGCTGCTCGTAAGCTGCTGTTGTGTTAATTAGTGTTGACTGAGGTGTTAATGGGAATTTGACATAACTAACACTGGGTTCTGTGGCCCTCGTGACTGAGAGCTGGTAAGACTAATGTGCCCTTTCTAATGAGTGCAGTTAGAAATGAGAGACATGATTTTACCAAGTAACAATACTTCTCAACACCAGTGCAGCACATTTATTCATTTAGACAAAGCCCACTTTTCGACAAAGGTCGATTTGATGAGTTAACTTTATCTCATGAATGTAATGAGTCATTCTGATATGCTAATTTAAAGAGCGGGACTGTGACAGTGGCTCATTTTATGTTTTCATTAACATCTTTCTCTGTGAAGCTATAACACTCATCATCCTTGTTTTCTTTTTAACCCCTATCATCTTTCTTGCTCTTCACTTGAAATATCATTTTACTTCATTTGATCCAGATTTGTATTTCTTTTCCTCAGCTAGTCTCATTGAGTTATCTGGCTGACTCCATGGCCTCATGTGGCCAAATTTTGTTCACTTACATAATGAAAATGATGGCTTTGCATATGCGTTTGAGTGCTTGTGTGTCTCTGTGTGCAACATATGTCATGTGCCTGTGAGTATGCATGGGGATCACACCTCAGCGGCAGCTGAGAGACAAACACATGGTCACATGAGCAGCATCTACTATTTCCAGTGGGGGTTGAGTCCCTTATGTAACCCACAGTGGGATTAGAAACCGCAGTAATACATTGGTCATTGATTTATTTATTTTTTTCTCTAATCAGGCCTCTATTTAGATGACACTACTATTGCGGGCTGCTGGGGAGCCCGCTGATGGATCTGTATTCTGGAGATGCACACAAGGTCTAATCCCCTTTTGGCCTGAATTTGCCAAGGCCGAAGCAGAGGGCAGAGCAAATGGAAAACCTAATGGGAACTGGAGCTGATATAACAAAAACACCATCAGCCTTTATCCCGAAATGTGAGGATTTAGATATAGAATGAACACTCAATTCCTGAGAAGGACGACTATTTGTTTTTAAAGGATCGTTTCTTGTTTATTTAAATGTGGGCTTTTTTATTTGTAGTTTTGGCTATGGGTTTTTATCAGTAATTATAATTGGTGGGATTTGGGATTGCTGCAATGTTGTCATGTCAAGTCCAACAGGGCAAGAACTACGAGTGGTCAATCAGACAGCTTGAGAGCACACCTGAAATATTGATAGTAGGGCTACAACTAATAATATTTTAATTTTCAAATCAGATTTTTCAATCAATTAATCCTCTGATTATTTTCATCTGTTAATTGTGGTGGATGTTTACAACTGTTGTACAGTTTGTGCAGTAATTCTGCCGTTAGCCTTCCCTTTCTGCTCCATGTAAGCTTTCTCGACATGTAGTTTTGGTTAAAGGCCCTGAAAATGTATTAGGTTAGCTTCTTACTAGGGACGATGGGGTCCTACACAAACACGGCTTAATTTAGAACAGATTGTTTATTTCACATGAGAGATTTCTGTATTTCTTTGTGCTCTTCTCACTGCTTTGACATCGATGCGGCTTAGTTAGAAAAAGGTGATGTCACATACTTCTTTGCACCAATCAGACTTTAGATACCTTTGAATTAAACTCTAATGGTTGTTGGCGGGCTCTTTGGTCATTGCCATCATACCCACACAGTGATGCATAAATAGCTACAGTTGTTTTTTTAAACTTAGCTTTGTTAGTCATTAATAATTCATGTTATAGAGAAATATTTAAAATTTGAAAGCAAGTTTTAAAAGGACTTTTTAACGTATCTTCTTACTGCCTGTATGAATTATTTTTAGTGACGACTTCCTGTTCCCAGATCACAGCAATTAATAATAACTAATATATTTAATAATGATGAGGGAGAGGGAAAATTAAAGTAAATAGAAAGGTTGAGCTTGTTCGCAAAAAGAGACAAATTCACCCTGTGGCATGTGAGCCATGCTGTAATATTATGCTTTATAATTCTCTACAGAGGAAATAAAAGGTGAGAACAACAGTTGCAGAGCAGGGAGCTGTGGGGTTTATGTGCTGGTATGACTTTTCTACTCCATTCATCAGTATCGGGTGAAGGGGCTGGATTTGCCTGAAGCTCTCTGTGCCTCCACATTGCTAGGGCATGACACAGGGTGATTTATTTATTTGATTATTGCCCAGCAAGCTGGCATGTTCCCTTGATCGATGGCCATTGTGTCCCAGCAGCCGCTGAGCTGTTAGTCTCTCCGGCACAAAATAGCTTGAAGGACAGCTCTGCAGGGACGCTAGTTACTCTCTTTCACTTTTCCTGCTTGCCTTCACTTTATCACTCTTTCTCCTTCCCCCTTAACACCGTCTATCAATTTCTCCTGTCGCTCCATCTATTCCTCAATACTCAAATTTCTCCTGCCCTCTCGATTTTTCTCTTTTTCCCTCCTGTTGTTGATCTGCTGATGCAAATTTGGCTATTGACCTTCGCAAGTTTAATCTCAATAACGGGAGTGTACTGGAGTGTATTTGTGTGCACTATGCATGAGTGCCTCTGCAATCGTGTGAAGATGAAAGGAGTAGCCACCCTCTGTTCTGCCTGAGCCAGTCCCTCACTGGGTGACCTCGCCTTTATCTCGTCTGATCACACACACACACACACACACACACCCCCCACACACACACACACACACACACACACACACAGACTGGAGTAACTCCTGCAGTTCCCTGCTTTCCTGTCTTTGGCAGATGTTAGCAGAGGCATGTGCATGGAACTGAGAGTGAAAGCATATACAAGACTAAAAAAAAAAAAACGTGTATGGATAGATAAAGAGAAATAATGACAGAAGAAGTAACTGGGAAGCTGAGATTAGGTGTTTTACTCTATATATTCAATTTAAATATAATCACTTTGTCTTGACTAGCTCTCCAAAAAGAACAGTAGGCACTGTAACCAATGGCTTTCTAGTTTCTTGCTATCATCTTGCCCTGTGAATAAGTTGAAACGGGGACACAATATACCCGTGATGTGCGGCATGTAAGTGTCTCTGCTCTTGTAATATATCTTAGTCACTGTAGTGTGGGTGTGCATCTATTAGCACTGTTGACTGTGACAGAGGTGTGAAGAGACTGAGACTAGCTAAAAGCAAAGACAAGACTGTGATTGGAACTTGCAAACTGAGAACGCTGTCAGTATCTCTCTTCCTCCTTTGATTGGTGTGTGATTGTGTGTGTACCTGTGGAACCATGTAAAACACCTCATGCCTAATGACATATTTAACCATCCCATCTATTTCATGACAAGAAGTCATTTATGTGGAACACTACTATAGACTCATGCAGAACCTGATTTTGATAAATAATTATTCCATAAAATCTTGTGAAATAGTGAAAAAAGTCTTTCACTATTCTTAATTGAATCGATTTTATAAATATATAGTCAATATATAGTCAATTAACCAACGTGTTAGGCTCTAATGTCTTGTAATGGACTTTTTTATCGGTTTACCTTGAACATGTTAGAGTATACCAATAGCAAAGTCAGATAGAGGGTGAGCACATATGAAATACAACCATAAAGTGTAAATGACGAATGTGTTATAAGACTGTGTAATATCCATTTGAGTGGTGGAGTATCGCAGCCACACATAATGTTCCTGTGATGTTCTGAATCATGTGAATATGCCTGAGGATCTCTTTCTGGTCAGTCACAACATACTGGACGTCAGTGGGGGTGTTTGTACATGCACGTGTTTGAAGCAAAGTGTGTGCCAACAACTTTCTTTGCCTACCTAATTTTTGCATGCATGCTCGGAGTCTCTCCTCAAGATTTGACACTCTGTTGTGGAGCTCCTCGTAGTCATAGGCCCCCATCTCCTCCTGAAGTTCGTTTAGAACTGACGTCAGATTCTGGACCTCCTCCTTAAACTGCAATACCAATTTGGCATCGGCTTTGTACTCCTCCAACACTGGTATCAACGGTCTAAGCTCCTCCATTTTCGCTTTTATGGCCTGAAAGGATTAGAATAAGCTCGGTTGAGTGTCATGCGCGACAAAAGGAGACTGTCCATAAAAGAAAAGAAAAAAAAAAAAACACCTGTCTGAACCTGACTACTCTGACTCTATCCTGCCTCTTCACTTACAGGAAGACCCCCTGTTTGTGTCCATGTTTAGTGTTTGTGTGTGAACAGCTGTGTTTTGTCTGTGCAGGTGTGTGTCTGAGCAAACAAACCCGGAATATATTCTCCACCCGCTGGACGAGCAGAGCAGGTGGCTCCGTCCCGGCAGTGACCAGCCGTTAAAAAGCAAGCCCTCGGTACACCGACAACAATTGGGAAAGCTCTTTATTGGTCATCATCGTTTAAAATGCAACATCGTATTAAGGGTTACATGCTTTTACATGTCACACACAACAAAGTGTCTCGAATTTTACGTCTATAGTTTAACGTATAGATTTGTTGAGTAACCAAATATGCATAGACAAAAGCCAAAGGAAAAAAAAATAATAACAGCAATTAAGAAGAATAAGAAGAATAAGAATAAATGTATTTACGTTTGAAAAAAGCTATTAGATGGAAAACTTTGACAGCAGTAACATGCAGGAAGAGATCAGTGGTGGGTTGGTTTGGGAGAGGGGTGGGGTTTCTTAGTCTTAATGGTGCTAAAGGTAAAATAACTTTTTGACGCCCAAATGCTCTCAGTACTGTGGCCCAGTTCAGTGGAATCTGGATTTGACCTGCCTCTTCTTCCCTGTGGCTCTCTTTACATGTCTTAAAGTTAGCCCTGCAAGCAAGAAAATGACAAACTGTTTACACGGGCTAGAGCTTGCTAACCTATCTAACAGACACAAACAAACGCACACACACAGTATATGCACTTCAGACATGTTACAGAAAAATTGCACACATGCACTGAATGTGGCATTGGATGCATGAGGTTTTTGAGCATGCATAGGCGACAGGATCACACAGATGTAGAGGTGCGTGTGAGATGATACACCTGCTGAAGCTGCTTTTTAAGTGCTAAAGGTAAGAATACAGGAAACAATGCATTTGTGTGTCTAACTGCAAAAAGGGCTAGGTTTTTGGTGTTGTCTGAACTGCGTTCGTATCAGAGTAGCAAAAACTTTGAGGTAGTTAATGGTGGTACCGAATGTCTCTTCACATTCGCAATCTCGTGTACTTCATGTATGTGTGTATTTGTTGGTCTTGAAAGTTCTTAAAACTCTGTTTGTGTTTAGACAACATTAGCATTTGAGAACTTATTTTGTTAAATGGTTAGCAGAAAGTTGAGTAATCAGTCAAACGACAGCAAAATAATTTAGAAAATTGCCCTAAATTTCTCAATTCCAGCATTTTAACTGTGAAGATTTGCTGCTTTTCTTTGTCTTGGACTGTTGGTTGGATAAACCAAGCAATTTGCTGATGTCACCTTAAGAAATTATGATATTATGGTATTTTTCACTATTTTCTGACAGGTAATCAATGAACTGTGACAGCACTTGTTGCAAAACATTTCAAATGATCTAATTAGCTCTTTGTGATTTTTATTGGAGTAAAACCTTTAAGACAAAAGAGTTTAGTGTCCCATGTGCATGTTAATTAAATCTCTTTCTTTTGAATGCATTCACATAGTTTTATAAAGTCAGTTGGTATGAAATATGGATATTAAGTCGTGCAGCTGAGTTTATGCATCCAATTATTTAACCTCTTTGATTATGCATGCATTATGAATTTCTTGGTATGTGGTATGGGGGTATCTCCACAGTGGGAACACACAAACACAAAATGGGTAAGGCTGTGTGGAATGGGCTACAAAGCAGCTATGACGGAATGGTTGGCGTCAATGGCTAGAGATCTGGCTTTGTACCTTGTATTGCTTGGCAATGTTCTGCTTGTGGTTCTCCTCCACCTGCTTGAACTTAGTCTCCAGACCACGGAGTTGGACCTCCATCTTCTCCACGTACTGCAGGTCCCTCTGGGTTCGCTGGTCAAGCACCTGGATGGACTGGGTCATGTTCTGGACCTGTGGTGCCATGTGGACACAGTGGACTGATTAATGAAATAAATCTCTATTTACAACGGTCTAATTAGAGCAGTGAGCATGAGAAAGCGCAACAGACTTTCAATATGTTGCTTTGGCTTGGCTTTCTTCTTGCAGTGATTCACAAACTCTGACATCAGGCCAACTAGTCAGGGGCCTCAGACACATGGTGGAAGTGTAGAATGCATACTGTTAAGACATTTGGTTACTCCAAAACTGTTGTGGTCCAGAAACATGACACATTTTCTATTTATTCAGGAGTGATCTGTAGATGTCTGTATTTTCTAGCAGCTTATGTAACTTACTGAGCTACTCTGCATTATTTGGGGATTTTCTCCATCTTTGGATAAAAGCATAACCATAAACATGCTTAAATGCTCCTTTTGTGTAAATGGGGTCGACTTAGCTTTCAGTCTATGGGCGTTGAGCCGGGTTGCATCATTAGATGTGCTGCTTTAGATGAGTGCTGTACAATAGAATCTCACACAGAGTGAGTGTATGGCTGCCTCCCATGATGCCTGTTAGGTTTCCAGGGAGCTCATTAGAGCATGATTCCTATTCTTGTCCAACGGGCAGAGAGGTGATTGGAAAACCACAAACACGGATAAGTGTATGTGTGTGTGTGCGCAGGTCTTTGTGTGTGAAGTACTGTTGGTAAAAGGAGTAAAGATGGTTAGTATGGTTATTGCAAGACTTGGATCTTGGTCTTGGTCTTGGTCATGTGTTGCAGAGGAGATCAGCAGTAATTACCTTTTCTAACAGCTGCCTCAGTTGTTTGGTGCGGGCGTCCCGTGAACACATGGACTGCTGCGGCGCCACCACAGTGCAGACACACCTTCCCTCACTATCCTGGGCTGAGCTGTACACCTGCCACGATTCCTCTGGGTTTGCTGGCAACACCTGAAGACAAAGGAGTAGATAAATGAAGGAAGGGGCAGTTGAACAGCGATGCTGGAGGAGAGGGGGGGGCAAAGAAAAATCAGACAAATATAGAAAAAAGACATAAGGGGGGATACTTTACTGCAAAACACATAATTTTGTTTGTCAGTGAAATGAGAAAGGAGGACATCAAGTGTGTTCCATTTGTCCATCAAGTGTATTGTGCCAGTTTGACACCACAAACCATCAGACTCCACCCGCTTTGCACCATCATACGGAGTAGTTTAAAGCCACACAAAGGGAAGATGCAGCCAATCAAGACAGCTGAAGCTACTCCCAGTATTCGGTAGGTTGGGTGTGTGAAAGCTAGGAGTGTAAAGTGTGACGTGTATGACGTCAGAATGAGGGTTTTTTTCTGAGAGAGAAAGAAAAACTCCAGTTACTAAACTGATTAGATATTACTGAGAAAGTGACTTTGAAAAACAGATATTCATCACAGCATCAGCGATAAAAATCACTGCTGATTCATTCAGTTAGTGAGGAGTGACTTCACAAAATCCAAAAGGAGCAATCGCAGCGACTGTCAGCTGCACTTCTCTCTGCCAAAGGATGTGCTGACAAGACAAAGAAATCACTATCGAGCACCTGCTTTGATATCTCAGTGTTCCTGTTTACTACTCAGACTGCTACACTGGTCACTGGCAAAAATGATCAAATAAAATCCCAAAAGCAACGTAAAAATGCATGAATCTTTTCAAAACTATGAAATAAAAAACAGCAGATTCAGGAGGACAACTGAGAATATCTACTGGCTGCATCCACTGCTTTTACTATTTATTTATTTATTTGCCTTCAACACCCATTGTATTAAATTTCAGTGCAAACATCCACTTGAGGAGCGCTCAGTGTTATACTGGCACAGAAACGGCTCCGAATCTGCCAGGAGCGTGACAGAGAAACAAAGAAACGCTTCATCTTGACTCTGTACCAGTATCTTGGCTTTGAGCGCCTCTCTCATTCACACACTGAAAGGAAGAATGAGGACTCCCGCTGTTTCAGACGGAAACAATAAGTCTGCTTTGAAATTTATCTTGTCAGTCCTCTAATTTTCCACCACGAATTTCCTATTTTTATCAATGGGGGGGGAGAGCAACCTATAACTTTCCACTTAGTGCGGGCTACTCATATCGACAGCAGTGGGAGCTCAGTGTCAGCTGGAGCAACATCAATCGCTGGAGGAAGATATATATGATGCCTCTGCAAGTCTTTTTTTTTTTAACTTTTGCGTGCGCCTCGCAAGCGCGTCACGTAGACAGAATTGCTCCTCTTCATTATGAACCAAACGCACTTCTAAACGAATTGTGATTTGCTTGCAACAGTCGACATTCATTTAGAGGGGGGTGAGGAAAAGCCAACCAGCCGCAAAAAATAAGCGAAACTTGCGCACTTACTCCTGTGCTCCTGTCTGGGTACCCTCCCTGTGCCGCCGTGAGCTTGGTAGTATTGAGCCCCACCAGAGAGGGGAGGGTCTGCGACATCCAGTTGGTGATCATCGCCATGGTGCTGAGCACGACGCCGATCTTCAGCAAAGGCACCGACATCTTTGCGCTCTGCTTGGACTTTATTTAAGCCGTCTTCATTCTACGGACTCCGGTGAGAAACAAGGGAGGCGAGTCATGTTGCCCAGAGAAGCTTGCTGTTTCACCCGGGACTCCGGCTCGGCTGGTCTTTTTTTGGACATCTCCAACGAAGCACTGGCGGCGAACAAGTCGGACGCGATAGGGAGAACCGAAACGGCAGGGTCGGGACGGAGATAAAACTGCAGCACTTGATCCAGTGGGAGATAAAGAGGGAGTCAGTCGAGAGCGGCCGCTGGAAACGTCCTCTGGATAGCTCCTCTTTCTGCGTTGTCCCGCGCACTGCTGCCTCTCCGGCTCACCGTTACTATTTCGTTCACGCCCGACGGTCCGCCTCCTGCCTTGGTGCGCTCTGTGATTAAGTGCCACTGACTACACACACAGACTGCTCCGAGTGGATGAGAGGAGGAAGGAGGAGGTACTACGGATCTATCTATAACGCCAGACGCAATGATGTCAGCCAGGTTGGGGTCCGTTCATGGTAATATGTGGGATTGCGCCTGATTCGCCCATAGCTGCCACTGGCTGTCCCCAGAGGGAATGACAATGAGCAGTGCGGCTGAGGTCGGCCGACACTGACGCTGAGGGATTATTTATAGCGGACAGTGACATTTCTTTCTCCACTGCCCCGAAAGGGCAGGAGGCACGCTGTTAGGCGAACCTCCTCGGACCCTGCGTGGTAATGCTGGCCTTCATTTAAACTATAACAACCACTGCAGTGCGAGACTGCACAGCTCACATGTCAAAACGAACGCACAATGTTGCATGTCAATGACAGCGGGGCGTTAGGACTCAGGGTCTACTTAATTGATAGGTTACTGGATAGCTTGGGCTCAGATGGAGGACGAGCTTTCAATTCGTGAGACTCTGGCGCCATCGTGTAGCTGATTTTGGCGTTGCTGAACTCAAAAGGGAAGGGCTTTTAAAATGCAGGGAAGCGACACAACATATAGGCTATGTATTTTAATCTAAAAACAATGCTCAGTGTTAAAATTGACAACTCGTCGAATTGCATTAACTTTATATTAAGCTATATAATGCCATGATTAAGAACACTTAACAGTCATGGGTTGCATTAGTAGCCTAAGTGCAGTTAATTGTGCTTATTTTGGTTTAGAATTACATCTCTCAGAAATGACAAATAATTCATTGGTCCAGAGCCTAAGTCATCAACAGCCCAACAGCCTATGGGCTAAATTGCAATGCTGCATTATACATAAGGTTCTCAGAATAGCAAGAGTGGCTCTGTGTCCACAGCTATTTCTGTCAGCTCCATAATGCATTTTCTTGGTAAACTGAAAGATAGAAGTGAGTGAAGTTTGCACTCACTGTACCTATCTCCCCTCCCCTTCCCCCTATCCCTCTCTCTTGTGTCTCTTATCTCTCCCACTTCTTTATGACCTTTGAGGTGAGGGCTCAAAGTGGTGATGGCTCCACAGAATGCAAAGTATCGGCAGGGGTCAGCGCACCTCTGTGCTCTGCTCTTCAGGGTCCATTCTAGTCCTGTGTAATATGGTGCAGCTCTGTACAGCACAGAAGTCTCTAATGTCACACTGCCATTCTTCAAACGGATACAGTTAGTTTTCTAAGCTTCACAGATGTGGCTCCAATTTGGTTTCAATAGAGTTGAAACACATAGATCAAAAGTTCAGGTGCTACCACTAATAAAACACCTCAGAATTTAACACAGCAGCATCAGGAGGAATGCCACAGGTGCGCTGATAAAAGAAAAGTAGTCCAATGAAAAAAAAAATAAAAATTAGTCATCAAACAGTCAGTCAGACTGTTTATCAAGAGCGATTTATAGAAAGATTTATAAATTAAAACCACAATCTTTCATAAGTATTGCACAACATTACAACACTTGTGGAAGGATTCCTTTATAATGGTGTAACAAGCTCTCATATATGCAAACATAATAAAAGCAACCATTGCACGATGATCAGTTATGCTGTTGGTCAAAATAAATAGTCATTTGTTTGAGAATGTAGTGCTGTGCTGTATACCGTAACTGTATCTTCCAAGTTATTTTCACGTTACAACATAGAGAGCAGAGAGCAGAAATCATGATTTAGAGTATGTGGATGGTGTCCTGTGGGGACAAACAAGCTGGTACATCTTACAACATAATATATAATTGTAATAAAGAAAAAAAATATATAACAAATAATAATAAATATATAACAGCAGCCTCAGAAATTTCCAAAAAACATGAACAATTCAACATTAGGGTTTCTTAAAAGTAGTATTTCTAACTGGCCTATTGCATTACATAGTGAACAGGTGTTCAGATTGTATTTATACAGTAGGTGATCCACATTGACACACTCAATAACCTATGTAATACATGTTCATAAAGTAGCGAAAAATCCCATTTCCAGCCTGCAAGTGAACTACAAAATGCACCATATCTCCACCTACTCCTCTTCTGCTCTCTCTCTCTCTCTCCCCCCCTTTGCTTCGTCGCTCAACCAACCATACTGAATAATAAATAGCTTCAACCCCAGCTGCCAATCACACCACGCATATTGAAATTCAGCTCGACTCCATCTCAGTTTCTCACATAAAACTGGATAGATTTTTTTTGTTTTGTTTCATACATAAAAAAAGCCCTAACGGTTTCAAAATGTTCCCCCTGCTGGAGCCCTTATAGTTTAAGCGTGAGCAGATGTCTTGGCAAAATAGATTTAGTAGTTTCATGTGAATTACCAGATTGGCTCTATATTTTTAATGTAATTTCACATTAATTTTAAAAAATACAGTCTTTATTTTGCATGCAAGCAAATCTAAAACCATAACACGCGCAGGTGTTTTACAGGAATTCTTTGCATGGCAGGATGAGCTATGGTATGTAGGTTGCAAAGAGGCGGGCGGCTATATAGGTGCCATCTGTTTTGTCAGGTGTCCGTGAGATGCTTTAGGATGTGGGCCTGAAGGCATGGGGCAGCCACTAGGTGAGGAACAGATGCCACTTTGGCTGCTTACTATTCTTCTCTGTGTGAACATCAAGCAGAAGCCAAATCCTTCAGCGGAGGGGATGGAGGTGAACAAATGGGGGCGGAATTGAAGAGGAGAGTGTGCTACTAATCAGGTGTCTCCCTGCTCCCTCGGCCAGATGTGAGTCGCAGCTGCCCCACACTGTCTGAAACTCGGTCAGACTGCTAAAGCAAGGCGCTTAATGTGGTCATTAAGAGAGCGTCATTGTTCAGCATCAGAGGTCGAAGCCTAACTGCCTGGATGGCTTTTGTTTCTTACGAGTAAACTGGCAACAAAAAGCTCTCCATATTTCTGTCTCTATATACACCTCTCACTTTTTTATCTGTCTTCAAACAGATGAGATGTGGAGAGGCCTGGCCTTCCTACAGTGAAATGTACTGTAGGTTTGTAGAGCAGGGGCTGTATAAATAGAGCTTGTCAGTGTATCTTATGTTTCTGTTCTCCTGGAAGGGAGTGGACAGGCAAGTCTGTGGACTACTATCGACTTACCTTCAAGCAGATGACACACACACACACACACGCACACTCTCTCAGGCCATCAGAGACAGAGTGTCACTGTAACGCGGGCCCTGACCTGCGGCGTGCAGAACCCGAACCGACTGTCATGAAACCTGAAGTGAAACACGCTTCCTCGTCCTCCCTCCTCTGACTGATGGCTTCCATCAGTCAGTGCAAATGGCTTCATTGTCCGATTGTGTCAGCAGTTTTGTGCACTCTGCTGCTGCACTGCACGTCCAGTTCAGATTATAGGCTGTACATTTGATTCTTCAACGTGGGGAGATAAAATCGCGCTAGCATTAAGTGTTTGTAAGGTCCTAGCTTTGATGAATTTACAAATTAAATTCCACATGAATGTCAAAACCAAGTTGTTGCTCTGTGAATACAAAAATGTTCCACTCACCGCACACAGACATTTCTCATAAATTTGAGGAAATCAATTGGTGGCACATTTCTGCCAAAGCAATATTACATCAATATTGTTCTAACACATTGGTTGTCAGGGCCAGCAGGGTCTACAGCAACCTGCACAGCAACACGTTTTATTGAGTTTGTCACTCGGAGTAGAGTATATTACAGATACGCTGGGAACAGAGATTAATTTATTGATAGTACCTCAGTGGCACATTTGATTTTTTTTTTGTTTTCAATTACCACCCACAATTGAATTCACACAACAGTGAAGCCCATGAAATATGTCTCTCTGTTCAAGCAAGGACAATTAAATCATCAAATGCTTCAATCCAGTGGTGGCAGGGCCTGGTAATAAATAAACCCACTCCCTCACTTTCACTTTCTTTCCTACAGTGATAGCCTACTGTTTGTGTGAATGTGTCAAGGCAGCAGCTTAATGCAACAGAAACTATTGTATTGTACTGCAAATGGTCTTTTAGGGAGCAGGAAGTAATTACTAGTTACAGTAAAGAAGCACAAAGATGCATTTTATTGACCAGTTATTGTTTACTACTCCTGAGCTGGGTGGCTTCACATTGTTGAACTAAATACCCCTCACACACACACACACACACACACACACACACACACACACACACAGACAACAGTAAGTCACACTGTGGTCATTGAGCATGCTCAAAACGCCTCCTTTGAGACACTGCATTTGATTGTGAAGCCGTGATTTAAGAGCAGAGACCCATCACTCAACAATGACCTCTTTAGCTACAGGCAACACATTGTGGGCTATTAGAATAGCTTTGCAGTTGATTAATCTGACCATTTGCTGATGAGGAAAATGACAGATCATCATCAGTCACCATCAATACACCCCCCTTGGCCCGTTTGTCAGCCCCGGTGGTGGAGATACTGAACAGGGCTCTGCTGGATCTATCCGCGCCCGTCAAGCACAATGTATTCACATCATGTAATCCCACCCGTTAATCTGTTTAAACGGGGTAGAGGGTTAATTCACCGGGGCTCTTTATACGAGGTATAACGGGGTAATCTCTCGGCTGATCTGGAGCCAATTAAGCTTTTAATACAGGAGGCGGAAAATGGCGTTAAAAAACCTACTTGGGTGAGTTCTGTGCCCATGAAGATGAGGAGAATCAGAGTCAGGAGCTTGCTCGCAGGCTGCATCTCTTGCCTCCGGTGTGTGTGGACCAGCGGTCTCACATGCAGATCAAGTCCCTTTGCGTCCCCCCGCACAGCAGTCCTTTCCTCCCGGCTCTCTTTTGCGTTGCAACTCGCTCGATTCTTTTTTCTTTTTTTCTTTTTTTTAATTATTATTACTATTATTATTATTATTGTATCCCTCAGCAACCCAGTAGCAGAAAGCGACAGATCAGTTTCACGGAATCGTCTCTGTACATAGCCTCATTTCATATCGGTGCCTCTCCGTTCGGTCTTCAGTGGACGCACTTATTTATCGCTGCGACGGACTGTGATGAACATTGGGCTAAGGACGCGCAAACACTGTCGTATACACGGCTATAAACCTTCACTCTGATATTGCCAAAAGTTTACCTCCCCGCCTCAAGCTGCCGTATAAGCTCTCGATGAAAAAATGAGAATGACGGCGCTGTACATGGTGCTGAAAACGGAAGTTGCATCGCCGAGAGAGGGAGATTTAAATTGGCAAGCATACAGGAGGAAAAATGCCCTTCCAACATGTCTTGCTGTTCGTCTATCATAGACAAAAACTGTTGCCTTATCAACATTTATTTTCTATGGCTTTGTTTTTATTTAAATCAATAGATTCAGTGAAGTAATTTTATAATTAAAAGGAGGGGGGTGAAAGAGTCATACTTCCCTTCAAAAGTATTAAAAGTTATATCACTTGATTGTTGTTGCTGATTCATTATGCGTTTTTTGATCTTTATATACTGTTGGGGAGTACAGTGTATAACACTGCATCATATTTAAGTAGTTAATCATATGTTTTGTATGAAAGATCTAGATCTTCAGACTAACTATATCTGCCAAATAAATGGGATGGAATAAAAAGTACAATAGGCTATTCCAAGCTGAAATGTAGAAAAGTATAGCATAAAATGGAAATACTTAAGCAATGCTCAAAAATGTAAAAAAGTACTTGAGTGTACTTGAATGTGTTAATTTCAGGCTTTAGAATTAATTATTTTGCTTGATTAAACGTGACTGTGGCTAAGGAGGTAGAGCAGGTCCACTGATCACAGGGTTGTTCCTCCTCCTTCATTGTTCTTTGGTGAGGTACTGAACACCAAATTGCTCCTGATGGTCAGGCCAGTGCCTTGCACGGTAGCTGTGTGAGTGTGTGACAAGGGGTGAATGAGAAGTCTATATAAATACAGCCATTTAGAGTGTTTGGGCATGTCCCTGACCTTCCTTAACTTTTTTGCACCTGTAAGGGCGGTACAAATTACATCTTTATCTTCTTATTGAAGTCCAGTGACCTCATTATTCTCTTTACAGCTAACCGAATCCTCAACTTCAATATGAGCAAAGGTCTGATCAGTCAAAATAAGTTGAGTGTGCAGGGCCTTAAATTTTAAATCTTAAATTTGTGTGTCAGTTTAACATTATGCTTTGTGTCTAGAGCTATGCAGAATATTACTTTAATACTTAGACCCTGTTTTTTGTGGGCAGTCCAGTACTTATGCCATTGTGAATGTCAACAATATGCTTTTAATTGGGTGGTCATGTGGTTCTGAAGCTGTTCTGCTTCTTCTTGCCTGTGACTGTTTGAACCACATTATACACTAATAGCCCAGTGGTCCGTAGATAGACTCGCTGAAATGAATTCTATTCTGGTGGCACTAAGATGCATAACTCATGTTGGTAATGGCATCAGGGCGAGTTCATATCCGTATTCTCTAATGTGGACTCTCATTTGTCTGTTTGTCTTGGTTGGTGATGCTGCAATGGATAAGACTATGCCTTTTGTGTGAGAGACCTGGGTTCAATCCCCCACTGTGACTTATCCACCAATGTGTACATGAGCAAGACACTTAACCCCTAGTTGCTCCAGAGGCGTGCGACCTCTGACATGTATAGCAATTGTAAGTCACTTTGGATAAAAGTGTCAGCTAAATGAATAAATGTAATGTTTAGCAGATTTTGGCTGTTCTGTGAATGAAGCAATACAAGGCCAGACTGAGAAGAGTTCAAACATTAGGAAAATGTTTTTCAGGATAGTGTGTTAAAGTGCACGACACCTGCTTCCTGTGCCTCTGATTGTGTTTGCTGCTTCCAAGATGTTTTCCATCAGATTGGTAAGTTGTATGTGTGCAGAACAAAGACTATGAGGTCTATGGCACAGGCATGTGCATGCATGCATAAGCACATGCGTTTTTGTGTGCTACTAGCAGTGCTACTAAATGAGTTTCAGCTCACTCAATGAGGATTTGATTATGGGGCAGGGGAATGAGATCGCTGAGTAATGAAAGTGAAATGCTCCAGACAGAAAGAGGAACATTTGTTCGGCGGCAGGAGCCCTCCCCTGCGTGGTGGTACACAGCCCACACACTGGACAGCAGGAGAGACATCTCACTGGCCAATATTAAAGTTTGTTTCAGAAGCATGAAGCTACAGTGGATACCACTAAGCACAGCAGAGCCTTTAATCTTGCCTGATGAAATGTTATAAAGAGTTGCAAAGGAGAACAGGGACAGTGCATGTGTGTTTATTTGTCTTTGGATTTTTACTGCAGGACTTGTGTATGAGAGAAAAAACCCAGCTCCAGATAGATTAATTAATACACAGCAGTTCCTGGCATATTTTTACCTTGCAGTTTTTGCAAAAATACAAGTCCAATTATGGTGACAGGTCTGGTAATTCTATGCACCCTAGTTTGTGCGAAGTGAGGACAAGATAATGTGTCTCCTCACTTACTAGTAGAAAGAGGATTGTGATGAGAGTAGTGGTGAACAAGTGAAGAATGAAAAATAAAATCAAAGATTCTGAATGTCAACACAGGGAATAGTAGATGATGGAGCACCACTGTGATTTGGAAGAATTTGATGAAAAAGCTGTTCAAACAGAGAAAAGCTGAACAGGGATGTTGATTTAATGTGGCTGCTTGTATGGATATTTCTCCTCAAGATTTATTTCCTGCCCATTGAGCTCAAAATGCAAATTTCTGGATTGTATTGGTTGCATGCAGATGAAACACCACTCCCTGCACACAACCCAGTGGTGTAACTCAGCACACGTAGTCAACTACTGTACTTAAGTACAACTTTGAGATACTTCTACTTTGCTTGAGAATTTCGATTTTATGCTACTTTATTCCTTTTCTCCACAACTACTACATTTCAGAGGGAACTATTGTACATTTTACTCTGTTAAATGTATCTGACAGGTCCTGACAGGACAATTACTAGTTGTTTTGAGATCAAGACTTTATACAACCCACTAAACAGCAATATACAGATTTAAATTAGTTCAAATGTAACAACACTCAGATGTTGCTTGGACTGTAATGAATCAGGAATAAAATAATAAAGATAAAGTACATTTACTTTAGATACTTTAAGTACAATTTGCTATTAATTTTTGAATGCAGGACTTTTTTCCACTACTGCCACATACACACTGTGTCTTTCACTCTCTTTACTTCCTTTGTGATAGCAAAATTAACTAAAAAAGTGAGATTTGGTGTAGCTGTCCAAGTTTCTCAGAAAAAAAATATTAACCTTCCAAAATGTGTCCTTATTTGAGAAAGTGCCCAGTTCTTTCACCAGTTCTTTTCTTCTTCCCAGTTAGGTTTTGCCAGCAGAGTGTGTATGTATGTGTGTGAAATAGAGTGAGAGCGAGAGACAGAAAACTGAGTTAATAAAGAGCTCTAGTTTAAATTTAGGTCCTAATAGAATTTGTGTCTTTCCTCTCAGGCATGCTGCCATTACTTCCCCCTTTCATCACTTTCTCTCCCTGTGCTTTCTGCAGGGTTGATGCTACAGATTATATTAGAGATATGTTTCACGCATCTATGTCTCTGTTTATTCGGTGTACTGCAAACGTGGTCTGGGTGCGTCCAGGACCTTAAACATTTCCATGCCTACAGGGAGGACTCCATAAAAGTGTGATTCTAAGGCCCCCTGTGTGTTGATCTTGACTCAGTATTAATGCATTGGATAATCACTCCATCAGCATTCAGCCTTCAGACCATGGGAGGATAAAGGAGAAAATGCCCAAATACTGCACAGAGAATGGAGAAAGGAAAGAGGAAGGGAGAAAGAGGAGGGAAAAGAGAAAAGAGAAAATGAAAACCCCACCACACAGACACACACACACGCACACATGCACACACACAAAAAGCCCTTTGACGTTCATTATCTGATGCCAGATGTTAAACATGGTTTTAGGTCTGGAGTGATACAGACAGCCATCTATTGCGAAATATCAGATGAGATGATTGTGATTGCTCTACGTGACTGTATACCAACTGAGGGACATTAGACTGTGTTTTCAGCATAAGGTGCAGACAATAAGGCAAATACCTTTCCCTCATGGTGATCCCATACTGCAGGGTGGTAAATCCACCAGACACACTACTAGAGCAATTCAAAAGTCTATGTCGGGATGAAGTCAAACACATTATAAAGCCTGTCCAATCACCACATCCAAAAATCATTAAAGCTTTATGGGAAGTTCAGAATCACAGAGATGAATTAGATCGTTAACATCTAACGTCCATGACCTAACCTCGTTCATCAAAGAGTTGGAGGCTTTCCTTCTTTAAAGATGGATTAATATCTCGCTAAATAGAGCTGAGGACTTTTACAGAACACTGAACCGGTTTTAGACATTTCTGCAGTTGACGATTTGTATTACCCACACAGTGATTTTCCAATCATAGCTTAACAACTGTAACGTGTCATGGTAGATCAAGCTTTGGGTTTCTCCACATGTTTAAGCGGTGTGGGCACTACAATAGTGATACTTATTAGTTAAAGACTTTCAACTTTGGTGTCTTTTTTTAAGCCTTTCCAAAACCAAAAATACAGAAGAAAAGTTTGAGGAATAGATTAAACAGTGAGTTATGTAAATGTTATGGTAATTAGCTTTAGGATGTCGTCAGCTAACTGCATTATTTTGTAGGGTTACATCATTAAAAGCCCCCTTCAGGACTGAGACATCCACTGTAGTATTTACCCACTGCGTAGAAGAAAATATATTTAATACATACCGAATAGATTGAAAAATATACTGTGAATGTATGTCCGGTCAATGTTTAGTAGAAAGTAAGAATATCTGTCTTACTTTGGGTAGTTGACACTTTAACAATCCTGGCCCAGTCATTAGCTGAGATAGCGCTATGTTAGCTGAATTGAATTGAATTGAATTGAATTGAATGCCTTTATTGTCATTGCATGTAAGTACAATGAAATTATAGAGCCACTCTAATAGGTGAATAGATTGGTTAGTCCTTATTCTCAAAGTCTTTTCTCTTGTAACAAAGACATAATATTTAAGGCCGTTTTATTCTCGTTTCAAAACAAGCTAACCAAACAAAATGTCATGGAGGAAACAAACTTTAGCTACAGTGCCTAGCTAGATATGATCAAATCTGCCAGCGACAGTTGTCATTTCAGCCCTTCATCCATCTTTTGTACAGCTGCGGGTATTTAGGCAAATGCTGGAGACATTGATATGAACTGATTGTTCTGTAGGTGGTGTAGGCTGCTGTGAGTGTTGCTGAACCCACACAGTTTGCTACAGTAAACACAGGCAACTCTAAGCCCCAGGGTGGAGAAGGCTACAGGCCATCCCTCAGGCCCTGCTTTTGATTCACTGACTAAGCACTGTGATTTGACTAATGTAGACATTTACAGCAACAGCACAAGCCCTAAATTGACAAATACCGTGCATCCGACACGTACACCTTCAGCCATAAACGTACCCATTCCAAAAAGACACTCTGCGACACACTTACTGTAGATGCTCTTTTATTTAGCATTTCCAGTCTGATAAACTGATGGTATGCGCTTCTTACAACCACACTGTCAAACATCTTTACAGTTGAGTGACTGTATGGGTTTAGAAGGTTTCATTGTGTCTATATTAGCCTATTTATTTTCCAATGTATCCCTTCAGTTTGCTGTTTCAACCCTCTATTCAAATGAAGGTTTGTGTATTCTCCCTTCATCTTTTAATTATCCGTTCCATTTATTTCTTCATTCACTACATCTACTGTCTGTGCTGAGATATTATCATCCCCACTCAGACTGCGCAGTCAGTTCTCCATGTTTCTCTGCCCCTGAATAGGCTGCAGTGCTGTTGTGTGTGTTGTTGCTTGTGGGCTTATGTCAGCGAACGACTGCTATGACTCTGATTTGTGTGTGTGTGTGTGTGTGTGTCTGCGCATGTGTTTGAGTGACATGGCGCTGCTCACAGCCCCTGGAGGGACATCTCTGCCGTAGAGATCCATGCATCATAGTGCATCAGCTGTATACAAAATTGATGACCAGAGGTTATGTAGGTCAGGCCAGAATGATGCAGCAGACATTCACACAGGGACATTGGCAGGCAATGGGAGAAAGGGAGAGGCTGAACAGACTTAAGGCCATCATAGATAAACAGAACCCCCAAAAATAGTCAAGAGAAATGCAGTAGGAGACGGACTGATGGACGAACAAAACAAGACAGTGGAGAGAGAACCGTATAAGGGAGAGCTCACAGTCATTATTGATGTTAGTATCTCTGTCATACGGTACCATCCTTTGTTTGCTCATCACACACAGCATCTCTGCGTGGTTCTTGTATTCATGTCAGAGCTAATTACAGGACAATACCGCCAGTTGCCAGATCAGTAGTTAGAGGACGGAGCTGCATTTCAGCAATGTGCTTTCCACCCTACTAAGTTGCCAGATTTGCGAATGTCTTAATTACGCTGTATGAGCTCGCAGCAATGGCTCACCTTCTGCGTGTCAACAAATAATAACGTTGCTAGGCTTCAGATTTCATCTCCGTGTTTGCCTTGAAGGTCAACGCAGTGTATTTTAGCATTCAGCATTTAAGTGCTTATTACTGTAGTTGTGAATACAGTTGCTAAAGTGAACCATTTGCCAAATAAGAAGTGAGGCTTCAAAATGAAGCAAAGAGCAATGATTAGTGTTGGAAGTACTCAAATCCTTTACTTAAGTAAAAGTAGAAATACCAAAGTTTTAAAATACTCCATAACAAGTAAAAGTCCTGATTTCAGAATGATACTTAAGTAAAAGTACAAAAGCTTTATCATCAAAACGTACTCAAAGTGCAAAGTACAGGTAAAAATTACTTGGTATGCAAAATGGCACCTTTAATGTTTAATGTTGCTATTATATGATTATGTTTTTTTCACTAACCAATAAGTGTAAGAATATTTAGATCTTGTAGTCTGTCAAAATGGAGCCAATTTTAGATACTTTGTGTATCACTGGCTAGGTTAGTAGTATAGTACTGTGTCATGTCATGTAAGATGTTTTCTTATGGGAAATGTATTAGTATCAGACAAATGTAGTGGAGTAAAAGTATATTTGCCTCTGACAGATGTTGGATTGTAAATACACTTCTAAAGTACAAGTACATAAAAATTGCACTTAAGTACAGCACTTGAGTAAATGTACCTAATTATATTCCACCACTCTGAATAATCAATACTTTCTGTCATTGGTTTTGTGATTATACTTTGCAATTGTAAACATCATTATTACTAATTATGAGATGATTAAAACTGCTGTAAACAATATTGACAAATAAACAATGGATCAAGTGATTACACCTACTGTATTTAAAATGTGTTGCTTGTAGAGACAAACCCACAGATAATTATCCTCAAAATCTGCTGATCCCCTCAGTTCTGCATAGTGTTTTAGCATATTTTACATAACTGTTGTGTTTTAGCATTTACTGCTAAAGAGACGGTAAAATGAGAGGCGATATTGGACTAACATTTATCAGATGGCCAGAAACACAACTCCAATTGAATGTGCTTCTTATCAGCTGGATGTGTAAATAAGCAACTGTTTGCTAACATGTTAGCAACACAGCCTGTTAACTATGAATTCATTCATGACAGTTACTATAATATGTATATATGTGTGTCTCTTTGTTGGAACCTCAATCAGTACACAAGATTTGGTTGATCTCTCTCAGCAAATTATATCTCACTAGTTATTATTGTCTGGAAATTGGATTTGCAAGTCTGACACTGTGTAAGAGTTTAATTCATAAATTGTTCAATTATACATCACGAGTGAAATTGGTTGAACAGCACACCCAAACAAGAAAATGAACGCAGTGATGAGTAGACAAGAAAAGCGACTTAGTATTCAAAGTTGGTCCAGGGAAACTTTGCCAAAGCTGCTTGCAGTGATTTATGGAGGGTGAATATGTGTGATTTGTTCTTGAGAGCGAAAACTGCCCTCTCAGTTTAATAGTGATTTGAATGCGTCTCAGGATTCCTACATGAACATTATACGCTAGCACTGTGGAGTTCAGTTAAACTATTTCAAAGCCCATCAAAGGGAGCATTCGGATTATAGTGATGTATTTGCTACTCTGAGACATCACAGTGTGAGTGTTACAACTTCAAAGTTGCAACGGCAAGTTCCATTGGCTTGAACACTGGGGTGCCATAGAAACTAAAAGACAAAATTCCCTCTATGTAGAAATGAAGACAGACCATAAATCAGACAGAGTTGAATGTCGTCAGTGTGTTGTATAAGGATAATCTTTCTAACATCCAAAAGAGGTCTGCCTTTTATCTGTGTACTCTTTGCTCCAGTTTTGTACAGTTGATGCCAGTGGTACCTGCAGGGGGTGGTTACAATCTCAGGTCCAACAACTGTACAATCTTAATGCATCTCTGTGAAGCTTATCATTTATTTTTTGTGTGGAGAGACTATGTCAGAGAGATGGTGATGTAACTCGATTTTCATTGTTAAGGCTGTTTATGTTGTTATAATGGATTGCAGTGTATTATAAACTGTGCCTAATTTTTTGTCCAACTCTCCTGACAGTGTATCTTTAATCAAGTTCAGACACTGTGAAGAAACCCTGGTATTTTCCCCCTTTTTAGATCTATGCCCCCCTTTCACTGCGTGTGACATAGTTTTCATCTTTTTGTGCTGTATCTGGAGGGTGCCCAGGCAGGGGAATTCATCATCGTAACACACCGTGTATAAGCACTTGTTAAAAACCCCACACTGCATTTTTTCAATATTCATCACGGTTGTAATATTTCTGCTTTGGGTGCCTAAGGCAACTTCTGCAGCCGGTCAAAGAGCATCATTGAAAAGAGAAAAATCAAGCAGTATCTGGTGGAACTCCCAGATATGAAAGATATGGCTATCCAGGAATACTATTATGACTGGGGGAGAGTTTCACACACACTAACACACACATAGCATGTCTAACTGTCAGGAACTAATACCTGTGTGAAGATTTTTATTTGTTTTAAACAATTTTCCAATCATTTAAAACAAATGAATACATGCATATTACAACTAAATCATTGTGCAGTAAAATGACTCTGGTATTGTCGAGTTAATATGAACAGAATGTACATAAATACAGAGTATGCACATGCTGCGTGTATATCTACTGTCACACAATCTTACTTTAAACAAATAATTTTTACCATGTTTTGCACTTCACATGCATGCATTCAAATGTTCATATATTATATGTACCAAAATTGTACTTGCATTGTAATTGCATATCTTTCATTTTGTACTACGCCACATACATGTTCATCACACAAATTCCAAAGCACATTAAACACATGTGTGAATTATGGCCACACACACACACACACACAGAATAACATAAAAAGCCAGTGGCTTGCCTGTCTCATTGTAATTTCCTTTTACTTGTTTATTGCCTTTGTGCCACACACAAAAACAGAGACACACCTTTATACATTAAAAATGAAATGAGTTTGCCCGGCTCTGTGGATGATAATGATGCTGTTTAACTGTTTGCTTTGTTGTTGCCCCCCAGGCAATGCAGTCCTCTGGGTTCATGTGAATGCCATTAAAGCCAAGTAAATGTCATCTAGAGGGACAAATCACCCTTAGTTCCAAATAGCTGCCTGACTGTGTATTTTCCTTTTTAAAAATGCATTAGAAATATAATCAGATGTCAAAATTTGCACTCCTTAGGAGTGACCTTATTTTCCCATAAATTGTCTGCGGTTTGTATTGTTTTGTAGCAACATCAGATAAAATATACATATACAGTAGGATGTGCTATAATTACTGCAGTTGCACATAGAAATTGTTTAGGTTGGCAGTTAATGTAATAAACCGTTAATTACACTGAATGATATCTTACAGTGAAACAGTATTTTCTATATGTGTAGTATGTTAGTGAGGTAAGAATATAGTGTGGCTGTCAAGTAATGCTTCACTGAGTGCCTTTTCCTGGCACACGATTATTTTGAATGTGAGACAAGCGCAGAGTCACCACACAGTCAGCAGTCAAATGATGGAAAGTGGCATTTTGATTTGATGGCACTGTTATAAATTCAATTTAATGAAAAAAGTGGTTTAGTGGTTCTCATAAAGAGCCCCTGCAAAGGCCTTCTTTTTTTATACTATAATTCATCCTATATTAGGAGTAAAATGAAATTTCTGAAGCCTTTATGATCGCAGGCAGCCCTGACATATCAATATGTTGCTGCACTAATCCAGCCAAATGTCAACATACAATTTCTTCAATTTCATATGAACAGTGGAGCAGCTTAACTGCAGTTATGTACGTCGCGTTTAGATTTGTATCTGCACTGAGTGAAGACCTATTGAAAGGTAATGGCTGAGCCCTTGTTAGCCAGTCCATCGTGCAGCACCACAGATCAATGTTGATCACACTAACCAAAGACTCATGATCAGTTTGAGGACAAAATCAATAAGAGCCGAGTCTCCCAGCTCTCCTTTCTTAAATACTGGGCCCCACATGGGAAGAGATCAATGACCACACCAGAGGCAGGTGCGTGATCCAATTACACCTGTGTAGCAGCAAGCATCCATCTTCCTAGTTGGCATGGACACAGAAGCATTATCCCTCAGAAAACCGCACAATAACACATGCTGACGGAGCGAGAGAGAGACCCTAGTGCTCCAGTACAGTTGAGGAACAATCAGTCTCAACCACCCCTCCCCCATTCTGTAGGCTAAAACAGAGAAGCAGCTGTCCTCTCTACAGATTTGCAAGGATGCTAGCTAGCATACATGCAGTTGCTATTCAACAATGTCATATGTTAAATCAAGACCACAGTACAACAATATTTTATTTACAGTATGCAAGCTAGATCATTTATTAGTGTCAGGGTTCCTGTAAATAATTTATGTTTCACCAACTATCGTCACCGGTACCATTTCTGCATTGTTCTTGTAATCTTAAAATTTTCAGTTATTGATGGAGTCATATAGATAAATTATGTCTGGTAATTGAATGAGGTGTGTAGCTGTACTTTGTCACATAAAGAGAGTTAAAATCCTACTTTTTTGCTTTTTTAAGCAAAGAAAAGTAGATATTTGTTGGGATTAGTTGATTGCACATTTGTATTTTTGTGCGTCTCCTTCTCATATCTTACACACAGTTATACACCAGGCTCACTGTGATTAACTGAATCAATTGATCGCACAAAGCTTTCTCAGAAAGCCCTTCTTAGACCAGTAGGGGTTATTAAACCAACATCAACGTGTAAACAAAAAACAAACAAACAGGGATTTCAATCCAGCATTAAAACAGCATGCCAGCAGATATACTCTCATCGAGGCGTCAAACTGTTATGATTACTCTATAAAGTCACCGCCTCTCTATTATTTCAGGAGGCTGAACAGTGAACAGAGTAAATCAACAACCTTGAAGAGCTGCTTTTGACAAGACATACTTTTTCATTTTATAGGAGGAAGTTGTGGGTCTCTTCCTGACATCTTTATATATCAGTGCTGTCTGTGAATAGAGTGCATGCCTGAGTCACATTTGTACTGACAGATCCGCATTATGTGAGAGTGTGGTGATCTGCAGCTGTCAGGGACCAGATAGATGTTTTTAATATCCATTTCTCCAACTGGACACTGAGTAAATAAATCCTACTTCATATTTCCAAAAACACTCACTATTCTCTTTTGCGTGGGATTGTTTATTTGATGTCTGTGAGAACAAGGAACTGCAGAACTGATTTTGATAGCAGAGTTTTGATCTGCTTATGCAATCCAACCCTAAATTGATGCCCAAAGCATGTAAAATTAAACTGCACCAATACCTCTCTGAATGAATCAGACACAATACGCTCAGCTTCTTCAGCTCGTTCAAATAGGCAGGAGAGGTAAACTCGCAGTGTGATGATGAGCAGGCCGGCACTGTAGACTGCTCATTTTGAAATAGAATTTTTAATGCAATTTGAGCAAGCATCTGCAGGCTCCAACGGGATTCCTCTCTGTGTTTGATTTAGTTGTAATGGTATAAAAAAAAGATATTGTGTTTGCAAATGAATCTGAGCCCTAATGCAGAACAGAGATTCCATCCAAACATCATTAGGTCTGAGTTTCCCCCCATCTATTCTAGGAGAAGCCAGGCAGCGGCTATGAATGAGTAATTTGCATCACATTGGGCATCATTAGCAGCCTTTACGAATCTTTAGACAGTGAGTGTTGCTCCTTTATGATGAGACAAAAAGTCTTTCCCTCAAACTCTGCAGGCAGGAGCAAACAACTTCTATGACAAACAAGATGGCTTTTCTTTTCTTTTAACATCTAATTTCAGTCTGTGTATAATTCATTATAGTAAATACATTAAAGAAAACTGATGTTAAAGTGACGTTGATGGTAGAAAAAAATATCTAGCTTGCAAACTAGCGGCTGAGAGCTCAGTCTTTGGCTGAATCATTAAAAAAAAACAGAATCCTGAAAAAGGTCTTAAATATGCTCCTGATTGCTACATACAAGAATTAGGCTCATGCTACTTTTTCCAGGCAAATAGTCAGCATTATTAGCGAACTATGGAAGACACTGGAATATAGGGGCGTGTTGTTGTATTTCAGGAACGTTAGTTAGGACTTTTTATTATTATAAGGGAAAATGTAAGACTGTAGAAGGACATACTTGGATCAGCACCACTAGAATCACTAGAAAAAAGGTTTTAGGGTGTGGATAGCAGATGAGGTTTGCTGATGTAAATTTGTCTTAGCTAACAAGTTTAGTTGGAGTGGAGGAGGAGAACAGAGCCAATAACGTTGCCCAAATAAACTAATATACAGTAGTAGCATCCAGATTGGCTCCAACACAGTTTGGAATACCATATTACACTGTGGATGTGCCAGTGGTTTGTTGAGGTGTACACCCCAAATCTCTTACCAGTCTGCCATATCCTGTCCCTGTAGTAGTAGTAACTGTTGAGAATATTTCTTAGGTGTCTTAATTGATGTAACAGGGAAAGGTAAGACAGGTCTAGCTTAGAGTAATATAGCTGACCCTATAAGTATTTGACATTATAGCTTTAGGTATTTCTCACACGTACTTGTCCTCGTCAAGAAGACAACAATAGACTGATTAGCTAGAAACAGTAGCTCAGACGTCAGGCTAGGAGATATCAGTGTTCTCTGGGAATCTTACAAGGTTGAGCCATACAAGAATGTTTACAAGAACTAACTGGCTCAGTCACATTAGAGTACAACTCTTAGATAGAGAGATTCAAATATGACAAAGCATTGGAATCTAAACATCAGATAGATTAGGTGTTATAGGTGACGGTGTCCTAATAGAGAAACCTACAGGTTCTAGGGGGAAGACAGAAACATAAAAGGGACCACAAGATGTTATCCTTCAGATTTGGTGTTGGCATTTAATAGGGCTGGGGTAAACGATTATTAATTAAATGATTAGTCTGGCGATTATTTTATCGATTAGTCGACTAATCTAACGACTAATTGGACGGTTATTTTAAAGATTATTTTTCTGTAGCTCGATTAATAAAAACCATAATGTATCTCAAATAAATACTTATTTATTAACAGTGTTTGGAATAACGGCGTTTAAAAGAACGGCGTTACGTAACGGCGTTATTTTTTCAGTAACGGGGTAATCTAACTAATTACTTTTCCCGTCGTTACAACCCCGTCAACGTTACTGGTCGTTAAATGCGGTGCGTTACTATGTAATAAACTGTGTAATCCGAAAGCACCAGCTGGCTCACACAGCTAGTCAGGAGGTGGGTTAATAACGAGGTAAGCAGTGCTTGAAGTGGACCGGTACGCTGCGCTCTCCATATCAGGTTCTCTGGGCGCAACGTGGCGCTCACCTGTTCCCGTTCTCGCCTGCCTGCTAAACTCTGTCGGCGGGGAGAGACGAGAGACGAGAAGCTGGGGTGCCTTTCAACCAGCGATTATGCTGGCTAAGGCAGAGTCATGCTTCTCGGTAGCCAATCAGAGCCAGTGTTTTTACACACATGCCAGCACACGCGCCACACATGATTTAGGGCGATTTTTTTCTTTGTTGGGGCTTTTATTGGTTGCTGTTTCGTCCTCCATTCTGTAAAGTTTCGGTGTGGCGAGCTGTACATCCGCGAACGGTGCAAAACCAAAACAAACTTTGCGTCGACGCAAAAATTTGACGTCGACGTAATTTTGACGTCGACGCGTCGCTACAGGCCTAGCATTTAACATGTTGTATGCTGGCACTGCATCTCCTCGGCTGGGCTCAATAAACTATGCTATGTTAAGTCTTCATCACTCTCTGAAACTTCTTCACACCTGAACCTGGCTCACAACAATATCATTTCAACAGTAACAAGCTCTGTTAAAATACCAAGTTTCTTTTTGTTGGTAAGTGTATTTTCTGTACTTTGCATGTTAAAATGAGTTCCCAGTTAACACAGCAAATGTTGCTGTGATACATACAATATTGGTTGTGAGTGATTTGTTGAGCACACCACCATATCAGTGACTTTGTTAGCTCATTTCATTCTTTGTTTTAGTATTTTCTAGAGCTTGGTTCCTTGAAGTTAGATTTGGAAGAACTATATACACGATGTATCAGATGCTCACAAGTGTTTGAGCTAGAGTCCAAGTCAAGTCTCAAGTCTCTCGTTATTACGAATGTTGTATCATCTGCTGAGTTCATTCTACGATTACTGCCCCAAACGCTAGTCGGCAGTAGTACCGTGTTGACTTTTGCTGGCCGAACAGGCTAACTTTCAGTTTATCCCTCCGCTAACGTAAATGGGGGTAAAATTGTACACATGCGGCTGGTGTAGCCTTTTCAAATGTTACAGAGTGAATGGATCACATTCTGATAGCGAAACGAGTCATTCCGCTCGGGTTGCAACGGTCAAATATATTGATTCACTGTGTTACAGCTTCCGTTTTGGTCGTTAGTAAAAGTCACTTCAAAGCGCTGGCTACTTCCGGTCGGCTCGGAGGCATTGCGAGGCTACTCAGCCGACCAATCACAGTGCTTACAGTCCACGTCGACTTAACGTGTTGTTACATTTTTGAGGAGGTGCACGTCAGGCGACGGCGTAGCCTCTGCATAGCCCCATAGCCTACGCCGTCACCTACGCTGTCAATTTGACGCAGAAGTATAAATTACGTTTCAGACTACTGTAAGTCAACACATCCTGCAGACTCTCAACCCAGTGTAACATTATAACTAAATAAAACAGTGAGGTTACATGATCAACAATAAACCTGTAACCTTTTCAGCAGTAATAATCAACTTGATGGCAGCCAGCGGGACGTAAATAATTACGTTAATCGACCACCACAAGTTTGGACAGCAAACAAACGCTTATTCATCTTTTCATAATGAACCACAGTCGGAGTAAACCTCTCATAGGTCGTAGCTGAAGCAAGAAGTAAGCTAACGTTAGATGGCCAATGCTAAGCTAAATATGTTTACTCACCACAGGTTACTAACCTATTTCCATTCAGCACTTCTTTGTTTGGGTCTTGTTGTATGAAGTTTTAAAGCCAAATTTTATGATGAATGGCTCAGCAGCTGCCGCTGTTTGTTGCCCTCTCTCATGTGCGGGCCGCGCAGCAGATGCTAAGTATTACGTAGGCAGGTTATAACGCAGGGAGGGAATAAGCTCATCAGACGTTTCCTAAAAAATCAACATTGTTCACGAGTCCTGCGCCTCGAGTCGAGTCTCAAGTCAAGTCTCAAGTCACTGTCAATGCGACTTAAGCCGCATTCGAGTCCGAGCCTCTAACTCGAGTCCCAATCTCTGCTATGTATACCTACTGTATATAACCTATATAATTGGATTCTGATATTAACAGGTATGCACTTCATGTTTGTTTGGTTCACATTTAAATCAATATCAGTCAACAGTATGCTTCCCTGTGTATTTTTTCTGGAGCTTGTTACTACAAAGTTGGCTGTGGGAGATCTAATAATATTCTGTTGTTACCAGAATAAATCGCTGATTGGAGCCAAAAATGCAGGTTTGTGCCTCACTCATCTCAGAACACAAGAGAGACCACATAACTGGGACATAAATCCATCTTTGTCCACACCTGATCCTAATTCCATACAACTGCGTTGTTATGTTTTGGAAAAGCTACACAACCAACAAACTACACAACCAATATCTTAAAATGCTGTGTGTACACTGTTTCATCATGTTGGGAAATCCAAAGCTTGACTGGCCTGCTGTCCCAGGCTACATCAGGTACACGTACCTGATGTTTGTTTTGTTTACATTTAAAATCAATATCAGTCTACGGTATACTTCCCCTCCTGTATTTTCTGGAGCTTGTTACCACCAAGTTGGCTGTGCAAGATCCAAAATTTTTGTTGTTGCCAGAATAAATGGCTGGTTGCAGCCAAGTTTATGCCTCATTCATCTTACAACGCAAGAGAGAGAGCACATAACTGGGACACAAATCCATCCTGTTCCACACCTGATCTTAATTTTATACAATTGTGTTATGTTTTTGGTTTTGGATTACACAGCCCTCCAAACTCTTAAAATGCTCTACGTACACCGCTTCATCATGTCAATAAATCCAAAGGTTGCCTCAGAATTGAGCTTCAGAACAATGTTTTTACAATAGTAAGAGAGCTATTTACAGAACAAATGTTTTTAATATAACTTGCTTTATTTATTCTTTATTAGAAAACGGATATTTACACAGTTTTTTCTTTGATCTTTGATGATAATTGTACTTGCTCAACCCTAGTAGAAGATGTCAACACTTTTCTTTATCTAGACAATTGGGCGCTTGGTGAGAGCAGGAGACAGAAGCTGAGGATTTGCCTGGAGTGAAAGTGGACAGGCTCCTCTCAGCCTCGGGGTAATTTGAGACTTCTCCTGTAGATGATGCAGCTTTCAGCCAAATAGTCTGGGAAGCTATGTTTCCCCACAGGATGATACGCTGCCTTCATTAAGCTATATTGTCAGCTAATGCTGCTCTCAGTTGATATTAAATAGCCACGTTCCACTGGCATAGATGTCTGTGAAGACATCATCCAGGTCGTAGTTATTACTCTTGCTTTTCTCTCCAACAAGTATATATTGTTGAACTGCTGTACCTGCAGTCGGTAGTAGTGCCGTGTATCAGCAGAGGATGATAGGTCTGTTATCACCACCCTCTGGGCCTGTTTGGCTTTCGCGCTGACTCCATCAACAGCAAAAAATAATAAACAAATGGTGAGTTGTCTCAATCTTGGTTGGTGAGTGGTGGATTGGTTGGCAGCTAGTGTATGGGAAAAGAGATAAACAGTTATGATACAAAATTATCAATTCTGGTTTATTAGATACAGCCTCGAGAGCCTCATCACCTGCTATACTTTTACCTTTTGACATCTACGATCTGTGTTTCCTGCTACTGTCTATAACTTACAAAAGTTACTAGGAGTGCTTTTAATGCAAGGCATGCTGAGCCAATTAGAGATCACTCCCTTCATAGCGCTCTGAAACTCTTGACACTGGGCGTCAGCCAGGGTTAGAGAAGGATTTGTCCAAGTAAATGTGCTTCAATTGGTTCCTTGGAGAGAGAGGACACATGCTCAGAAAGATAGAGAGAGAGATGCTAAAGTAACACTTTAAAAAGCCTTCACAAGGCCATCTACTATCCTCAGTCTATTCTCTGGGCTCAGCAAAGTATCTTCACAACATCAGCAGCTTGGGCAAGTTAACTTGTGAAACTCACAAAGTAGCTTCTTTTTTAAATGTAGCTCCATGCATTTCCAGGTCACAAATAACGTAATTTAGTGTATCTCAGCTGTTTTTCCTTTTAAAATGCCTTTAAAATGCACACAATTTGTCCACTCAGTTCATGTAGCATTTTACATCATTTGTTTTTTAACTAATTACTTCTCAAATGTTCAGAGAAAGCTAAAACCATATTTCACTTTTTTACTCCAGCCTTGTATAGTAAGGACGTATTAACACATCATGAACATTTTGGCCCCTTAAGACATGAGAAAACAAAACCTACCTCAGCTTGGGAGAAGGAGAGTAAAGTTTAGGAAACAACAATGTCCGACCACACACAGCAAGGATGAGAAGCAGCAGACAATCGCAATGAGTTATGGAATATAAAAGAGGCGTGAGAGAAATTTGGTGGTTGGTGTGTAAAAAAAAAAAGTACAGATAGGGAAAGTAAACAAAGAGTCAGAGTGAAGCAGAGAATGTGGAGCGCAGGAGGAGAGAGGGGGATTTAAATTCGGCAGAGCAATAAATGTTCACTGAAAGACAAAATATGAGAGCCAGAGAAAGCGGAGGGGGATGGAGTGACTGCGAAAAGGTAATGCAGGGGGGAGGTGAGTGACAGGAGTAGATGGTGTCGGGAGCATCTTTCTACCTTTCCCTCCTCTTTCTCAAAAAGTGACAGATATGTACACACACATATACACAGATGATTGCGCACCTTCATGTTAAAGTCAATACAGAGAGACTGATTAAAACAAGGTGGATTGGGGGGTTAAAAACAAAAACAGCGTCAACATTTTTCTCTCTGCCTCAACAACTTATTGTTTTCTGTTTTTGTTGTTCTTTTCCCTTAATTACCAAAACTGATTCATACCACTAGTACATTGTCAACAGTGCTGTTGTTTTACAAGTAACAATTGTTTTCTCCTCAGTGCACTCAGTCTCAATGAACTTGTTGAGAAATGAAACTGAGAAGCTGAGGTCGGAGGTCGAGACTCTGGCTGAGTGCAGTCACCGAAGCTAAGCTAGCTGCTGGATGGTCAGTAAATCCCTCCGAAAGGTAGGGCCTCCGGCTTGTTAAACCACAATGTCTTTTGTTCTATTTCTACACGTGTTAAACACAAAAGATGCAATGTGTAAGCATGGAGGATCTGGACTTGTTTCCTTTGGCAGCCATTGGTAAAGGTACAAGAAATGAAGGCTTTTCTTTTGCTAATGAGTTATTAGTAAAGTAATGTAATTACTTTTTCAACAAGCAATGTGCAATGACTCAGGATTTGTTGCTCTTACAAAAGTAAATGCAACATTAATTTTACGTCTTCGCTCTATTTTGGTCTTCACCAGCTCCTGAGAAAAATATCCATTATGTTCGCCAGCTAGTTGCTCACTTTGTCTGTCTACTGTTTGGTGCTGGGTAAATAGCGTATGGGGGTTTTATCAGAGCTTTTATTGCTGAAAACAGCTGGAAACTAGGCTGATGAGAGCATGGTTTGCATACCAGAAAACCAAAACAATTAGCTAAAAGAGGCTAAAAGGCTCTGTGAGCTTTTATAGAGTTGGGAAAACAATTGTGGGTTTGCCATTAAGCAAAAGAAAAAACTGAGAAGTGCAGCTTTAAATGTTAGATGTTAAAAGTTACTCTATTTTAAAATCTGTCTGCAAGTTAATGAAATGAAATGAACCCAAAAGCTGGATACAAGTAGCTGCCTGGAAAGAATTAAATCAATCTCAAAACTTTGAGTCTGCTTTTAAAAACAGTCCACAATAATGTTAAGTGTGTGATATGTAATTAATGGTCTTAAACATACAAATCGGCCAGTGTGGACCTGTAATTAACTAGTTCATCCAATAAATAAAAAAACAGTGGGTGTCTGACTCTGTCTCTTTACATTTTCCTTGTTTTGTTGTTTTTTTGGTCTAAGTCAGCATCTCTAATTAGATGGGGGATTAGATTGAGAGGATAATGTGTTATCACCAGCTTCTGTCTGCCCATGCTTTCATTAGCTCTGCTCATCATCTTGGATCACACAACACTGGGGAAACAGATCTACGTATTGCTGGATTAGCACTGCCCCTGAGAAACCGGGGAGCTTAAGAAGGGTACAGCTAATACCGGCGCAGAAATTTGGCCATGATATGAAAACCGTTATGATCCTCAAACTACAGTAACCAGCTCTTGGACATCCGCTGCTTGGGCGCCATCAGCACAGGAAGTCCAACAACTCAGAGGCCTATGACGTTTGGGTGGAGGAGGATTTGGAACATGGTGGGCTAAGCGTGATGGTCGCTGAATTGAAAATCTCTTTCACATCGTCACATCATGGCAAAAAAATCGCCTGTGGACAGGAACTGTGACTCACTGCCGGTACCGTGACTAGCCCCCGACAGCTGTTTCGGCAATGTATCATGATCCAATGTCTCATGTTCAGTCGCAGGTTTCATACAGAGACTTTAATCCTTATGAAACATTGAGTTTCTTGGCCACACGCCTAAGGGAACACTGAGACATGGCTGTGTGTGTGTGGTGTTCTGCCTCTCCCTCTCTGTCTTCGTGCATGTTTGTGCCATCGTGCTGCAATTCTGCCATCTGTCCTAGCTGAGAATCAGGTGCTGAATGCTTTGTGACTTGGCTTCCAGCTAATTCCGTGTTCCCCAGCCTCATTCTCTCTCTGAGGCCAGTTTATGCCTAAATGAGCCCAATTGAAATTACAAGGATACTGGCACTAAGCTGTACAGGTCCAATTTGCATCCTGGAACTAAGGAGTGTGTCAGAATGATAATACTAAAAACCTCTACTGTTACTACCAAACCAAAACTACCAATTGTTTTTACTCTATTTGCTTCCATTTTCTTGTGTAAGATGCATCAAAAACATTTTGAAGCACTGAAATGAAGAAATGAATGCAAGGTGGTGTTCAGTGGGGACTCAAACAGCTGTTCAGCTATTAAATAATTAACACAATAATATCAGTATTAAGCCATAATCATGATGCCTGGTTGCCTGAGCATCTTGGTGCCAAATACAGTATTTTTTTTGTGTCCCAGCCCATCCTTCACTGGACACTTGCAGTGTTTTCGCAGCACAACATCATTAATAATGCATTGACTGAGAGAACCATGTGGGCCACAGTACAAAAGCTATTTTTGCGTCAAAGCAAATACACTGATTTGTCTTTTATTTACAGCAAAAATGGAGACCACACAGCCATTCTCAGCCTTCGACGTTTTGTTTGCCTACTGCTGCCGCTCTCATAGGGATACATGAGATGATAAATAACCTAAAGTAAAAGAGGTCACAGAGACAAATGCAGAAAGAATACAGATACTGACAACAATAAGAAGGCTGTCTTGCATTTTTACAAACTTATCTCCAATATGCTGATTCATAGTTCTGGCAGTGAATCACGCCCACACAGTACGCTGCTCAGTTAGTTACTGCCACCTACATATAGGACCCTCTTGGAGTTTTTATGGCTCATGCAGCCAGTTGTCATGTTACACAGCTCAGCTGTGTTTACTGCACCTCTCTCCACATCTCTCCACCTCAATCTATTGTAATATATGACATCACACTGCCTAGATCCAATTTCCTTGCTATGTAACCCCAGGGTATCTGACTGCCACGGTCCTGTGCAAATCATTTCGCCCCCTTGTCTTCCCATTGACTTTGGCGTTAATGTGTGAATGCCGGCATATTGCATCAGGCGCTGTGGACATCATCGAGAAGAAATCGTGAATTAGAGAAAGGGGAGGATAGACATACTGTATATGGGAGACATGAAATTAGTCAACAAAAAACAGATGGCTGAAAGACATGTCTATTTCCAGGGTCATGCATAAATTGCAGAACAGACTTGTTCTGTTATTATTATGTCTGTGTACTCCAAGTGCAGTAGTGAATAAATCACCTATGACCCTCCCCTTTTTGTTTTCTGAGTGAGACAGATTGTACACAAGCTATTTACAAACACGCACATGCATGCATAACAATTCAAAACAAGGATGTGGTTGTCATTCAGACGTCATTTGATCACTGTGTATATTTTCTTGCCAATGTAAAACACAAAGAGGGCACAAGAAAAACCACTTTCCTTGACTGCATTTTGTTCAAACACGTTAAAGCATTAGTTTGACATTTTGGAAAATGTGCTTATCGCTTTCTTGCACAGAGTGCAATGAGAAGATACCAGTCTTATGTCTGTCCATTTAATATAACGCTTCATCCGGGGGATGATTAGTTTAACCACTAAAGATGACTAATTAACATATTATATTTTGTTTGTTTAATATAGACAAAAACCGAAGTGTAAAAATGACAAGATGTGGTTTTACAGAAGGACTGTCTGCTAATCCTTTTCTATGCTTGGCATAGTGACTTGAGTCTTGCCGGCACTGCCAGGCAACCAGCAGAGACTCAAAACATGTATGTAATGTAATAAATTAGATTTTGCAAAGAAATGTCTTTCCAGACCAAAATGTCCTCACAGGCTGTCATATCAGTCCTCACAAGTAATGTTAAACCTGCCCACACACACACACACATGTTACAAGGCAATACACATTCTCAATTATTGAGCCCATTTTTACACTAGATGTTCTGCAATTCCCCCACAATTCTTGCAACTCTTATACTCCATTGATATTTCATTCAATGCGGGACTCTTTGCTGAGGACAAACCTCATGATGGACTGCTGTGATGTCTGAGAAGCTGCCATAATAATTTCTCATGGTCACGGCCTTCACTCTCAGTGCTCAAACTCGGTTTAATTCCATCCTGTCAGCAATTGCACCACAGCAAGGGCTGTAGGTACCAGCTACTGGAGGAGACGTGGATCCCATAATGATCCCCCCAACTGCTGCAGGGTTTTGCTCTCATCAAAGCTAATACAGAATCCCCCTGCTGAAGTTGGATGCAGGGTGCAGAGAAGGCCTGACAGCTGTGAATGAACTGAAGGACCCCAAACAACAATTTTCCGAAAGGTGGAATCCTGTAAATTGGCATTAAGAGCTTGTTGTTAAGCAGAGAGTTGTCATTCTTTTCCAGGTATCTGAGTGTAGGTCATTTTGTCCCAGAGTTATCCTCCAAACTGGGCCACAATGTAATTAATATTCACAGTGGACTATCTGCTTTGTTTCTTTTGGTCCTCAGAGGTGATGAATCATATTTCACTTGTTCTAGAAACTCCATATTCATACTGTATCCTCAATAAAATTCCCTGCCCCTAGGTAGCTCACATACTGGCCTTCTATTTCTACTTCATTTTGCATTGCTATTAAAATGCAGTAGACTGATGTATGTGTTTTGAAGTGGTTAGTGAGATATTCACTATCGAGTTTTCAGCTGTCAGAGCTGCTTCTACGTGCGACTAGTTGCCAACTGCACACCTGTGCTGGCACTCAGTAGCATCTACATGTCAGACAGGCACGGCTGCACCCTTCTCTGAAAAACGCCTGAATTGAACAGTTAGTGACAACAACAAATGGTAAGGAGGGATGCAGAGGCATAGAGAAGCGTCTGCGTTTTGGTGACAGTCTGCCACCCTTTGTCATATGACAAATGAGTGGCCAACTGGATTTCTAATTTAATGTTTAGCGTTTTAATTAGTTAAGGAAAAGCATATGCTCATGAGACTTATCCCCTTTTATCTCATAAAGAAGTTACACTTCGAAAAGAAGAGGAAATGAATATTTGTGTGTGTGGGTATTTGCTGTACAGCAAAGAGGGAAAAGAAGGGGGAGAAATGTATCTTCTTGATTTATCATTTATGGAATACGATTATTCACTAAGAGTGTAAATTGTAAATGTGCAAATGCGTGTGAGCAAGAGAGTCAAGGAGAGAAAAAGAAACCGAGAAAGGCAATTATTCGTAAGATATACATACCTAAATTAATAAAGCTGGATTAGGATGGTTGAAGATTTTCGGGAGATTTACTGTTAGAACAGGCGAATGAACTGAAATAGAATTGAAAACGGAACCAAGTGCGAAGAAACACATTAAAGAATCTGAATCTGAATGCACTGACGTGCTTTCATCTTATTTCCCAATAAACTCAGTAGATTGATATCCAAATCATCTGGCCTCTGAATAATTTATCCTTAACTATCTCAAAGTATATTGCAAGTGTATTTGCCCATTACCATTAATACCTGTAGAAATTCAAAACTCATTATTTATTCACTTCAATGAAACATCTGTTACAGGTGTGCCTTACCTGCTGAAAGTCATAGGCTCACATTGTTTTCAAAAACAATAACAAAACAGCTTGTCACAACATACTGGTTCTTTGATTAATGTAATAAATCATGTTAAACAGCATGTGTGCTTCTGCACTCACCATATTGTCTTTTTAAAAGACAGCTGTTGACTTTGTGCTGTGCATATCTGGTCCCATGTTGTTGTTTGATGCCTGATTTTGGCATGGATATGTGAGTGAATGTGCACAATGTGACATCACAGTGTAGTGTGTTTATGCTGGAATAGCTGGCTCCGTATTTGCTAAATGGTAATTTGATTCACCACATTCATTTAGATACAGTTACAATATAAGCACAAAACTGAAATGACAAAGGTCTTAAAACTAGATTTTGACACGGGACCCTCTTCAAGAAAAAGACCTCAGCGTTCATTTTTTTGCCTCAACAATAATCAGCAATTTATACTCAGCCTTAGATCGACAGGCGGATCAGCAGGCTGTGTACTGGACTGTCAAGGTCAAGAGGGATCTAAGTGTGAACACAAAGCTCTCTGCTTACCAGTCGATCTACTTTCCAGGCTTCACCTTCCGTTCATGAGCTTTGGGTAGTGACCATAATGATGAGATTGAGGCCAAAATTGGTTTCTTTACATCTAGAGGAACTTGGACTAGAACTGCTGCTCTTTTGCATCAAAAAGAGTCAGTTGAGGTGGTTCAGATGTCTGATAGGGATACCTCCCTTAGAGGCTTTACAGTTAAGCCCAATCGGGACGAAGCTCTGGAGCATCTGGCTTGGGAACATCTTGGCATCCCTCAGTGGGAAGTAGAGGTTGTAGCTAGAGAGAAAGACGTCTGGGCTATCCGGCCCATAAAATGGTTGGATGCATGGAATAATCCACCACCATACAAGAAGTAGTAGGAAAGATTCTATTTATTCACCAGCAGTAGCCACAAGAGATGCAATAGGGACCTTCATTTCAAGTAAAGGGCATGACAGCAATGATAGACAAGCACCAATGTGCATGTACTAATTGGCAAACTTGCTATATTCATATGCTCTTATTCCCACTTTTGAATACAACCTACTTCCTCTCTGGGATTTGTTGAAAGCCTTTCAGGGGAACAGGAAATCACAAACCGAGAAAGAAGGTGGTTGAAGTATAGTGGGTGCACCATGGAAGCACCCTACAAACACTCATCACAGGAGTGTCACAGATTGAATATAACTAACAGTGTAAGAATACCTGAGGGTGGATTATTCCTTAAAAAGTTAATGCTTCCTGATGCCTGCCTAGGCGCCATTAAAGATGTATCACCCAAGTTTATTTGATCCAGCTGGGTTTTGATGATGAAACATCTTTGTTGTACTTCTAACGACGTGTGCTCGGCATTTCCTAATCCAGCTGTCATTTTGGGTAACGGTTAATGACAACTCGCACAGACAAAAGTAATGTGAAGTCAGCCCTTAAACAGAATCAATTTGACTGAATCAAGGCTGATAAGAGCTGTGCCGCCGAAACACAACAGGTAAAGACGCTATCAGGCTCCAGTGCTCAGTTTGAGACCAAACAGAGGTTGTCTTTTTGTTAGGGCCACTTACGGCTTATTCCTTTTCTTGCCACATGGTATAAAACATATTGTGCTTAATAGATTTACTATTTCGCAGGCACTTGAGATAGGTAGGTGTTGTAGGTCAGAGTGAGGGTGAGTGAGAAAAAGAGGGAAACCAGTGGAGATGTAGGATAGTTCAGGGGGGCAGTTGTACATTTTTCCACCCCTGGACTTTTTGTGAAAAAAATGAATGTGTCCTTGTTTGCGTGGATGTGTGTGTGTGTGTATTAACACAGGGAGAGCCAGCAGTCTGGGCTTCTGCTGGTACCAGGGGAGACGAGTGATGACAGCAGCGAGCAGTGTCAACTTAATAGCATTAAATGAATTATTCTCCCCATCAGTCAGTCTGGCACTGGACTGTGAGTAGCACAAGCTTGACAAGCCGTAGTCCAGCCAGTCCAGTCTCACCAATCCTCTCACTGGCTCACTGATGTCAAGATCAAAGACTGCATGTTGAAGATGTATTTCACTTAGGAATAATGAGTAGTTTTATTTTTTAGCATTTACAAGAGTATGTCATTTTTTTGGTTGGCTATAGGCCTGAAATGTAGAATGCTGTTGTTGCTTTTCAGGTGCGTTGCACCATCCACTTTTTTTTAACCCTACTCTGTCAGAGTATAAACTGCTCAACAAGAGAGTATGACACTTAAGGGCATGGGACATAAATCAACGGTACAAATTCTCTTTTGAATACACTGTGCAAACTTATTGCTCCGTAACAACAGAGCTGACAAGCTCTACCCGATAGTTAGCAAGCTTGCTAACTCAGCAAGCTTTCTTTTCACACTTCACTGAGTCTTTTGAATGAAATGATGTATAGTCCCAAGAACAAAATGTCAAAAGGGAGTAAAGAGCCCAGTACAGAGATAATTGAATAGAAAAAGAAGCTACTGTGGCTGAAGTGGTAGTGTGTTAGCTTTGAGCTTGCTAGTTGTTAACCAACCAGCCCAGCAAGTAGTGCCTACACCATTTAGCCTCTGGAGCCAAATATTTTGAGAAGACACACAAAACTAAGCTCATTGATCTGGACACCTGAATACAGTGCATCCATTATTAAAGTTACTGATTACACATATCCTGCTATGACATGCCAAAATGTCATAAATCAGATTCAGATAAACTTAATTATTAGCAAAATCATACACGGGGTAAGTTATTTTTAGTGCCAGTTGTTTCTCCATATGTTCAGGAACATGATCTGAATTAATATTTTTCCAGCTTATTATTAATATTCAAATTGTGTAACCAAGTACAATTATGCTAAAGGAAGATGTATTTTGTGATCTGAAAATAATGCAAAATTGACATAAATCACATTCAATTATTGGGCTTCAAATATGAATATGAACAATTTGAATGTTATGGGAATTGGCATGTAACTGGGGTGGAAACATAATCTACTACAATCCAATATAACAGCCCTGGCTGCAATAAGAATTAGCTTTGCAAAGCACAAGGATCCCTTTTTTTGAGATATAGGTGCTCATTCAACTCAACTGTAGTTCTTGAGGCCACAGTTTGCAGCATTTTCGTATTGCATCAGATTATAAGGTTATCATAGACCACAGGTAAAAAAAAAATCAAAACAAATCGTTCACAAGGTTACAGTCTTCTATTTTTGGGCCAAAGAGGGTTCAGAAATATAATCTCATTAGAATTTAAATATTTCTCATAGGACTGGAGATCTGTCTTGCTTAGCAGACAGCAAAAGGAGTCTCCTGCAGGCCAAAGATGCTTCACTGGTTTGATTCTCCTTGGCATCACTGTCTCCACTTGATGTTTAATCAGAGGAAGCGTTTGACCTGCCGGAAAGGTGTTGATGTTGAAATGACAGTGATGAATTACCTCCATGTGCTGTGACCTCAGGTGGTACATTCACACTTTCATAATTTAATCTTCTTTTTTTTTTTTAAACTTTTATATCTTTTTGGCAGGATGCAGTGGAGGTGGATGATTCCAGGTGACTGTAATCGATGGAAAATGAAGTTTGGGCAGGTTGGTTCTCTGGCATTTTTCTAAATTAAAAAATTTAAACTAAAAAATAGTTATCAAAATCAATTCTTATGAACAAAATACAAAATAACACCTTCAGGTGACTTCAAACACAGAAAGAGTCAGACAGCCACATACACATGCACGCACTCATGCACTGACAAACCTTATTGTAAAAACAGGATTACAAATCATTTAAATGACCATTTGTATGACACAGAATGAAATATCACATGCACTGAATGTGGTCAAGGTTAGTCCAAGGAGCCAACTAACTGCTATTTTAGTGGCTATTAGGGTCAGTGCCTCTGTCTGCAGGGAGCTACAGAAAAGGGCCTTGGTCTTCTATTTATATTTGATATATTAGGCATAACAGAATATATGTGGCACATAAAGCCAATATTTGTAATCAGTGTCTACATCCATGGGTGTGCTTGTACAAGTCTCTCTATGCTAACTCATGCGTATGTTTTAGTGGCTGAATTTACATCTGCAAATGACCAAGCCTGGATTCTATTTTGTCATTTTGCTTATGATTTAATAGCAAATAAATGCACAGGAGAGGAATGTGAGATTCGCTGATGTTAGCTTTTGCCAGCATCATAAAATATTCAGTTGAGTGCCGTGAAATTATTTTATCAACAGATTCATTTGAATCTATATGCTGATAGAAAACTGAGAGATGTGGTGTCAACCTCAAGAAAATAGGTAAGCATTAATGAGTGAATCACTCTGATATGTTCCTAATAAAATCACTCCTCACATTCTTGAACAATAGCTAATAAATATTTTGCAGCAGATGTCATTTTTCTCTTGCTTATTCAAAAAACCTTGAAATGACTACAGACTCTGCAGTAGTCAGCTGCTAGCTGCTAAGAGGTACGATCACGTCACACCTGTTTAAGCCTATTTACATTAGCTCTCTCTTTGTTTTAGGATTGATTTTAAGATCTTATTGATTACTTTTAGGGCTCTCCATGGCCTGGCTCCAAATTATATTTTGGATCTTTTAACTTCTTGTAACTATCTGAGATCTTTGGGCAGGGGTCTCCTGTCTCTTCCTGAGGCCAGGCTAAAAACTAAAGGGGACAGAGGATTTGCTGTCAGCGCCCGGAGGCTCTGGAATGACCTGCCTGAGGAAATTTGGCTATCAGAGTCAGTGTCTTCTTTCAAGTCTCTTCTAAAAATATGCCTTTACAGGAAAGCATATCCTGATTTTATCTGAGCTGGCTGTTTATTTTATTGTTTTTATTCTCGTTTTGTTTCTTTTTTTATCCTACTTATTTTGTAGTTTTATTATTAGTGTTATTTCTTAATTTATTTTCCTCATTTATTGGGTATTATATTTCATCTTTCTCTCACTCTGTACCTTGCTTTTTCAGTGCTTTATATATAAAGTTAATTATTATTATTGTTATTATGACATTTATCTATGCACCGTAAAGACCCCTTGGTATCCCCAGACCCCATGTTGAGAATCACTGGTATAGTTAATATCTTCTAATGACTACTTAGTCATGCACACTCCCTTTAACTAGTAAAATAGTAAAGTATGATAGATTGCATGTCATTCTATACATTTACATACTTTCTCTTATTCAGCACCTTGGGGTGGAATAATCTACAGAAAGAGCTAAAGTTAGAAACCCTTATGTCCTTTAATGAATTTAAAACTACTGTAAAGAATGTTGTGATGGAGACATGTTCTTGTTTTTCTTGAGAGTGTCATTGTGTTTTTTTTAAATTTTGTACTTTTTTATCATGAAAATGTAACTTGGTGTTTATGTATGCATTTGTTGTGATTTGGCTGCTACCTTGGCCAGGTCTCTCTTGTAAAAGAGATTCTCAATGGGACTTCCTGGTTAAATGAAGGTTAAATAAAAAATAAAATAAAATTATGAGCTCAAATAATGGACATATCAAACACATAATGACTCCTAACTGCACAATGTTGTCAGTGTTTTTCACATCTCCAAATCCATTAGCTTCTCCACATTTCTTTTCCACCTGTGCTTGACCAAGTATTCATCAGCACGAGATGTGCACCACCTGTGAGGAGAGGAGAGGAGGACAAAGAATACAACAGTCAGAGAAATATTATGAGAAATTGCTTGTTGACAGCCAACAGAGCCACAGAGAAAAATCTCCCAAATGAATCCGAGAGCAAGCAATATTGGTTTCTGTGTTCATTGACCTAGTACGGCCTCTTCAGTATATGAAGGTTTTTGTGTTGTCTCCAAATGTCAAGCCATAAAATACCTCCATCTCCACCACTGAATCTTTCTGTCAGCAGACTGGAGAATACGTATTAGCTTTGCAAAGCACAAGGATCCCTTTTTGTTGAGATATAGGTGCTCATTCAACTCAACTATAGTTCTTGAGGCTACAGTTTGCGGCATTTTCGTATTGCATCAGATTATGAGGTTATTATAGACCACAGGTAAAAAAATTTCAGTGTTCATTTTCACTGGAGTTCAATCAGCACGGCGCATGTTGCCTCAGCTTCTGGACAGATAAATAAAGATTTGCTAGTATAAAAGGTTAAGTGAATGCCCTATTTTGCCTGATGGCTTATATGAGGGGACTTAAAGACCCTAAAAAACAATTTTCTAAATAATCTATTCCTGTATGTGCAGTGAGTATGTGAACTTCTTCCAAAGTCTGAACGATTTTGGTTGTTTTACTTTTTTTGTAGTTGTGGTATTGCCTGTGTTTTTCTTGATGGTTAGAAGTGGGTGGGATGATTTTCACACACCAATAAGAGTTTAGCAACATTTGAAACAACAGAGTCTTAGTATGTTGCCACATTTTTAAGTTTTTATATTGAAGCACATTGCTCACACAAATGGGCAACAAAAAAAGTAAAAAAATCACTCTGTCCTTGATTGTCTCTCTTGAATGACATCAAAGGAAAAAAAAACTGCACTCACACTGTGTCTAGGAGAAGTAATTAATGCTGTTAATGTGGGCCCGTCCTTGGCTGCTGTTTGGGTCCTGTACCACACAGGTCTCTTTGACCCTGTCTCTCTACAGGGGACCACCAAAGTGTGGAGGAGAGGCCCGCAGCTTCAAAGCTGATACTCTGGGATCCTGAAAATAGAACAGAGCTACTGTATGCGAGTGAAGGGGGGGAAAAAAGTGCAGGACCATATGCTCTTCCTTCTGGACTTATAACAAGATGATCTAATTAAATCAAGAGCTAAGTTTTACATGAGCGGGACCAAGCTTCTCCTGCTGAGAGTAGGTTCAAAGTCATATTGTTAGCTATTTCTTTTTGGCACAGAATTCATCACATCAGTTCAATGCCAAGAATTATTCCTTAAAGCAATCTCGCATTTTAAGCTCATCTACACTGACAAACGGTATGGAAAATGTGCTATTTATGTTAATCTGTCAAACTTCAATCATTTACAAATATTTAAACCTTTTTTTAATTCTGGCGACGTGAGCTTTTTCGCATCTACCAACAAACTGAATTTAACAACATCCCAGATGTTCGAATCCCTCATGACAATAGCTGAGAGGAACAAAGAAGATGCATGGAACGACGACTAATTCATTCTCTGCATGCTGATGATATCTGCTGATACTTATTTGAATATTATTCTAAATATGAACCAAACTCATGTGTTATTTACCTGCTTTTCTGCAGGGAAAACATCACCGGCTGTGTGTGGTGTATTTACACATCAAACATCTCCCTCGCTTCCCCATCACTGCTTTCCTTTTTTGTCTTCTAGTTTTCCTCCGATCCTCTCCCATCTGCTCTTATCTCTGGTTTTACCTCCTCTCAAAGGGCAGTCTTATCTTATGATCAATATATTATTAATCTCCACAGTATTTAATAATTTCACTTGGTATACATGCTCCACCACTTAAAAGTGAATGGATGCAAGGTTGTAGAATTACAGAACAGAGGTGTCACAGCCTTAACCGAGACAGCTGTAATTAATAAACTTGTTTGAGGCAAGCTTAAATACTTTAGGTAATGAGCAAGAATTTACAAAAGTAAATAGAAATTCTGAAGACTGGCAGCTCATTTTAAGCCTCTGCAAACCCACACAGGTGTTGTCACTTAGCTGATTAGCTCTCTCTGCACTGTGTGGGCGTGTACAGACTGTGCTTGATTGACAGTGACATTGAGATCCTTTTTTTGATTAACAGTAAAACGTACCTGTTTTAAGTTCTTGGAGGTTTGTGTTCTCAGTGAACACCAAGCAAGGGTTCACCCCAGTGTCAACCTGAAACTGGGTGTAATCATCCAGAATGACTGAAATACTTGTGTGGTGTGCAGTGGCTTTGACAGAACTTAATACACTTTTGAAGACATTCCCATAATAATCAAAGCCTCCCATAAGCTGGCGGTGCAAAAAGCAATTTCCTTTTACACTACAACTGATGTCTGATGTATGCAGAAACATATGGCTACACAAAGTGCATACCTTTTCATAATTTTCTCTATTTGGATATAGGCAGTGACAATAGTATGTTTGTCTGCAACCCAGTTGAAGTAGAGTTGAGGTTCTGGCACCACTTTGAGAAGGTGGCAGGGTGGCATTGAAGTAACAAACCTCTAAATGTCAACAAAAAACCCCACAAGTATCATTTCATTGATGTAAAACCACATTACTATTCTTGAGGTCATATCCTTGGTATTTTTTGGAAGTTTATAGGAGAATTTCAGTATGTTTTAGTCACGCTAACAGCATGGCTCTACGGATGGCAATGTTGGTCTGTCAGTCCACCACTTTGGTGCAGAGTAAAATCTCAACAAATAGTGAATGGATTGTCATGACATTTGGAGGATGAATACAACAGACTTTGGTGAACCCCTGACTTTTCCTTTAGTGCCACCAGCAGGTTGACATTTTTGTGACATGTCCATGGTGCTCAGAGGATGAAAGCAACTTTGGTATTCCCCTCTATTTTCCCTCTGTCACTTACCCAGTGAAACAGTGTTTCAACATCTACGAAAATTTTGTAGACATTTATGGTTCCTAGATGATGATTCCTTTGGGGACCCTCAGACTTTCCTCTTTTACTTTTAATTTGCCCATTACTTTGGTTTTTGACAACATACCAGCGGAACAAATGACACTCCTTTCAGCATCAGAGCTGTTTAGTAGTAATTAGCAAATGTAAGAATGCTAACATGCTAAACTAAGACACTGAACATGGTAAACAAGGCTAAGATAAGCATTTTAACGTTATTTGTGAGCAGATTAGCATACAAGTGTTAGCATTTAGCTGAAAGCAGCCTCACAGAGCTGCTAGAATGGCTGTAAATGTGTTTAGACTTTAATCTGTTTAAATTTGCCTAGTTTTGAAAAAGCATTTAGGCCTTTGTGTTGGAATTTTTAACAGGCAATACTGAATAACAATGAGAAACTGTGAGAAGGAATATATAAAATCTGAAAAATAATAAAACAAGACTTTATTTATGGTATCTGGTTGTGATGGAGGTGTTGACTTGGATGTCTACAATCCTGGCCAAAGACTTCCATGGCCACAGATAACCTACTGATGGCTGTGTTGTTCATAGTCACTGTGATGTGATGCATACTTATCATATATTCATCTTCTTTGTAATGTCTGACAAGTTAGTTTTATAAAGTTTTTTTACATTCATGATAACTTGAACTGAGGCTTTAGTAGAGTTTTAACTGATTGTTTTACCTTGTGCATCATCCAATTAGATCATCTAAAGACTGAGGGCCTGCAGCTATGCTGGTGGGTGGAGTCAATCATAATAATGCAGACTGCTAAGACAGTACAACATGATGGCAGCTAGAGATGATAGCATACTGTGTGTTTTAAAAAAAAAAGTGATGATGATGAGGCTTAAACTAAGCTTATACTGGAGAGATACAGCTATGTGTAATGCTTGGGTGGCCAGCCCTAATCACATTACAAAACCAACATCTTGAACTATAGCCACTCCTCAATCTCAAAGTCTATTAGAGTGGAAAAGCCTGTTATTAATATCCCAATATGACAGTTCCTGTGTTGTAACACTGTCTCTCTCTCTCTCTTTCTGCTATCTGATTAGTATGTAAGTGGGTCAGTGGTGCCGGGGCCTGGTTATGAATGGGCTCTGTTAGCTGAAGATCCACAGGCTCAAAGCAATTACACATTAACATGGGCTCCATCCCAATTTTCCCTTTTAACGTCTGCCGCTTGACCCTTCAGCTCCTCCCTAACCAGCCCAGACCACACATTAACAGCACTCTCTAACATTTAATAATTAGACTTTCATGTACTGTATGAATGGCGTGAACAAATATGTAATATAATTAAATAAGTTTCCATCTTAACAAGCAATCACAGTGTGGAGGAAGCAAGATCAGTTGTAAAATAACAATACAGTGCATTTGAATTCTTTTGATCAGGATATCTCCTTTAACGCCCGCATAAAACAAACCTCACAGACTGCCATTTTTAACCTACGTTATATTGTAAAAATCAGGAAGGTCCTGTCTCAAAGTGATGTGGAAAAACTAGTCCAAGCATTTGTTACTTCTTGATTACTGCAATTCCTTATTATTAGGTTGTCCGAATTAGGGCTGCAGCTAACAATGACTTTAGTACTCAAAGTTTCTATAGATTATTTCAACAATTCATCGATGCGTCATTTAAGTTAGTTACCTTGTCTGTGGTCCACTGGAAGAACACCGGATGCTTAGGCCTACTGATCAGGTGGCGTTGTGCTGTTGCCGAGGTGACATAGGTTTCATTTTACAGTGAATGGAAGGTAACATTACAGAGTTGTTTTCTTTAGCTTGAAATAATGCTATACTTTGGACTCTTTCTTGTTTGTCCCTTGCTATTTTCTCTCTCCTCACACATTTTTCAAACAGCACAATCATAATCACAGTATAAGCTCAATGTGTAACAGTTATAAATGTCCATGCGAAACACTGTTCTGTATAGTTATATGGATTAAATGAAGCCAAAGAATTTGCATGCAAATAATTTGAATCAATGCACTTTAGTAATCGATTTAATCGTTGAATCATTTCAGCCCTAGTCCAAATAAGTCTCGGCACAATGTTCAAGAGATCATATTTCTCCCCTGTTGGCTCACTGGCCCACTGTAAAATCCAGAATCTAATTTAAAATCCTTTTCCTTACTTACAAAGCCCTTAATGGTTAGACACCATCATATCTTAAGGAGCTAATCTTACCTTATTATGCTATTAGAACACTGCACTCCCAGAATGTAGGGTCACTTGAGGTTCCTAGAGTCTCCTAAAGTAGAACGGGAGCCAGATCCTTCAGCTATCAAACTCCTCTTCTGCGGAGTCAGGTCCCAGCTTTGGTTCGGGAAGCAGACACCCATCTACATATAAGAGGAGACTTGACTTTGCTCTTTGTAAAAGCTATCTATGACTGACTTGGGTCCTGAACCATCCCTTGGATATGGTGTTATGCAAGACCTAGACTGCTGGAGACCTGCCATGATGCACTGAGCTCCTCTCTTCTCCTCTTCCTCTCCAATCTGTATACATCTTCTTACCACCCCTTATAACTTCTGTAATGAATTGGTGGTGTATAAATAAAACTGAATTAAATTGACCCTTCGCTAAGCCACGCCCCGCTTAGTTACTGTTACAAACTGTCTGACCTGTTATCACGGTGCTGCCATAGCCTATACTGCACTCCCTGGAGAAATATTGTCAAATATTTGGAAAAAGCGATCTTAGAAAGAGAAAGTTTGCAGTTGCATTATGCAGGTTGAATTCAGGCTGTCAAACTGACGTGAAAGAAATAAAGACAATCAGAGTAAAAGAGTAAAAAACACTGCTTCTGTAAAGCTGGTACCTCTATTCACTATTACAATAATTAAAAGGCAGAACAGCAGGGCTTTACAGCGTTAAATTCAGAAGTAAGTTAGCTAGCGTTAGCTAACTAACATTACATTTAGTGCTGGACAGGTAACCTGGCATACCGGGAAAATGCTCGGTGGGCCGACGCACCTTTGGAGCCGGCGTAACGTAATTATTTATTTAACTGTTTTTAAAAAACGGGCCAAAGATTGGCCCATGAAGCATGGACAGCGGCCCGTTGGTTAAATTTCTATAACGTTACTGACATCAATCACATGTCTTAGTAGCCACCACCCCCTCTGCTCTCTGTTTCTTGCGTTACAGGCCAAAGAAACCCCATTCTTCAGACCACTGCCGCTAAATGCGCAAAATCAACCGATATGTTTGCTGTCGGGGCTGCAGTAGCTTCAACATCGGCTGCAGTACCCTTCCTAATGCAGGCACAGGCACTAGAAGGAGTAAAAGGGCTGTGGTGTCCACTGCCAGGCAGAGGAGGAGGCTGTGTTAGCGAAAAAGAGAGACAAAGTGACAGGGCCGAGGGAGAGAGAGAGCAGGAGGAGAGTGGAGGTGAAGCAGTAAGCATGGAGCAGCTCAACCTGTAGGGAGGGAGCAGGGAGGGAGGGTCAATTACACTGGGGACGCTGGTGACATGTAGGCAACACTTAAAAAAGTTGGCTTGCACCAAATAAAAATGCTATGAGAAAGGTTTATTTGCAAAGAAGAGTAAGAAAACCTGCAATGCAATGTAAATTCATTCATTGGTTTTATTTAATGAATTGTTTAATGCTCAAAGATTATCCAAAATTCACCATTAAGGGCACACTTCACTGCTTGGTGATACAATGAATAATAAAATGTTGTATTATTGTGTCATGCATATCACAAGGGCCAACCTGCACAGGGTTTCAAGATACCATTAATTCATACAAACCATACATTTGTCCCACTATACATTTCTCATACTGCTTTGCTCCAAGCACATTTGCATGACCCAGACCTCTTAAACCTCACCCCATCCCGAATCTGTTCTTCTAAAATGTTTCACAAGCTTATTACACTTGGGTGCTGTTGTAGTCTTTTGACACATCACCTGTTGCCATAATCAGAGGGAGCTAAATCCCTACCTGCTGTTTTTTTTTCTCCCCATCCTCAACCCACTTTGATGCCCCACTTATCACCACTGCACTGTAAGTAGTTCTGTGCTTAGATGAGGAATTAGCTTTTAGCTTTGGTTTCTGCTTTACTCACCAAGGATGCTGCCTCAGTAGAATCCATGCATTCTGATCGTCCTAAATCCATCCTGTAAACACTGCATTAAATATTGATCATGGTATCATGCACAACTTTTTATTTTTTGTTTTGCTGTGCTAGGCTTAATGTGCACTGTGGAAGGTTTTCTGCTAATGAGACATTTGAAGTGCTTCAAGTCATCTTCACCACCACCAATTTGATCAAAGCTTAGACATTACAGATTATTGAAATTAGTGGTGCATGGGAGGGTTAAAAAGTTTATTATAATGATCACTAAGTTTTGCATGAAATGCACACAGTGGATAAGTTATAATACATACATTTTCTGGCTTATCATAATATGCTGCAGGCAGTGTAGCAGAATGAGCTGGAAGTGATAGAAATACATACATTAGCTGTCCAAAAATGATTCTTTAAGCAGTCTTTGTTGAGGCACCAGCAGGGAACATTCAATGGATGACTGCATGTCCGATCGAGATGCAGTCTAAGAACTTCTTTCTTGTTGAGTTTCTGTGGAGCAAGAATTATTTGACACTATTAAAATAGAAATTGTAGTGCAATTAATAGTAGCCTTACCTGATAAGCAGCTTAAACAGACATCCAATCATTCATTTCAAATCTAAATTCAACTTTCAGCACACATTCTCACACACACACACAGGCACACACACTGACCAAAGGTTGTTAACATAAACACAGGACGACCTATTTAAATGGATGTGGCCAAACGCATTGTGAAAGGCTCCATTAAAAGGAGTCATTTCCAGCTCATACGTTGTGTAACAGAGCATGTGGTAAATTAATAACCTTTTGACAATAACTTTTGTTTTCCTGTGTGCATGTAAAGAGGGGGCCTCTTACACTTACACTATGGTATCATTTAACATTTATTTTTTTATTTTAAATAATACAATAAATATACTACAAACGAACATTGGCTTTGGTAGAGTTACAAGTTCATCATTTTCTCTCCACTTCACAATTGTGGACATGACCATTGAAAAACTGATGTATCCTGATGAATAAAACGTGGACTGGAGATCATGTCACTCTACACAGTTATAACAACAAGAGAAAAAACTTTACAATTTCATGCATACAGATAGGTTTTAATGCTTCAAAAGACATACAAGAGTGTATGGCCACAGTAAACTTGAATTTATTGACATAAAAACCAATATAACTTCTATCCTCTTATCCTTACACAGGTTTGACAAGACTGTGAAAACAAACAAACAGATAAACGGAAAATCTACAAAATAAAATAAAAATGAAACAAAAACAATGGCAGCATCACTGCTGGTTCTGGAAATGTACAAAAAATTGTTTGTCCTTTTTATTGAGAGCAAAGTGTTAAATTTGGGTGTACTGCATCACAACGACAAATAAAGCCAAAGATCTACAAGCAATATTGAGTTATCTTATCAGAAATGGTTCAAGTCACATATTTGAAGATAAAAAAGGAAACAAACCTACGTATGAAGGGCTGTAAAATTCTGTGGTAGATACTAGTGGTCATAAGCATAGAGAGTGCATAGATTGAACAAAGCATAATTACAATAAGGGCAAAAATAGTAGACCGACAAGCAATTTTTGACACTGCATGAACAAACCCTTTCATTTTGCTAATTTGGTGGCCTGCTTCTCCTGTGATTAAATCAAGAAAAAATACTTTTCAAGTTGTTTCCCATTAAAAATAAAACATTTCAAGCCACCATGGCCCATAAAGCTAAATATTTGTAAAAATCTTTGGTGGCAGGGTTTCATACACCAAACAAAACTTTGGACCATATCCCTTTGGCCCAATCACCACATGTCCACTTCTCAACTCCATCAGTTTGATGTGGCACAGATGATCCAACAGCAAGAGCCATAATGCAGCGTCTTAGAGCAATGATACGCAAAGCCAACAGCACCATCTTAGTTTCCTCCGTTATTCCAACATTTGGTACATGTTTCATATCTGTGCGGTCCGCTGAAGCAGGAGATAACATACGCCGCCATGCTGCACTGATCTGTGAGTGGATATGTAGAGAAATGGCATGCAAACACCTGAACAAAAAACAAAACAAAATGGATGCAGCAAAGATCCACCTGCGTCAGACATGGTGGTCAAGAGAGTCAAGGGTGATGCTGGTGATGGAAATATTATCACCACAAATTTCCTTTCATTCAAACAACAAAAACTAGAAAAATACATAGCACCACAGAAGAAAGAAAATAGCACCTATGTTTTGATTTCTTTGTGTTTTCATTAAAATGTGACATCATCTCCCATTGCATAGTCAGATAGTTGAGTATAAAAAAACAGAAGCTGTTTATTAAGTTAATGATATTGCCACCAAGGTAGGTGTTCTGTTCAGAGGGCACAAAAGGAGGAATGTATTATTTTTTTGTTCATTATGCAAATCAAACTGTCACATAATATCACAGAGCTTGTTTTTGTCTTTTATTTCCATTCTGTTTTTAAATTACAACAAGATGTGCTCCACAACTGCAACAAGACAGGACTTCCCAAATTTTGTTTTGTTTTTCAATTTACAAGTCAAATTTCCTCACTTTCGATATATTTCTACAATTTAGATGTTATCCCCATATCCATTGTCTCCTACCTCACAATTAATAAAGTCACATGCATGTTTTGAAGCCAGAAGCAATAAACATTACCAGGAACAATATACAGAATGTACTTACAAACATTAAAATTATTTATATATATTTATATATATAAGATCCATTCCAAGAGAATGGGGAGACAATTATGCACAAACAAAGCTCCTGTAGTGAATGAGCAAACAAACAGGCAAGTGGAAAAAAGCCAGGGAGATGAGGGAGAACATGAGATCGGAACTGAAGAAAAGAAAAAAGCCAAATCAGATGGAGTCCATGGAAAATACTGCGAGCATCTGGACCGGCTGCAGTTCTCAGGGTCGCCTTCGTTGTTTGGGTCAAAAAAAAGAGGCTAAATCAAGTGTGATGACATGGGACTAGGGTTTTGTTACACGCGAGTGTGTTGTGTAGGAGGCAGGATCTGACATCCAGTTTCAAAACTTGCATGTGATGGAGAAGGCACACTGAGGTTTCAAGGTTATTTTGTTTTCCTCTATTCCTATAGAATTTCACTGTATTCTCAACTTGATTTCATTTTACTCATACTTGTTGCTTTATGGAAAAAAGTAACTTTTTTACAAATAGAATTGTCCTATTCTTTTTCAATTGTTTTTTTTTTCTGAGAAAACAATTATATGCTTTTGTTTTTTTTCTCCATTTGCTCAGTAAACAGTCTTAGCCCATGAAACAGACAGGGCCCACTTCGAATCCGAACTTCTGCGTGGAACCGCCAAAGTCGTTGAACATGATGTCCACAAATGGCACCTGTTCCACCTTTGGTGTGTTGATCTCAAGTACTGTCTTTTCATAGCCCTTTTTCAACTGTCAAAGAGAAGAGACACAGCAGGAGGGAGACTTAGTGTTAAAAGATATTCTTTAAAAATGAAAACATCACACAGTTTTGCAAGGCTCTTATTGAATGACCCACTACAAAAACAAGAGGAATATAATTTTCTGACAGCGTTCATCAAAGGAGCACATACACAGACACACACACACACATTTCTTTGACTTACCGCACAGCCATCGACCAGGGCGCGAATGTAGGGGTTGTTATCATAAGACATCTCCTCATCGTTGGAGCCCAGGAAGCGGATGGCCTTGTCGTAGTTGTCTAGGTCCTGGTCGTGCCAGGCCACCGACTGGTAGCAGTTGTATGTCAGGTTCTGCTTGGCTGCCGCGCTCAGCAACCGCAAGAAAGTCATCTGGACCACACCGATGGGGTTGCCCTCCGCGTCCACGTAGGAGAGCTGCAAAAAGGAACATAGACGGGGTTGAGCATCAAAACCGTAACACCAGGAGAAGGGACCAGAGTAAAGAACTGGTGGGCCGAGAGGAAGAACATCCTGAAGATCCTAAAAAGATTTACTGAAGCCAGCTTTATATCTCTGCTGTGCAGTCTTTTTTTGTCTTTTGGGAGCAATTTTAATTTAATTTAAGACTAGTAATTTGCAGTCCTGTTTTTACTGCTGTGTTTGGGTGTCTAGAATGAGCTTCTCATTGACAACAGTGTTTGAAAAAGGAGGTGTCACCCAAGGATACAGAGTTAATAAGCTACTGTGCTATAAAAGACTATTTCCTAATTCCTAGAAAACACAGGACCTTATATTGACCTGATCATTGAAGGATAAGGCTGGTGTTATTCTATTTTTTTTCTTACCGTCAATAAATCCCATGAAAAGACCAATACCAACAATGTGTGAGTTTTTTTCCACAACTGTGCTTTCCAACTTACCTACCCTGCTAGTGGCACTCAGCACCAGGCTCACTCATTCCTATTGTCACAAATATATTGTTCACATTTTTAAAAAGACTCATTTCCTAAAAAAACTAGACACTGGCAATTTCTAGCAAATGTTACTAACGCGGGAGGGAAAGGTACATTTGTTGGGACTATTTTCACATATGGATTAATACACATTTAGTATACAACAGAATGGTGTATGTGGAATTAAATCAAAATAAAATACAGTGCCCCTGTTCATCGTAATAAAGGAACATATCAGCCAGTGTAACTGTGTGGCTCACTGATGTGTTTGTTTTATTGGGGAGCTCTATATTAAAATTTGGATACACAGAAAATATGTTGTAAAATATGTTAGCAGAATCCTTTCTTTTGGTCTTTTCATAGGGATTTGTTGACAATAAAAAAAATATTGAATTTTACCCACCAAATAAAGTCCACATTTCTTAAACAATGGATCGGGTGATGATATAGGAAGGGTGCTAAATATTTTCAAGATAAAATGCCTGAAAGCTGAACTAATGTGTGAGGCTTAATATGGAAAAATCTGCCTTCAAAATACAAGAAATAAGCATAACTAAACACCTAATTTGAATATTGATGATATAATTATGTAAAATATATATCCAATAAGTGCAAATTATGGTAAGTACATGAAAATGTAATTATCTTAATGGGAAATATGTTACAGTAATGAAATGTTAATTGCCTGGTAATTAACCTATAATTAACCTAGATTTTGCTTTTTGAGCTCTTGTTACAGAAAACTGAGATATCTATTAAGCTGATTATAGCACTCTGTAATCCTGACCGATAAAACAGCTGGTTTGGAACCAGTCATGGTTCAGTTTAGTGTCCACGGGTGACTTTCTGCATACCAACCATCAGGAATCCCATCACGCCACACGGTCACGTCGTCTTTCAGACAAACAGGACTTACTGAGAGAGCGCATGCAGCATTCGTGCCATGCAGCCAGGCAGACCAAACCGTCTGTGAGTCTGCATGTGTTCTTACTTGACTTGTTCTTGCACATAAGCAAATGCTCACACACACACACACACACACACACACACACACACAAACACAGACACACCTCAGCACACATGCATATACAAACCCAGAATGCTGACACTCAAACTTGACATTAGAAGAGATCTAATCATCTCCTCCATCTATTTGTGTGGCAATTTAGCGCCAATGATTGATTTAATTAGCTAATTAACCACAAGATATAAACAAGGAAGACTTTGTTCTGCAATGTGTGTCTGAGTGTCAACACTGTGGCTCAAAGTAAAAACTGTTCTGATGTTTAAATCGTCAGAGTGGGTGGGTAGGACCATGCTTTTCTCATTGACCCCACCACTCTTCATCCCCTTCTTCCCTGCCCCGCTCAGCGTGTGGATCCAGCCCAACATCGCCAGAGAAACATTACCTCTTTATCATCACAGCCGCAAGTCAACAGTGACTGAGTTCCCAGACGCCCCTGGGTGGTGACTGAGTGCCTGACCTGTTTGACTCGCTCGCCGCCAGATTTAAGCAGTGTTTAAAGGAGACACTGGGAATGTGAGTGCAGCTGAATGGCTGCAACGCAGATTGAATGAGACATATTTTCTGCATTTGTGAAGGATGGATGACCTGCTGAGGCAGGAACTTAAGATATACAACTAAAAAATCTAATGTGTTTGGAAAGTCATATATTTACTCTCAGGTGTTGTTATCTGCACTATTAAATCAGCTGTGTATAAATATGCTAATGCTTCTTGAGTCATGGCAGTGTCAAGGCACACAGTCACTCTTAGGAGATGCTCTCTTCAGTTAGCAGAGGTGTCGCAAAATGGATATACAGTCAAGAATTTAAACAGTGAAAGAGTTGTACATTGTTTTCCACCTGTTTAACTTCATTAGATGCCAAATTTATTGTTTCACCACAATCAAATTTTGTCAACAAACCTCTTCTCCATTGTCTCGTAAGAGCATCACCTATGTCGTTGGACTGAAAGTGAGCGCAGCTCGTGCTGAATCATGCGCCACAATAATGGAACAACCAACAAGCACAGTGCCAATGCATATACATACTTTGTAGGGCAGAACCAGAACCATGCAGAGCCTTTGGCACACAGAGTCCAGGCCTCAGCAAGGACTCTGGGGCCGCAGGCGGGGCCACTTACCACAGAACCTCTCTTGTAGTGACTATACCATGTGCCTGGCGAGTCTTTGGGCCATTTTGCCATTTTGCTCTGTAAAATATAAGAGGCATTCAGGGAAGGGAAAAAGACTTGGGAAAGTCGGAAGTCTGGCTTACCAGTTTACCACGTTTGAATTCACTGAACCAGGAGCCGGGATTCTCCTTTACCCAGGATGTGAGCCTAGCCTGGGGGCATGGATCGACAGAGAAGCAGAGGAGTAGGAGGAAAAAACAGCAGTGTTAAAGAAAGAAAACCGATCTGACAGAAACACATCCCCTCTCAGCTTTTTCTTTCTGCCCTCTTTCTCCTCCTGCTTGTCATCTGAGGACCTGAAACAATATTCAGTGGTATCAACCACACCAACGGGTCCAGGGCAAAAAAATTTTAGTAAGCCATTATACCATTTTGTACAGTACAAACTGTAGCTGGCAGCTAATTGCTTCTGAAAAATTCATGAGTACACAGTGATTAATTAAGAAATGATCGCCTGCAAGGAGCTCTTATACCGCGGCCTCTATCCCTGCTGTTCAGTGTTAGTGCTGTGCAGCCACGGTGTACTGACTTTGTTATGCTATTAAAAGCTGTGAATTGACCAACAGGGCACAGCTTTAATGGTCTCAGCTATGACAATGATGAATTTCTTTATAATTAGATAGCAGGGTTTGATATGAAACTGTCATTAATAGCTTAATGCGTTAATGAATGATGAGCCGGAGATCGCTTATCGCTGGGAGGTGGCATACATTAGACCCATGCTGCCTTGAAGGTAACCTTCAGTTGTTTTTACTGGAGTGGACAGAGCAGAGAAGGAAATATATATCCTTGCTGTGACTTTCCTCTTTTCCAGAATGCATGCTAGCATGTCTGGCTTTGCGTGTGTGATTCAGTACAGTACGTGGTCACTATTACCATGTGCTCTTATTGTAACTGTGCCAGTCTAAACGCATGTGGGAGTGTCTGCAGTCTCTGTGCAAAGACTGACAGCACAGGCTTATCTTTTTACCCGGGACACAAATGAGAGCAGCCCATCACCAGCACGCTATAAAAAGTCTGCTTCATTATTCTAAGCTTAAGCAAACTCCTGCTCCTCTGAGGCTTGGTGAGTGGGATCATTAAAATGGCTGTAGCACTGTGCTATTACACAACCCCCGACTTGTCAGAGGCAGTGTTCCCAGTGTTTCACCACTCTGCTCCTCTCCTCTCCTCTACACACTCATGCATAATGAACCAAATATCTTCTCAATGTGCCTGTCACCTGCCAAAGGCTTTACGTGTGATAAAGTCCTTAATGGCATTCCATCTAAAAATGGCACTGAAACAATAGAGTATGGATGAGTTAGAGCGAATGCGTGTGTTGTCTCCCTGCAGTTACCAACTGTCAGAACTTAACTGAGATTTAGCTATTTGCAAAATAACTTTGGCCCTCATGGGCAATGCAGGCAGTTCTGTTGAGTCATCTCCCACATATTCTTAACACACCAGGTAATCTCATGGAGGATAATTATATGGTTACATGAATAGGTACAATAGAATTTGTTTGTTCTGGTTATTTTTACAGTATGTAAGGTGGTTAGTCCCAGATGTGTTGGAAAAAAGAAAACTATTCACTTATTTAGAATATTCAGTTTACATTACTTTACTGTCAATCAAATCACACACTGGAGGCAGAATTTTTTTTGTCTTTTTTTATACCAGATCATCTTGCAAGCATTGGCCCCCATCTTCCCATTATCCTCAACATGACTGCCCATTCTGTGTGTGTGTGTGTGTATGTGTGTGTGCGTGCAAGTGATTGTGTACACATGACTAGACTTACCCCTTCAGACTTCTTATCTGGGAAGATGCAGCTCTCTCCACCTGCTGTGAAGTTGCAGTAAACCTTGAAGGAGTCCCGAGAACAGCCCTGGTTTGGATCAATCCAGTACTCACCTGGAGAAATGGAGAGAGGGAGAAAACACAGAGAGGGGGAGAGCAATTAAAGAGCGTCATATATGACTTGAAGCCTGTATGGTACTCCTGTGCTAAAAGTCACTAAATGTCAAGCAAACATTACATATCATGTGAAACACAATACGCAACACATTCTTAATTGTTGTTGTTTTCTAGTAAATTCAGCATTAAAAGACACCCATTTGGAGATATTTTAGCAAACATCCATCTTGTGATTATATGTGTTATATTTGATTCTTCAGAGATGAAACATTACACAGAAATGGAAATATTTATATTAACTTGTCCAGATGTAAACAATTGAGAGTTTCATGCAACCATGACAGATTAGCCGCAGAAATATCCAAAGTCCAATTAGAAAAAAACTAAATTGTTTTTTGTTTTGTTTTTACTTATCGAGGTCTAGTTGATTCCCAAGCACTATTCCACTATGGCCATTTACCAACACAATATTGTATAGTGTATCCACAACAGGGGCTTGTACCCTGTGTGTCCGTGCCCAGAATGTCAATTTAGCTAACCTTGGCTTTTTCTCATAAATGTCGGGGTGTATACTAATGTCTATGACATGGGTGCAGCCACACAAGAGAGCTTCAATTCACATAGCATGTGGACAGGGCCTATTAAAAACATGAATGTGTTGTCCAGTAGTATTTTCTTATTTTCAACATTTCTACCAAGCCCTGCCCTTTCAGTGCACAAATTAAAAAACTTTGAGTGGAAGGCTTAGACAATAGGCCATAGGCTTCATTTTAGATGGAATACAAACCATCGGGGAAATCAGGGTGGCAGAGCTGCAGGTCCTTGCAGGTACGAGCAGGGTTGCTCTGTGTGCCTAGCGGATGCTTCATCTGCTCGATCTCCAGCTTAAGGGAGTTGAGCGAGCCAAAGATTTCCTCCATGCCGTCATCGTAGTCCTTGTAGTTGGCATCCACGGCTGCGTCGTCCACCACCTGGCTGGCATCGATGTTCCTACGTGTTCTGCCCTTAATGTTAGACTGGATGGGGAGTGGGTGGATAACATCGCCGGGAGGGCCCTGTTATGGAGAGATGAAAGGACGAGAGACAAGTGGCAGTCACAGATATGGATGGCAATTATGTAAATTTCCTTAATGTGAGTCATTATCTCCTTAGTTTTACAGACAAGATACAAAATGATGATAGAGTCAAATTCAAAAGTCTAGTGCATTGGCTTACAGGAGGGCCAGGGGGTCCAGGTGTACCAGTCTCTCCCTTTGGTCCAGTTTGACCCTGAGCAGGACAAATTAAAGCAAGATCTTAAACAACAAACTGATTTGATGGGATTCACAATAAATTCCTGTTACTGTTTCAGATGGAATGCATCTTTCAGCAAAACACTTACTGATGACCCTTTAGCTCCTTTGGGACCAGGAGGACCCTACAGAAGAAAAAAAAGACCAAGTAATCAATATTGGCTCAGACATTAGAAGCTATTCAGTTACACACATGCTGCTGTACAACACACGATAATGAGTATAGTCTTACAGGTAATCCGGGAGGACCAAGTGGACCAAGTGGCCCTGTAGGACCAGCAATACCCTAAATGAAAAAAAAAAAGAGTATGTGAATCCATAACTGTTGTGTGACAACTGAAGAAGCATTGTTTATTCCTGATTTAACAGCACTGACTAGCATGAGGCATAGTAACCGTGGTGACTACATTTTGCCTGTGCTAAAGTTTATCAATAACTTCCAGTGGGCTAATTATTGGCACAAATACCTCTTCTACAAAATTCACAATCTGTTCTTGGTGTACAGAATGTGCATGTGTAGGCTTTTCACCGTTACACCAGTCTAGTTTTATTTACTTACATTATCTCCTTTGGAACCAGGTGATCCTGAAGGACCAGGAAGTCCTCTGTCACCCTTTTCTCCCTGTTCACCCGGGGGTCCGATAAGACCAATAAGACCCGGATGGCCCTGGGGGCAGAGACCAACACGCACATATCATCAATACAACGAGTCAATAATACACCATCACAAACATTAGCCATATACCATATCTATCTGGCACACCCTCTAATCATTAGGGTAATGATTTGATGGCTGGAGGCAAACAACAGACATAATCAATCTGTTAGTAAATAGGTCCATTACTCTTATTAGAGCATTAGTGTTAAGCTCTACATCAAAACATTCTGTTGGGCAGATGCTGGAGTGGCTCACCTTTTCTCCTTTAACACCAGAGTCTCCTTTCAAACCGGGTAAACCAGGAGGTCCCTGTGAGAGGGATGACACATTGGAGAGGACATAACTGTTGAATGAGGATTTAGATCAGTGGCACACATTCAGTGAGATACCTCTGTTCAAAGGCCAGAAGTCACTTTTACTCACCATAGGTCCGGGAGGTCCATCAGGGCCTGGAGAACCAGGTAGACCTTGCTCTCCCTACAGAGAATGCCAATTACACAGGGTCTTTAGCTCTGGCTCATTATAAAACACGTTTCTATAAACAGTACAGCTCCTTTATGTTCAGCAGCTTATTGAAAGCCCTTTATGCACATGCTCTATAAGCTGTTCTAACAATACTGCACAACAACAAGATATGACTATGATAAATTAGAGTGAATGTGAGAAACACTACTTACAACAGGGCCAGGGATACCCCTGAGACCTTCAGAACCAGGCTTGCCGGGTGATCCTTGAGGACCAACAGGACCTGTCTTTCCTTGGGGACCTTCCAAGCCAGACTCTCCCTTTCACACAAAAACAGGATACACACAAACCATTTGATTCTTGCTTTTTTGTTGGTTACTTCACATGATTGGTGTACTACTTAAATAGAAAATCTGTATTTGTTGGAGGTGTTACCTTGGCTCCCTTCTCTCCTTGTCTTCCCTCAGGTCCTGCTAATCCAGGTGGGCCCTATTTAAAATAAGTATTGCAGAGATTAATATTGTGGAATACAATACCATTTTGACATTGATATGATTTTTCAAGAGAGCACAGGACAGTACTTACTCTCTTTCCTGGTGGTCCGGAGGGACCAGACTCTCCAGTGGGTCCAGGAGAACCCTGGTTTGAATTTTAATAACATGAAAATTAAACAGTATTCATTTTGCAATTTAAATCGCAATTTTCATAAAATACTTTTTTGGAAACGACACACAGAACTGTGCAGCTGCTACATAACACTCACAGGCTGACCAGGCTCTCCATCATCTCCCTTGTCACCGGCTGGACCGTCTAACCCCTGCATAAGAATTAAACAGAGTCTCATTCATGCTGCACTGAATCAGAAACAAACTATAAAGAATAAAGTTTGCACAATTCATTCGCAGCTGGGCTGATGACTCATGCCATACGTACAGCAGGACCGGGCTCTCCAGGGGGGCCAGGGTCACCGGGGAAACCACTTGGACCCTGAAAATCAATTTAAGTTGCATTACTTATATATATTTCTTTTATTTAACTTTTATTTAACCAAACAAGTTAGCTAAGAACACAATTCTTAAAGTTAGGGTAACAATGGTCATCTTTTGTGTGAGGTCAAATCAGTGGTGAGAGTTTGCTAATTTAAAAAATAAAATGTATTTGCTGAAGCCGAAGGTGGAAAAAAAGACGTACTGGGCTGCCTTTGGGACCATCATCTCCAGGGGGGCCCTTGGGGCCAGGAGGTCCAGCTGCACCAGCCGGACCGGACTCTCCCTTTTCTCCTCGCTCTCCTCTTGGGCCCTGGAACAATAACCAATTTGTTTGCAATTCTAATTCTGAGATGAAATTTGAAAACATGTGAACTTCAAAGAATAAAATGTAACAGCCTCATTATACTTTTTATTCAGCTGAATAGTCTAGACTCCTTTTCTTTATTTGTTTTTCTTTGTAAAAATAGAGTAAATATAATCAGATAACTCACTGGTGGGCCAACTTCTCCCTGAAGACCTGGCTCTCCGTTTTCACCGGCATCTCCCTGATAAGACAGAGAGAGAGAGAGAGAGAGAGAGAGAGACATACATTATAAAATAAGTGATTTGTTGATCCAACATGGCTCTAAAAATCCCATCATTTACAGTAGCGCTCACTGTCTCAGTGCCCTTGTCACCCAAATGGTGATAGAAAGAGATGACACAAGAGATTTCAATCCATCAAGTGTAGGCGGATTGGGTGACTGAAGCACAGGAGGGTGCTGACCTCACTGTTTTCCCTGGACCCTGCACATATATCTTGTCTTTTTCCTCCTGCCATATTGGATAGTTGCCCTGTGGACTCACCTATACAGCGGGCACTACCGTTACTCACTGTCACATAAGCCTACCATCCTCCCTGCTGGGGTGTACTGCAGATGCAGTCTGCCACACCTGTCTCAGGGAAAAATATTAGCCCATGTCATGTTTTGGAGACAGGGAGCCAATCGATAGCACAGCTATGCAGAGCCAATGACGAGCTGTGAGGGAATGTGTTATGATAAGCATATCCAGATTCTCTAGCCTGAACAACAGCTCTGTATTGTTAACACCAACTGACACTAACTGATACTAATTTAATGTGTGGCTGTCTTCCAAAACCTCTTTGCTGTCAAGAAATCTACTCTAAGCAGTCGGTATGCCTATTTCGACTGATCCAGCTGTATTAGGAGCGTACACTGGCTTTTATGCAATTTTGCCATGTTGACTCCATCCTTAAGACAACCTGCTCGTGTTCACCACAGGGCTGCTGGTAAAAGCTGCTGAGCACAGGGAAACCAAGTGGATGAAAGACAGCTGCTCATCACAGATATATGAGGGGTGTGTTTTCAGAAAAAGCCTCAGTTGCTTGCCAGCTCCCTGGACTGGCTAATAAAACGCCAGATCAGCTAAAGAGCGATTAGGTCAAAAGAGCGCGGTGTTTGTTTGCACAGGAGAAGGACCGGTTATCCTCAGGGAGATTATAAATTAGCAAAAGGTGATTCTATTGACTGAACCAGATAAAGCAAATCACACCATCACTATAGGAAGGTGAGGAGAAGGTGCACAGCACTGCAGTCCAGCAGATGCAAAGGCTGAAACGGCATCAACAAATAAAGAGCAGGAGCTGATTTTATGAGCCGCCTTGCCTTCAATAATGCATTTATCATCTTAGAATTGCAAGTACAGTGACTTTGAGTATTCATTCACATTCTCCCCACCTAGCAACAGTACTGTTGGGGATGGCAGCCTGTCCATTAGATTTGCAGTGCATCTGTCAGTCTGCAGCAGAAAAAAATGATCATGTCCCATTTCAAAGGGTATCATATAAATAAGCATGGGCAATATTAATGGCTGCAAAGCCTTTTAAAGAGGTATCATTCACAGTCTTTACCACAGAGCACTCAAAGAAACTGCTCGCACACTGAATCTGTCTCTTCTAAAGTGTAAGAAAAACCACTCAACTGGATAAAAAGTGAATCGATATATCTTATATGGAGGTTACAACACAAAAATGTGCACACAGTTAAGTGCAATAGTGGTCTGGGATTTGTAACATTAAGCCGCCTTGTGGTCCTTTGTTGTGTTGTTTACCTTTCGGAAAAACAGCATAATATGTATTTTACACCTTCACATCTAGAGGGGAATTGCACTTTCCACGTTTTGGGAATGGGGCCAGGTGCCATCTGGATCACAAAGGCTGGACGATGAATATATTGTCAATTGAAGGAATACATTTCAGCAGATGGAGTGAGCTTCCATAATGACCAATAACAACAGCTCCTCTTATCCACTTTGAAAGCCATAGATAGTTTCAATCCAGGCTAGCTTCTCCAAGCTTTTACAGCAGTCCAAATATAGCATTGGGTAGGTGATGTATCTTTGCAGTTGAAATAAATGTTCCAGGAGAGAATTAAATCACAATTTCTCTACATAATTATGCACACAAAATTGGTTTGGTAAACAATGATATGTGTGATTAGGGTGCAGAATTGCAGAAAGTTAAATAAAATAAGTTTTAATCAAACTTTTTGTTTACTAAAGTGATTATGTATTTACTTAATTTCCTGCAGGACAGATACACATTACCATCAAATGAAAAGAGGTGACAAACAACATAACTAACACGGCAACTAAAGAAGTAGCAGGTGCAATTTCCTGGCCCCTTAAAAAAAGCCATCAAAACCACATTATGATACCTGAACTGCATAGATGCAACCTCAGCTGCACCACACCACCCACCTCAGAGCACTGGGGTTCATCTGGAGCGACAGAGTTACAGAACAGGGACAAGTGCAGGAAAAGTGATCTAGAAGCTGAAGAGAGGTTTACCTTTTCTCCAACAGCACCAGGGTTTCCAATACCACCAGGAGGTCCCTGAGGACCATCAGCTCCTGGGGGTCCTGAGGGGCCTCTGGGACCAGGAGGACCGGGTGGACCCTACACAGAGGAGAGGATATAGGATATATTCATAAGATATATCTTATGAATAAAGACACTTCAGCTGGAAACTCGTAATGTAAGTTATTGGATAATAACGCAGTCACTTAAATAGTTTTAAAATTTTTATTCTCATCAAGCCCTTACCATTTGACCAACGTCTCCAGTTTCACCTTTCTCACCAGGTGGACCAGGCAAGCCCTGAGGAGTTAATCATATTGTCTTAATGTGTCTTAATAACATTTGACCACAGTTCATCAGTGTGTCTCTGATTGCAGTTCGCACCTGCAGCCCGACTGGGCCTGGAGGTCCAGGGAATCCTCTTGATCCTTCATCTCCCTTTTGGCCAAACAGACCCTGTTGACCTCTGGGACCAGGCTCACCATCTGCACCCTGAATATGTGACAATCAAGAGTTACAAGGGTTGGTGGCACTGCTGGTCTAACACATACCGTAGATGAGGCGTTGAATGATCTGAACACCAAATTAAAATCAGACACTTACAGCAGGACCAGGTGCTCCAACAGGTCCTTGAGGGCCGGTAGGACCAGGTGGACCCTGCAGAGGCGAAGGAACACATCAAAAGGCCGATCAACGATTGTATCCTTCTCTACTCAAAACTTTCAAAAGCCATGAATCCACAGTAAAAATGAATTAGCCTTATGATCTCAGGCTCCAAAATGATAAATTAATATGTATTTACAATAACGCTGCAAATAAAAAACTTACATGTTCTCCTTTGTCACCCTTGCTTCCTTTCTGGCCTGGCTCTCCAAGCTCTCCCTGTGGAATGAAATGATCAGTGTCAAATGAAGAAAGATGAAACTGTGGCAAGTGGCAGGGAGATAAAATGTAACAATAAAGTTAAATTATTACACTCCCCAGAACAGAAACTGACATATCAAAGGATGATAAAAACCTACACTCAGCTAAATCCCACCTTTGATAGGACATTTTTTTGACATCTGTCTATGTATATTTGAAGCACCACTCTCATTCTCTGACAAATGGTGACATATATAGATGACATCTGAGGGGGGCTTATCATGAGTGTTGAGTCACTGGCGCTACTAGCAGCCAAAACAGAATAATCAGTCCCATCTCAACCTGTTTGCATTCCCAGAGCAAAGAACCTTACACCAGTCTTTCAAAGCCTCCACATGCTGTGGGTGTTTGGTGAAATAATGTTAATAACTGTCTAAGCCGAAGGCATTTACTTTCGGGTTTGAGTCAGACAATGCTCTTTGTGAGGCAGTATTTGTCTCTTAAAAATAAAGGCCTTGGAGTTGTTCGTTCCCCGTGGACGGGACTTATCATGAGAAAGTGTCTATATGTGTGTAAACATTAACTTGTGAGATTCTTTTTATCTGCATGGCAAATACTCTCTGTATTCTCTGTGTCCATCTGCACCGCGGGGACCATTGTAAGGCCAGTTAAGAGCTGAGGCATACTTCAAAGGATAAGAGATTATCCTCTGAGTATCTCCGTGGCTGATCTTCCTGCAAATGTTTTTAGAGGGGATGAGGAGTTGTTCTTGCTTCTGAATACTGGAGGGTCACTTTCACGCATTCTGTCATTGCCATAAAATCCCTCCCTCTCCTCAGTCTGTTGGTAAGGAAGGGAACAAAGCTAAAACAAGGCAGCTTTGCCTTTTAAAGATCTGTTAATCGATGCAAACTCTGTCAGACAAATTCCCCTTGAGTGTTTAAGGTCACAGGGAAAAACAAGAGAAGGTATCTGGCTTAGAGCACCACTGCAAAGTTTAGTGTCTTTGTAAGGTGGTAAGTGCGCATGTTCTGTATATTAGTGTGTGTGCTCAAAAAATTAAAGCTTCCATGCAGCTTTACTAAATTTCATTTTAATTCTCGTCACTTGGAGAACACATGAAAATGGGCTTACTTTGTCTCCGTCCTCTCCAGGAGGTCCAGGAGGTCCTCCAGGTCCTGGCAGACCCACAGGTCCCTGAATGCCATCTCTTCCAGCTGGTCCTTGAGGTCCTTTCTCTCCCTGAAATATTTGTTCATAACATAGCACCATGTTGTCAGCCATGCTTAAACTGTGAAATGTTCCTGTATGTCGCAGCAGTCTCTATAATATGATGTTCTTACCGGTCCACCTTTCTCTCCAGCTGGGCCTGGAGGTCCCTGGGGGCCAGGACGTCCAGGCAGACCTGTAGGTCCGGCTGGGCCAGCAGGACCACGCTCACCAGGAGAACCCTACAGCACCAACGCACAGCAATGTTAGCAAGAAGAGTAACTGAGCAAAAATATCAAAGACATCAAAGTTTTAACACTGAAACATAATCACTACTATCAGGCATATCCCCCCTACCAAATAGGTCAGACCTCTCTTATGTAAGTAGCAAACTGTGCATATCATTATATTATGTAAGCTCCTGGAACAATTGAGGGTGGGAACTTTGCTATGAAGATAATTCCCATAGATGGAGACAGAATCTGGAAGGTGAGAGTGAGAGAATGAAAGCGACAAACTGAGGATGCGGATGCAGTAAATTGTACTCACAGCAGGGCCAGGTGGCCCATGTGGACCCTCATTCCCTTTTAGGCCGTGGGCCCCCTGCAGAACAAAATAAAACGAAGCCTTTAGAAAACAAACACATCTGTTGGGAAAGCACACTTCCTGTCTTACACTGGACTCCCTCCCTATCTTCAAACAACCTCAGCATGAGACGGAAAACCTCCTATAGTCCCCAGAGTGGAGGCTGAGAGCAGACAGGAAGAACAGTGTCTTGCCAGAACTGCAAACATCGATTTTCATTACAAAAGAACAGGTGTATCGCATCATTTCTGCATTCTAGAGTTAAACAAAAAGCTGTTTCTGCCATTGATTTCTGTCTAACTACTCTGCAGTAAGAAAACAGCAAGAATTGCATAACTACGAGGACATGACTTTGTCAAGTTAGAATAAAAAAAATTGAATAAAAAAAAATAAACAGCCCAGAGCACACTGTTCCTCCTCTGAAACCCACTCAGGGATCCAATATCATGTCTGTTTCTTGAAGTTTACCACAGTTTTACAACGATTTAATAGCCCAGGACTATTATGCAATAACCAAGCTGTGAGAGATATTGAATTTGTGTGATGCTACTGTACTGGGCAAAATGCAGTACTAACCACAGGGCCAGGAAGACCTCTCTCTCCAGGGAAACCTCTTGCCCCCGGTGGACCATCCTTACCTGCTGGACCAGCAGGACCAGGGTCACCCTGTAGGTCAAAGCAAAATGCCATTAACCCTCTGAATGCAGTTTTAGGGTCTTGTGCGATTCTATGTTCCAAATTCAACTTTAACTTAATAACTTCCAGTTATTACAGGTATGTATTACACTGATAGGGTGCTAAAAAGATAAAATATAAAAGCTTCAGGATTCACCTTGGCTCCTTCTTTTCCTGCAGCTCCAGGTAGACCCTGCTCACCAGGTGGGCCTGGGGGTCCAGGGTGGCCCCGATCTCCCATTGGTCCGGTCTCACCTGTTGGTCCCTACAATAAAAAAATAAATAAATACCATCACGAATGCTACATCATAAAGTCCAATTGCAGAGGAGGTGTGAAGAAGAGAAACACTGTGAGCAAAATCAGCAATTTAATACAAAATTTTACAATTTCTTCATCTATTACAAAATGTGGCTTGGAGAAGCTGAGCATTTGCTGTGTGGGAGGACTACTAGTCATTAAGGCCACATACAGCTCCGTTATCATCAATGCTCTCAGCTGGCATTAGCAGAGCGGCTGGGAGGGAAAGTCTGTTAAACGTTTATGCATAATGGATGAAGAGCCCATTGCTAATTTGAAAGAGGATAAACAACACTTAAGTCATGGCTCGTGAGATATAGGTATGAGGATAAATACATTGTTTTGTCCAGTAGACAAAATGCTGAGAGTGTTCTGGTAACTTTACTAGTGCACATTTTAATGATCACCTGCAGGTTTCTGTTTACTTTTTGTGTACACACATTTTGGACAATACATCTACAACACGTTGTACAACACATGTTTTTTAAAATCTTTTAACACAGATTAGTACAAGGTTTTTTTCCCCGTTGAGCACTTAATGGAGATTTGTCTCTGTGCAAACAAATACCATCAATATACAAATATAAGCCATATGTGATAATACATGTAAGGCAGCAATATGGTCAGTGACTGTGACTCACCTGAGGTCCAACCACGCCTGGAGGACCAGGAGGGCCGGTCTTCCCTTGGAATCCCTGTGTATGTGAAGACACAACAGAACTGTCACATAAGTGACTCTGCCGAAAACAGATGAAGAGCTGAGTAATCAGACTGGTTTACTCACAGTCTCTCCTCTCTGTCCAGGATGTCCAGGCAGTCCGTCTTTCCCAGCAGGTCCCTGAGAAATACATACAAATCTATGAATGTCAGTGCACAGGATGACAAAGGAAAAGGCATGATAGGTTTGCATACAGTTATATATGAGTTTGGACTCACAGGAGGGCCCTTTCCACCTGGGAAACCGGTTGGTCCCTGAGGCCCTGGCAGACCCTAAAACAAACAACAAATGATTCGTGGTCTATAACCAGTTGTCTCTTATGTGAACCGATATATATTAAGAGAATAAAGTGAAGCTTGATGACAGTGTGATGGTACATACCCTCTCACCGGGAGGTCCTGGTGGGCCGTCATTTCCTGAGTTACCCTGATGAGACAAAATAAGGAGTAAATGGTGAACTTGTACCACAATATTTGAGAGAAAGTGGTTGTGAAATATTTTACGCACCTTCGGTCCAGCTTTTCCTGTTGGTCCTCTTGGTCCCCTCTCTCCTCGAGGCCCCTTGAGAAAAAAACAAAGTGATTCAAATCACATTAAGGATCCCAGGAGGTACTTGTGACATGAAAATATGACGCTTCAAGGCTGAATCGGTGTGGGTTTCCCTTAAACATTGCCCAGGTTTAACCTCCATTTTCACTCAAGTGCCAAGATCGCCATCTGTATATAAGCACGAGTCTGCTGAGTAAGACTAACCGTTGGTCCTCTTTGTCCGCGTGGGCCAGACTTTCCTGCTGTTCCCTGTGGACACGAAGAACACACACAATGATCAAAGGGGTGGCACTCACATCATTAAGAGGCTGAATCCTCTAGAAGAAAGAATCTAATGCGAGCAGACAGTAACATCTGAACACATTTCAACAGAACTGAGCCATTTATGAGCTCTGTGATAATCTTTTATCATTAATTAATAATTATGAATTACCAGTTTCAAAATTACCATCAATATTTATCACCACTTACATTAGATTCAGTACGACCTCAGAATAGTACATTTTAATAAGCAATAATGCACAATATAATGATTTTAAAGCACCATTACAACTACAGTGGCTGCATACAACTTTAATGAGAAAAAACAATTATATCTTATGTGTGGCTTTTAAGTTTCAAACAAGCACTGTGAACGTATGTTAATGGCACTTTTATCCCTTTTGTCTGGGAGCTTGGTCTCATAAACTTCACAAATGTTTTGTGAAGATGAAAAGCTTTTTGTGCTTTGCTCCACTCGTGGTGAAAAACCATTACTCTTGCAGGCGAGCTAATGGCCCATCACTTAAACAAAGAAAATGAAACATTGCTTAACTACCACAAAGTGATAAACAATGCTTTCGGTTGTTTGAAATGAGTTGTGTAAGTGGTAATGAAGAAGAAACGCAATCGTCTTTCTGTCCTTGGTAAAAATCTTTATTTTAGAGCCATGCAACTTCCTCTAGGTTGATAAATCTGAAGCAGGGACAGAAGCCTGTCTCCATCGCTACGCCAGTATCGATCCAACCCTTGTAGGAATGAGAAGAATAATAAGAAGTCTATCTGACATACCCGAGTTCCTTTCTCTCCATTGGCGCCAGGGAAACCTTGGAAACCCTGAGATCCCTGTGTTGGACAAAGAGAGCAATTAATCATTTGAGAGACAAACCTTAAATATTGTATCCTTTGTTTATTCCCTGAGATATCCCTAGAATATTAAATGCAACAGGATATTAAATGCACTATAAATAACAGTGTTTTATTCTGGTCATATCAGGAGCTGAGGGCTGACACCAAAAGGCATATTCAAATCCTCGGCTCTTTGATCAGGGAGGTTCAAGCATGTCCAGTTGTCAGAATGAGGCTTTGTCCCGGAGAGGCTAAAGGATGAGCCATCAAAAGTTCAGCAAAGCAGCCGTAACATGCACATGTACAGTATGCATTTTTCATTCTCTTTTAAAACACACAGAAATATGCATGAGTGTAGTGACACTTTAAAAAACTGTCCCTTATCAATAGGGTTTTAACGCTTCTCTATACTTTAATCTGTGAACTAAAGATAGTATTATTTAGCAATTCATGTATGTCAGGAATTACCTTTGGTCCTTGTCTTCCCGGGTATCCTGGCAATCCGGGAACTCCAAGTTTACCCTGTAAATGAGAAAAGCCAAATTTTAGATCCACTTGAAAGGCTGCTCTAGTGTTTAGGATTCCATAAATTCGGGGAAGTCATTAGAGACACATTAAAAAAACACAATGTTCAAAATGAATTAGAAAAGACACAGATGACTTTTAACTTTCAGTCTTTAGTATTCCAAGCTCCAAAAATCCTGGATCCTACAATTCCCATAACGCAGCTCAACATCTTATGAGCTTATCCTCCTTAATGCATTCACTTCTATAATGCATGGCTTGAAATGCATACATTAAATATATGAGACACTTTGTACATGAAATATGGTACTTTGTGGGTTCATAATACAGCTAAAATAATTTAAAATGATCAGTTTCCACATAGCATTCATATCAAAATCAGTATCTTACCAACCTACTGTAAATGTAAGACACATTATACTACATTTGTATAGCTGTGAATGTAAACAAATAGAATAGTAGTCTTAGCCTAGTTGTAAAACTACATTGAAATGTGAACGAGCACCTGCAAATCACCGCAGCAATTATTAGAAGCGTCTCAGTGTTAGATCATTAGAAATGTTGGCTGCTGCACAGTCTCTAATTGAATATGAAAATGACTCAGCTGTTATGTCATGTGTGATCCGGATACAGACCAGCGTCTACATGCAATGTTACTGCCATAATGCAAAACTCAGATTCAGAACAAGCACATTAATACAAGGACAAAGCTGTATAAATAATAAACATGTGCACTGTTGAACATAACAGTACAGTTTTCACTCCAACTTTGGCTAATGACTTGCCAAATCAGATTGTGCACAAGTTTGTTAGCAAAGTATCAATAATACTCAACATCTGTTCAAGCCTTTAGCAAAAAAACATTAAGAGGCTGCATCCTCTGGAAAAGAATGAGGTTTGGGGGAGGGGGTTGTTTTTTTAACCACAAGTACTGTCAGCACAAGCTTAGCCAGTGTTCAATTTAACAATAAAGAATGTTAAGAACTGAATCCATTTTATGCTCCCAGCTGGTTCAAGATCAGCAGCAATGAAGTATCGGCTTCTGTTCAGAAAAGAACGATTGGAGAAACTATTTTCCTTGTTAAGCCCTGCTGAGCTATCATTCTAGATCAAACATGAGTGATGATACAAAATGTTTTTTACTCTGTTTTATTAGTCAGTGTAAAATGTAGGCCAGAGACACACTATCTGTGAGATATCAGTGTTTTGGTTGTGAAGGTAAACTGGCAAAAGGAGCTTACCTTCTCACCAGTTGGGCCAATAGGACCAGCATCTCCTGGTAGACCTGAGCGTCCCTTTGGTCCCTCGGGACCATCTTCTCCTCTGGGTCCTGCTGATCCAAGCTCTCCCTGGAAAGCACAGGAAGCACAACAATTACATGCCGGAATACTTAAACATGCACTAGATCCACTGTCAGCATTAGGTCTGAACACATACATACTTATAATTTATCATTTTCCTTACAGAAACCACATGGAGTTTTCTTGTACTTTGCTGACATTTTACTTACAAAAACCTATATCCTTGTTTATCCTTCAGGCCCGAGAAACATGTGTTACAAACAATGTATTCCCTTCAATATAAACCATAAAAAATATAATTAGCAAAGCCAATTTTGTGTGTACTGTATATTTTAATGTTTAAATTGTTTAGATAATGTACACACTAGCTAGCACTTTTCTTCTTTTCTGCCTTTTGCTGGTGCATTGCTACATTTCTGGGCGCATTATTGCCGTAGCATGAAAAAAATGCACACTTGCACTACTGCACTCCACAGTGCTTGGAAGTATTTATCACTTTTATCACCCACATGCTTATGAGCATCCACTCATCAAAACCTTGCATTATTAGTGGTTAGAAACCCCACAGTGTACCATTAAAGGCCCTAAAAACCTATTCTCTCAATCAGCTTTTTACTAAGAGCAATGTCCTACATTAATGCAACAGTTGAAGTTATTTCACATGAGAGATTTCCGTATTTGTTTATTGTCTTTGCTCTTCTTACTGGTCTTAAGTGTGTGGGAGTGAGCTAGAAAAAAGGTGATTCACCAATCAGGATGTATATATTGATTCAGTTTGGGGGTTGTTTACTTAAGTTGCCACATAAATGTCAATTTGAAAAGATTTGAAACCAAGTTCTCAGCAGGGACATGTGAACCTATCCAATATATGTATATTTACATGTCATAGCTCATCATATTAAGAAAGAAATTATTCATATTTTGTATTTTATACATTGTATTATGGTTCCTTTGCCACCTAGATAACATATTTTTCTTGTTGAGCAAATAAGTCCTTCCATTCACGATAATTCAGGTTGGATTTTAAAACAGTTGTGAGTGTAACATTTCTTTAAAAAATAAAAAAAAAGCCTCAAAGCAGTTAACGATCCTGTTATTGCTTCTCTCTGTACGTGTGCTCCCTTTCTACCAGGACACACACAAAATGACAGAGTACAAACTCGCTCTGACAACCAGTCACTGCGGCGGAGACCCAGTGGCGTGTGAAAGGTATCTAGTTAAAGGCTTGTGCAGAATTGAACAAGCAAGCAAGTGCACGCGCACACACCCACACTCAAGTACACATAAAACGGCATCAAGCAAACTGTACTTGACTCACACTTGCAAGCTCATCAAAGAGAACACTTTAAATTGAGCACCCACATACACACACACAAACACACACAAACAGGCGCACACTTTTCGTAGGCATGCTTAAAAATGATTCATTTAGATTCTAGTCCATGTCTGTCTCCTCCAGAGCAGAGGGCCTCCTCAAATCCTTGCTTTCATCTGGATCTGCTACATCTCCAGAGGAAAACAGGCTGGAGCCCCATGTCTCTCTCTCGGGTTTGAAGGGGTTTAAAGTGCCATTGACTTCCCCTTCCTTTCTGTAGTCGGCTGGCTTTAGACAGCCTGGACTGGGACTGGGGGTTAGACGTTTGAAGTATGAGCTAGGGCGAGTTATGTTTCCCACTGTAAAAGATGGTTTTCCTACTATTTGACGTTGTAAATCCCTAATGCAGTTTGTAGAAAGAAGCTGTTCCTGTCACACTTGTGCTTTTCTCTTGAAGTTGTTCAAGGTTCAGACTGACTGGAAAGTGGCAGAGGGGGTAGAAAAGGAATTGGAAACTGCTCACGTAAACACATACCCCCGCACACATACTAACAGCTGGCGATAGGACCAACACTGGCAAACACCTTATGCTTGCTCATTACCCACAATTCCACAGTTGTCACAGAGGCCTAGGCCTTGAGGGGCTAACGCGTCAGGAGTACTTTCACTTAGTTCAGGTAAAGGTCACCCCAAACAAAAGTAAGCCCCCAAAACAATTTGAATTACGGTGGTCTAATTACTTTGATTCATTTCTGTGTGTGTGTTTCCAGCACTCGATGTGATTGACATGTCCTGCTGAGTACAATATAAACAATGAAGTCTTACCCTGTCACCCTTGATACCCATATCTCCCTTGAAGCCGGGGAAGCCGTCTTCTCCCTGGCAGGAGAATAAAGGAGACAGAGAGGTAATGAAGAAGAAAGAAAGGGATAATGCAGATGTTGAAACAATTTGTGTGGTATTCATACACACACAAAGACAAGCGCACACATACACGCACAGACATGGAGTCCTCGAGAGATCCCCTGTTGCCATAGAAACTCTAGATTGCCTATTTTTCGTCTGTACCAGCACAATTCGGATCAGTTTTACAGGATTTCACTGAGATCATCATTAGCGAGAAACATTTAATGCAAGACCACTACTACCATCATTATCACCACCATTAATGTTCAGTATAATTCGTACAAGTGCGACAATTTCTACGAAGTGCAAAGTTTCTTCCTTTCACACATTTGCTTTCTTAGACTTTATAAGCCAACGGTCTGAGCTCTCTTACCTTTTCCCCCTTGGTTCCTTTAAGACCACGTACACCATCGGCTCCCTGTGATGCAAGAAAAGACAGACGTTACAGGTCAAACAGGAGGGGTTAAATTGTAGAACATTCAAACTAGGGCTAGACAATAAAGCAATAACAATAATTATTGCAATATAATTTTTTTCAATAATATAACAAATGTTCAATAAATCAATATATGTTTGATTTTATTCACTTGAATCAAACAAAATTAAGGACTTTTTTTTCACTCAGGAGCAAAAATCAGCCTTTAAACTTGAAAGATATAACAATTTCATACTAACACGATAAACAAGGGTGTGCTAAACGAGGGAGCTACGGAGGGTATAAAGCATTTAGATGTGTTTATTTTTTTTTAGTTTAGAATGTAACTATGGAAGCAATTCAAATACTTTTAACTACTTTTCTTTTGTCTGATCTACCCAGAGAGAGCAGACACTTCAGACATGTAACAGGGCAACTGCTAGCTAGAAGTCAAGCTCCTTGTGTCATCTCATCTCTCAGTGGAAGGTTTAATGATTGGTTCAATCACAACATCTCGTCCCAAGACATTATTTAATGGGATTTCTTTTGTCTTGGTTTTATCAGCTTCTGATGACAGCCAACAAGGGAGGAGCTGTGTGCCTTTAGCCGTTATCAGTCCCTGTGACTAACCTTAGTGCCATGTAACAGGGGGACTGATAGCTAGAAGTCAAGCCACTTGTGTGATCCCCTCTCTCAGTGAAAGCTTTAATGATGTGAGCAAAGTGATGTAAGATCTGAAAAGCTGACCTTCGTGTCTCAATCTTTGTATCATTAAGATCATTTTTATGTCTCTGTGACAAAAGCGGAGGTCATTGAACCGTTCCAGACTTTATAGGGAAGGTAATTTAGCAGGAAACTAGGGCTTTTAGTTTATGAAACAACAGCATTTTACAAAGTCACACTTAGTTGTTGGACAAACCTTGGAATTAATAACAGCTTTTCCTCCCAGAGGCATTTAAATAAGATAATAGGCAAATATTAGTCCATAAGAGTTGGTAATTGCAGGGCACCACTAGCTGATAATATCACAAATTAATTGCTTAAGAGTTGATAATCATCTCACCTTCACACCTCGGGGCCCAGGATAACCAATGGGTCCTTGAGGGCCAGCAGGGCCCTGGGGAGATAGATGTTGGTGAGAGCTTGTAGCACACACACAATTAAAGTACACACATGCACCCAGAGTGCCTACATTAATGCAAAATGTTTTATGCAAATATGTCTCAACTAGGACAAAAGGAGGGGAAAGAAAATGAGAAAAGCATAAATAAATACAGAAAAGAACAAATCCAGAAGTAAGATAGAGTAGAAGAAAAAATACAACTTACCATGTGCCCTTTCTCTCCAGAAGGCCCCTCTTTTCCAGGGTGACCCTGTGAATTATTAAGAGAAATATTATTGCATCTCATTTCAGGATAATTACAACCATAAATACTACAAAACCCCCTATAACTGAGGGATTACATTGTAAAACTAGGGGGGGGGTATCAAAAAAAACTGGAATAAGGGCCTTTGGAGTTCAATCTGATTCAGGAGTTTTATCCTTAATGCACAGTATTATAGAGCTATTACTGAGCTCTAAAAGCCAAAACTGTCGTTTTGGGACTATACAATATATACATACACAAAAACCCACATCTAATATGGATGTAGGTACAGTAAAAAGAAAAAGAAAAAAACGGTTGGAAGGAAATTGATTGCATTCTCATGAGACAAAGGAGCTCTGCAAAGACGACAGAAATGAGGGGCAGAGATGGTGCACTGAGAGAGAGAATATTACGGTTGATAGAAGATGCAACAAATGGTTGAATTGAAAAAAACTGAGTGTAAATGGCAGGGAGCTATTGCTATTCAAAAAAGACTCTCAAAGCCATTAAAGGACCAGCAGACTTTGTACAGTGTTCGCTCCCCTCAATCTCTCTTTCCTCTCTTTCATCAAATCCCTCATATTTGTTCCCACCATCTCCATGTATCTTTTTTTTTTCACTGCATATTAATATTTGACAGCCCCTCTCGTCTCCGTCTCTCTTAGGGGCCACCTGGGGCCTTCGAAGACACATCTGCCATTAGCGCAGGTGTCTTCTGTGCCGTCTGTGCAAAGACGGGTAAGAGAGTGTTTGCACCTATATGCCTGTGTGTGGGCGGGTTTTTCCACTGTTCACACAGCTGGGCTAATGTGTTGTCTCATACATATGTTTGGGCCAAATAATTATCTCAGTGTGTTTTGTAAGTGTTAAGTGGTTATAAAACATTAACATTCTATGTACTGCTTTGGCAATATTGTTTCTCACAGTTATGCTCATTATAACTGGCAAAGTATCAAAAGAAAAGACAGAAAGGCAGAAAGAGAAAAGCTGTTGCTACTTGCATACGTTTCTTCGGATGTGTGGTATTATAAACTCACCGGTGGACCATCAGCTCCTGGCATTCCTGGCAAGCCTGGCTTTCCAGTAGGACCCTACATAGAAGATAAGACAAGATGTTAGGGCAAATCAGACAAAGTAACGCATCGAAGGTTAAATGGCATCATAAGAGTCTGTAAAAACAAGACTAAGGGGCCTACAGCCATGCTAGAGGCTCTGTGGTGTTTTGAGCTAAATGCTAACATTAGCATGCTATCATGCTCACAACGACAATACTAACATGCTGATGTTTACATCATCCAGTTGATCCAGTAAGTCTGTGTTTTTATGATCAATAATCAACCTGACCTGGACTACTGAGACCTCTTTGAACCAACCGTTTCAAATAAATGATCTTGTATCTTTACTTTATTCTATTTTGCTTCATCAAATAGCACAGCCTTCTAGTATTTTATTCATAATCAGGAAAAACACAATACCTACATTATTCGTTCTCAAAATCCAGCTCTCCCATAATAAACTGAATACCCTCCATATAAGCTGGCAAATAAGATTTAGCTGAAATTGGATTAAAATGTATCAGGATTAAAATCTATCTGTACTGTCGACTAGGCACTATTTGGTCCTGCTTTGGGGATGCGTTTGCATAATAGTGTGATAAGCATTTGGAACTGAATAAGATAGCAACTTGGCTCATGCAAATGAATCAGACTATTTCCTGCAGTTTTATAGATTTGGGGTCTGTGTTTGTTAACATTTTATCAAGATGGCAGGGTTTTTCTTCTGTGGAGTTGCAGAAATTGTTACAGTTGTTCACTGATTATGTGATATCTTACCTTCTCTCCTGGAGGTCCGATGGCTCCTTGGGGCCCTGGAAGTCCCTGTGGAGAAGATACAAAATGCTCAGAACATTTTATTTGATGGATGAGTGAAACACCTAATGTCAGACAGCCGTTTCCATCACTGACCTGGGCACCTGGATTGCCTTGCTGTCCAGGAGGTCCTGGCTCTCCTTGAGGTCCCTGAAAGAAAATGATGCACATTTTAGAAACCTCATTATAAATACAAAGCTTGATTACTTTATTTACCGGAGTAAAACCTCCCTTGTGAGGGATGTCAAGAGTGATTTGTTGCTCCATATGGTCCATTAAAAATGAAATGTTGCTCTGAACAGATATAAATTAGAAGCTGTCCAACAACGCATCACTGCATTATTACCTTCTTATACCTAAAGAGGCCATAATTTTGAGACAAATTGCACCATTTCTAGTGCTGGCTCAACATAGAAGCCACAAACACACACTAACACAGACACACAGTACACACTCTTTCATCTACTTCCCTACTGAAAGACACCGCTGAACCACAAACACAAAACACTTTCCCTCTCAAATAACTGGCAATCAATTATGTTGCCCCAGTCCAAGAGTCTGGGAAAGCTGTTGATCTTCCATCTCTACCTAGTTGGAACTTTCCCAACAGAACAGACAAGCTGCTCCAGCCAGGTATTCTCTCATTATTGCCAGGCGCTAAAAGAAATTGACCTGGAATGATACAACTGGCCATGGTGGACTGCTCAAATGGATCTAAACACAGCCAGTCTATTCTTCATTACCTGCTAAGTATCTTCTGATTGTACTGGTGTATGTGTGTTAGTGTGTGTGAGTGTAAGGGAGACAAATGGCTCGTGTTGAGGATTTGAGGATAAAATAGAGAGAAAGAGATGAAAATGAAAATGGTGCAATTTAAACCCTATGATAGTTGTGTGTGTGTGTGTGTGTGATGTGTGTTGTTTGTTTTTATTTGGGAAATGGAGAATGTCTGATACTGAATATAGGAATTTCATTAATTGCAGCTTTACTTACTATGTTTCCTTTGGGTCCAGGGTGGCCATCCATTCCAGTAACACCCTACAGCAGATGAGATGAACACAACATTTAGCACATATAAGGGCAGGCCAGCAAATCTGTAATAAACTAAAAAACGTAGTATTTTGGTTGCACTTCTAGCTGTAAAAATGTCACTCTTAGCTGTAGACAAATTTAAAAAAGGTGTTTGTAAACCACACTTTGGGTTTCGCATCTGCACTATGTGAATTTGAAGTATAATTTATTGTTTTGGGGATCTCTACATCCTGCACAGTGATCGCAGTTCAAAATAAGGTACTTGATTGATGTGCACTGTCCGTGCTAAATTAAATCTGTTGAAACAATATAAACATTAGGTTTAAGCTTTGCTCTGCTGTAGACATTTGTCTGAAAGGCTGAAGTTAAACTCAATAACATGTGCTACTCTTTGTGTACGCTGTCTGAAATATATTGAGTTTTCTATTTCCCTGTGGGTGTTGTTTGCAGTGTCTTTTGTTCTTGTTGCCTACGAGATGGCAAAAAAAAAATTGTATTTTGCTCTCTAAACAGTAAATCTATTGTAACAGCATGGTTATGAAAAGGTGAGAGGAGGGAGGTGGGAGACTCACAGGGGGTCCAGGAGGTCCCTGAGGTCCTTTTGGTCCCAGCAAACCACGGGGTCCCTAGGAAAAAAGGAGGGAAATGAGGTTGAGAATGATATTGCACCTGTGAAAGGATTGATGAATTATTAAACACGTTCAGCTAAATCAAGTTTCAAAATTATACTTCTGGAAACAACCTGACTTCCCGAATGTCCTTGAGGATGTTCTACAGAGTCAGACTGTGAGGGAAAGCTAAAACCCCTTCTTTTATCCCTTTACTACACATTCGTTCCCCACAGCTATGCCTATCAAACACTGCTTTGAATTCCTGTGTTTTGCCTTAGAGCTACAGTTACCTAACAAGGGGTATTGTCCTGGCAGGGTGAATTCAAACCAATGTAGCACACCCTGGTGGACAAAATAAGCCATGACAGTGGATATAAGTGTCTTTCTGTTGGTTTCTCCTTCCCTCTTTTTCTCTCCCTCCATGGGGAATATCCTGCTTGTGAGAGTGGGAGGCTATTATAACAAGCTTGATGTGAGCTGCCTGCATTTCTCACCTCCAAAGATTCGCTTGGATAGATGAAGCACTACCAAAGCCTGATCAACACACACTTTCCGGCAGTATAAGGCTAAAACAAATCTCCATTTATATGAATATGAACAGTGGCTGCAGTCTGCACATGATATATGATATCATCAGACGACATGATTGTTCGCTAACGCAGTGACATATTGAGAGCGGTGCCCAAGCTCTCAACTCTATCTCTCAGTGTAAGACTGGTAATACGTGTGATAACTCACTGGTTCACCAGGAAGTCCCCTGGGTCCGATCTCTCCATCATCTCCCTGGGAAAGAGAGAGAGTGGGTCAGAATGTGGAACAGATAGTGAATGATAATGGAGGAGAAAGTGAGGATGTGTGTGTGTTACAAGGATCAAGAGATAATGGGAAGGCACAAAGGAAAAGCAGGGGAAAAGGGGATCAAGTTACATCAGCTGTGGGTAATGAGGATGTGAGGGAGATAGAAGCAGATAAAGGTGTGCAGAGATAAAAAAAATATTAATAACTGAGTGAGAAAGGGGAGAGCAAGAGGAAGTAAAAATTTGAGATGCTGACATAAAGGTGAGTTTGGTAAGAGGAAGAAGTAATTTCTGTCTTTATGCAGCCTGACAATAACGGTCATGAGATGCAATACATCAGACACGAGCATACATCTTCTATTTCTTTTGTTCTACCAGCCAGGAAAAAAAAGAAAAAACAAACAAAAAGAGAGGTGTGAAATCTTACCCTCTCTCCATCCTCCCCAGGTGCGCCAGGAGGTCCAGCGGGGCCAGGTTCACCCTATAACAACAACCATTTAGATATAAAAGTGGCACACATCAAAACAAATACACACACTACACAAAGACACACATAGCACCGTGAAACAACTTACTCTGTGTCCCTTTTCACCAGGAAGTCCAGCCAAACCATCAAACCCTCTGTCTCCCTGGAGAGCAAAGACAAAACAAGTTGCATACTTCTTGTACAGGCTTCAAAAACACACTATCTAACTGGCATTATGATATATGGTTCAATGGCATGCATAATGAATATGATAGACAAGGTACCTTGGGTCCAGACTGTCCTGGCATACCCCGGGCACCGTCGGATCCAGAACGACCCTGTAAAAGTAACAACAGTTACATAACATGACTTTTAACAGATCAGTAGTATCACTGTGAATACACTACAAAGACTAGAATATGCCTGGCTTGAGTATCAGATTGAGTATCAGAAAGTAATATGTTGCACGCCTTGCTAATCTCAACTCCCATTGTGTCACACTTACTCTTCTGCCAGGCTTTCCAGGGGGTCCAGAGGGTCCCAAAGGGCCACGTGGTCCCTGAAACAAAAGCACTTACATTAAACTCAGAGGCATTTCTTTAATTTTCCCTCTTGAAAATATCCACTAAAACAAGAAAAGTAAATATAACTCTGCTTTTGAGGTTTATAAAAATGTTGTGATAAAACTACAGCAATACTACAAGAGTTTAACAATATATGTTATTATGTTATTGTTAACAAATTTTGTTGGGTTTGCTTGGATTTAGTTGTTGTTGCTGTTTATTAGAAATACATTAACTTAATTTAACATTTTTAGAAACCGTACCTGAGGCCCTGCCTCTCCAGACTCTCCCTTGAGTCCTGCTACACCAGGAGGACCCTGAGAAAAAGACAGAAAAATTTAACATTTAATAGACAGGTATACGGGTTTCCAACACAGCTACAAACTGTTTGTATATTAATTTTATGCACTGTGCCCTAAAATAACTGATGATCACATTTTTGACATAAAAATTCCGTTAATTTTGAGTCTGTGAGATGATATGAAACACATACCAGAAGGCCAGGTCTTCCAGTCAAACCCATTGGACCTGTAGGGCCGCGCATAGCCAGCTGAACACGAGAATGAAAAGATTAGCAATAAGATAAAATCAAATTCTAAACATATTATGGATAAAAGGTTATTGTACATTTAGCTGATTTATGATTTAATATAACATGGATTTAGACATTCGCGTGTGTGTGTGTGTGTGTGTGCTCTAAGTGTATCTGTGTCTGTTAATGTGTTCTGTGTCTGAATTTGTATATTAATTATGCATGCTTGTGAGCAACTCGCAGGGTAATGAAATGTAACAATGATAATGACACGAATAGTATGAAATACTTTGAGTACCAATGATGTATGAAATGTACTATACAAAGAGATGCATATAAAAAAAAAGATACTGTGCACTGTACAGAAGGCACTGTGGCAAAACATGAATGAAAAACATCTAAACATTAACATAATAATAAGACAAATTCAGAGAAGCAAGTTTGGAGAATAGAAAAAAAAAATTCATAATTATGTACAGTATAATACTGCTGTATGATGCGTTTGTGTATGAACTGTTACCCTAGCCTGCTGCATGATGGCTTGCATCTGGGACTCCTGTGCTGACATAGCAGGTCCCTTCTGTCCAGAGTCACCTCCAGCGCTGAATCTGAACTACGGAGGAAATCACAGATTGGTGAAACTTCTCTCAAGCAAAGATGATACCAGCACACAGCAAGCATTGGCAAAATGCAAAATTAATAAGGTGGGGAGAAAAAATGCGGAATGAGTTATTCATTAAGCAAAGTAAAAAATTGTAATTTAAATACTGACATCTATTCCTAACTATATCTCCAGTATTTCTCAAATACAGTGTCCCAATCTTGAACCTATGCCCCAGATGTTAAGCAGCACCAGCCTCCAGCGGCCATACCAGCACCATCAAAAGGCTGCACCTGCAGGCTATGAGCTTCGAATTCTACTGACATCTGGTGGTGATGAGCCGGTATTGCACCATAGGTTAATATCCAGGCCTGCGGTGCAACACAGGTTTGTTTGGGCCAGGCATTTTGGGTTGAGTTACATAGCACAGTCCTCAGGAGGCTGACAGATGCACAGCAACACAACGGCGAAATACTGTGCAGGATTTCACCATCACACAAACACTGTTACCAAGAAGCAAAATAGAAACAGTTGATTCAGAACATCAGGACTGACTCAGATCTATTGCAGCTCTGCCACCATACACCAAATTTATCCAGGGCACCAACCTTTCACAATTATTGTGCAGAATCTTACAGTTTCTTCTTCTTTTTTTGCCTGTCAATTTGTGAGCCTTTTGGTCTGTCTTTGATTCTTTTTCTCCTCGTCTTTTTTTTTTTTTAGCTTTCCTTCATTCCTTCACCAAAAATAATTTCTTTACTAACATTCCCTTTGCATCATCAAGCCTTGAACAAAACAGTCTGCTACATTAAATTGTTGCCAAGGCCAGAGAAAAACAAAATACATGATATTTATCAAATCATCATAGAGCAGACTGTAAAGAAAATAAAGACAAGAGCATAACTGGTGGATGAATGCAAGTGGGCAATCTCAGCAAAAACATAGAGTTAAGATTTCAACACAGAGCCAAAATGTCCTCTGGTGAAAGAAGGGTGAAACAACAATGCATGTTTCTCATTAGGCTTGGAGCTCAAGGATCACATTTCAAGTTGTGCTTTCTGCCAGTGGATAGACCAGAAAGACTTGAGTTCCTATCCAGACAGAGCTCGCCACATGGCTCACCCAGACAGCTCTGTGGACCCCTGAAACCACAACTTCACATCTGTACAACTAATCAGGTCCAACAGCAGAAGTTTCATACATCCTCCAAGTACAAGGAAAAAGGTAGACAGAGTAGGAAGTCGTTAGTATGGCTGTGTAACTGTCGAATCATTGGATGCAGCTGAAGCTACAGAGAGAAATAACAGCATGGCTTTGCTTCCTGTCTAAAACCAGACAACTTCTGGTTCTAGAGATAGGACAGCTTAAATTTTGGCTAAAGAACTGTAGGTAGAGAAAGTCCTATAATATGCAGTCAAAACAGCTGAGAGTGAGCACCTCAGGCAATACAGAGGGGGGCTTTCTCACTTACTTAACATACCACAAGGGGTTGCTAAAGCACAGATTTAAATGACAAAATATTGGTCAGAGACAGGTCCATTAAAATGGTTACAAGGGAAACCCCCTTCATTCCACTACGCTGTGTAAACCACATGTCAGAGTTATTGATAAAACAGAAAGATACATCACGCTTGGCTTAAAAGAGGGCTAAACAAGCACATTCTGTAAAGCCACATGGGAAAATGTTTGTGCGCTTTAAGACAGCATTTCCTATTTTGCTATTTTAACTATTGTAATGTACTTACAGGCAGCATCAGGACTGTTCCAGGGGGTCCTGGCAGACCATCAGCACCAGGAAGGCCAGGACGACCCGGAGGACCCTTAGACATAAATTAAGACAAACATGAGTGCATGCACCTACACAGAAATTTTCTGTATTTGTAGAGCTTTGAAAATAAGTAGGACATGTAAAATTTACACTCACCCTCTCTCCAGGATCTCCAGAGCTGCCTGGTGGGCCAGAAGAACCTGGGGGTCCTGGGAGACCCTATTTTAAGCAAAAATATTTCATTTTACACACACCAATGATACATACATAATGCAACACAAAGAAACAGGCACATTTGCTCCTCTAAAAGTTCTCGCCTTTATCTTGCAAAGTGGTCACACATGGGAGAAAGGAATGCATGAGGCAATATGGGACAGCTTGTTGAGTTGTAAATCCTTTTGTGAGGCACTCTTTATTTGTCTATAGCTCAGTGCTTGAATGGCTGGCCTCTGTGGGACTCCATCTGCAGGGTGTCAAGAGCAACTGTGTCTGAAAAATCTTCCTAGATAAATAATTTAGTTCTTAAACATCTGGGTCATATCTCTTCAGGGGGACTGTTTTGGCCACTCCCTTTGAATTAAGAATCAGGCAGCGAGGAATTTCACAGCAAAGCAACTTGCATTTTACTATCCAGTGGACAAAGCATAAAGAGTCTAGCAGAATGGGTGACACGAGCAGACATGATCAAAATAGGAAGTTATTACAGAGAGACTTAAGAGTGACAGATTTTGAGACAGACTGACTTACTGTTGGCCCTTCAGGCCCAGGCGGACCCTCCACTAACATTCCCTGAAACACACAAGCACAGAAATCATCAGCTAGCTCATTTCTTCATTCATAAGTACATGTCTGTTTACAACAACCTCACAATGTACATATTCACTCACAAGTATAGTCTGTGTCCACTAACAAAGAGCTTTGGTTAAAAGAGTTAAGTGTATATGCATGCATGTCCCAACACACCTGCCTATCAGCTTTCCATCTCAAAGCCTTTGCTAAATTAATGTACATTCCTTCCTGTCATTTCAGTTATGCTTGAAATTAATCCATGGAGAACAGAAGGGTGAATGACTGCAGCAACACAGAGGCAAAGCCGCCCTGAGGTTTTCTCAGGCTGAGGTGAAGCAGTAACAAAACTGAAGTGATAATTAATTTGTAAACACCGATGGACCAGATCTCTAATCATGCATGCAACATAAAACCAGTTTATGCATGTGTTTGTGCTTTGATAAATATTCAGTGATAGTATCTTCTGGAATTATACTCATCCAAAAGTATTTCTAACATACACTGTCCAGGCAAAATCAAGCCGTCTCAGTTTGGTGTGGATCAAAAGCATCTGACTTACAGATGCATTGTTGCAGCTGTGCAGCTACAGAGATATTGCTTTGTTTGCTCTTGTGGTGCATCATGTTGGATTTCTGCTTTGTTATTTGGACACATTATCAAACCTATTTGACTTGTGATGTGATCTCAGGATATCAACCCCTAAGCGGTACCCACTGAGCATTTTCATCATAAAGTAACTACATTTGAACTTTGAAACTCTTATGATTATGCCTTATGTTTCGCCTGCAGTGTGTGTGTGATGAAAAAGAGGCTGGACCTATCTGGTCGTGTTTGTGTGGAATAATGTCTGTCTCAGCTTTTTGCATGTTTACAAGAGACACGACACACTGGGTGGCGATGTGCACTTGAGCATGCTTACACACACACATACGCAAATGGTCACATAGGAAGTGGTCTCACACTCCATTCTGCTCTCATATATAAACATGAAGACACTCAGTCACAGAGGCAAGTATACTTAGTGGATGCAGTGACATTTGTTTGACGTGAAACAGCTGTAGCCGTATTGGAGATATAAATGCCTTCTGTCTCTGATGTACCTTTGCAAACATACAAAAGGAGTCGTCCTCATATTAACGACGTTACATATGAGTGTCTGAATCAGGACTGGATGTACTCCACCTGTTTGTATTACTTGAATTTTTGGCAGAGAAGCAAAAAAGTCTTTCTTACTCCCTTTTGTTCTCCTTGTATTCCTTCCCTCTCTCCATCTCCCCATCTCCCCATGTGTTTACACACTACCCACACTGTGTTTAGAGATTATTGACAATCCCTGCATGGCCATTCTCCAAATGTTTACGCTGTAGTCCTGATGACCAGCCAGGAGCAAGGCCCTGGCCCAAGGATACTGTGAGAAAGGTCTGGTAGGCCCTAATCAGTGTGTTTGGCCTGAGAATTGTCATTCCGACATGAGGGGTGGATTGTGTTTAGACGTGGATCATTCATACAGTGTGTACTCACAAATATAAACATCCACGCATGCACCCATGCGCACACAGACACAAGCAGCCTACATCTGTTGCTCAAGTATGTTGTTCAAATAGTGATACTCACAGGCTCAATAACAGCAGGCTCTCCCTTCTGTCCCTTCTCGCCGCGAGCTCCGTCGACCTACACACCAAACATACAGAAACAAACATGATCAGCCCCCCTCCTCTTCATCAATCTCACCCCCGGTGTCTTCCTCATTTTCCCAGATTAATTGCCAGTATGTCCTTTAAGTTTTTCACCTGTCCATAATACTGATCGGTCTCAGCAGGTAGCACTTTGCCTTCTTTGTCGCCATAATCCGGGTCTCCATAGATGTCATAGGAGTCTAAATCGTCATAGTCAGAGATGTGCTCCTCCTTGAACCCATCCAGATCCGTGTAGTCACCCTCGCCTTCCACACCCAGGCCAGTTCCAGTGGCGATGGACCCCCCTGCTCCGGTGCCGGCACTTGCCGATCCACCTCCAGTGGTGGAAGATCCTCCCACAGAGGCAGAACCACCTCCTACGGACACAGAACCACCTCCGGCAGACCCGGCCCCAATGGTGATGGTAGAACTGCTGCTGCTGCCACCTCCTCCACCTCCAATGTGGACTGAAGTGCTGCTGCTACTGCCTCCTCCACCTCCAATGTGGACTGTACTGCGACTGCTACTGCCTCCTCCACCTCCAAGGTGGACTGTACTGCTGCTGCTACTGCCTCCTCCACCTCCAAGGTGGACTGTACTGCTGCTGCTACTGCCTCCTCCACCACCAATGTGGACTGTACTGCTGCCACCACCTCCACCGGTGGCATCCACGCCATATTCATATCCATCACTGTAGTCATCGTAGGAACTTCCTATCTATAAAAACACAGATATTGTTATAAAATACATTACAGGATACATAGGAGGATGAGAATCATTCAAAGGCCTGAAGGGTTAGGGTGCAATTTCTTTAGTACTATACTTTAAAAATCTATATATTGCCTAGATATTGAGCTTACTATGATATTTTTAAAAGATGGGACTTGAAATGTCTTTATTAAGTAATCAATCCTTAAAATAGTTCAATTAAAATCAGTCAATCAACTAAGCTCTATCCCATATTTTTTTTTCCCCAAAGCTGCAACAATTGAGATTTCTACAAAGGCATTTATTTCTTCATGGTGGCCTTTTTGAAATGCATCTACATTGGTTTTGCTTCCCCCATATGAATTGGTGGATTATAGCATGAGGGGGGGGCTGAAGAAGCCCCTTTTACGTATCCTACACATAGGCCTTGCACAGAGCATGTAATGAAGTAAAGAATAGGATTTAAAATTTAGAATAGCATTTTAAACCAGCAACAATTAAATGAGCATGTGTGAAGTGTGATTAATGTCAACCTACTGATGTCTTATTGCTAGAGATGATTACTGAAGTTCCTCCTCCACTGGTGATGACCGTCCTTCCGGTTCCTGCATCCAAGTCAATCTTTCCCCCTGCTCCGAGATCCAGCTCACCCCCTGTACCAATGCTGGTGCTGGTGATGGTAACACGTCGAGAGGTGTCCCCGTCAGGTGATGCCGTGGACTCGTCGTAGTAGGTCTCGTAGTTACCGTAGCCATCGTAGCTGTCATAGGGGCTGGCCTCCTCTCCGTAGGCGTCTCCTCCGCCAGTGGCAGTACCTGAAGAGCTCGCTGAAGAGCCGCCGGAAGAGGAGGATGTGCCAGAGGATGAGCTAGTAGAGATGGAGGTCAAGACTTTCCCGCTGGTGGTTTCAGAACTGCCCCTCAAAACCTCCTCCACTGTGGTCTCTATCACCTGTATGGTATAATGGATATTGTTCAAGGTTACATTGGTAAATTTAAAACAATATTCTTGTCATTACATTCATAAATGAAGTCCATTTGTGGGGAAAAACTTATATTGGTAGAGTACCTTGGTAGAGTCTTTGTTGGCTGTCTCAGTATCAGGTGTCAATTCTTGAGCCTTGCCATCCCCGTCCTCATAGTAAGGGTATTCATAATAGTAGCTGTCCTCCTCTGTGTTCTGAAGAAAATATATATTACACTTACACTGAGAGAAAGAGAAACTATCAATTATTAAAAACATGATTTTGAACTATGATCCACTGTTCTTTTGCTGCCGGGCTTATATGTGTGCGACAGACTGGCCATCGATCAGACGCACACAGGAATGCCTTCTACTCTGTGGGGCCTAATCCTGTGTCTCCCTGTTGCAACTTGTTACAACTGAATGACAAATTACCTTTCCACTGTTTTCTTTAATGATTCTGTTGCCTATCTTTAGAAAAAACAGGTCACGTTTTTATATACCTGACAAGGCCCCAGGGCAAGGAAAATGTCAAGAGGAAGAGTTTCCTGTCCATCTTTTAGCACTTCTCTGACACACCATTACTTAGTAGCACACAGTGTATTGGTATTCAGTGTGGGAAACAGCACGGTGCAGGGATGCAGGCTTAGGCAGGCACCACATCATTCCTAAACATTATTAACTAACTGCATAGCCTGATAACCCTGTTCTTCCCACTCAGCACTTTCCTCTGGCAGAGTGCACTTCTCTTGCATATGCCAAGAGGCTCTTTTCAGCACAGGATACAACCAAGATCTGATTTGAATATTCGAGACAATTACGGATTAAGAGAAATGAGCTTCCTTGAGTAAGGTCAGCCATGAGAACACTGTGTGGTTCTCTTGCCTCTAGTAATGGGCAATGTAATGGCCTTGAGTTTACAAAGCGGCACTATGAGCGCTGAGTTTAAAGGACCACATTAGACTCATAAAAACCTAAAGCTAAGAGAAGAAAGGTCTCATTACTCACATATTCATCTGTGTTGGGGTCCTGGTTCTGAGGCTGGTCAGGCACTGGCACTTCACAGTCAGGGCTGTAGTGCTCACAGTAGTCATAGGCAGCACGATGGTCTGCTACAATCATTAGCTGCTGGATGTCTCCCTGGAAACCACAAGAAACAGGAAGTCATGAGACTCACTGGACCCAGATACAAGTCATGCATGTCAATAAACAAGCAAACAATCAACAGTGACAGAGGTGGCAGTCTCACACTCTGTGACATGTGGGGGAAAAATTAAAGAATATAAACAAATAAATATGAGGGCGAACATCTGTGCAGGCAGTCCTGAAACTAGGTCAAGCCAGGGGAATCTCAGGGTGACTAAATGATGAAGAACTTTGTCTGGGGTCCAAGAATGTCGCTTCGCATCAGAGTTGAGTACCAGAATTTGAGACAAAAAGCTTACAGCAAAAAGAATCTTACAATAAGAACATGGAACAACTGACTTCATGTAGCTGTGGACGATGACGAAAACAAACACACACAAGCACACAAGATGAATGGTTTTGAACAGCATACAGCATACAAAAGGCCTGCCCCAGATCCGAATCGGACATGAGTGATTGTGCCTTTTAGCTGATTGTGTAAGATGAACGGATCAACTTAGCATGTGCAACATAGCAAACATGAGTAGACCTGCAGTTACAGATAGCTGACCTGAGCCATTTCACTTAAAGGAGTGCATACTGAGTCGAGGTGAAGGGGGTTGGGGGGTGGAACAGTAGCAGCAGTGAGAGATTTAAGGACAGAGAACTCAAAAAAGATTGATAGAAAAAGAGCAAGAGAGAACAAGAGGGAAAAAGAAGAGGCTCAGAAGGATCCCCAGGCTACATAGGGAGCTGGGTGTGTGTGTTTGCCACATGTTTCTGAACAGAATGCACATGGCACCAAAAAAAGGCTGTTGAATCTATCCAAACATGTCCTAATCACACTTCCAAGTCCAGTGATGTCATTCCTCATCAATCAAATACAACGTTGATGTAGCTGAAGCAAATATATTTTCAGGGGGTATGAGAATCATGAGGCTATGGGAATGAACCGCCAGAGTATGAAGTGTTTCTAATTATGTCCAATTGCCAAAAATTTGAAATCCTTTAACATGTCCTTCCAGCTTAAATTCTCCATGGATAGCTCTCTTTTCTGACAAACATAAATGGATTGCATTTGTGGTCTAACCAGTGACAGTTCAATGAGGAGCACCAGTCCCACTGCTACACTCGAACATACCACAGAGAACTCCCTGTGTCGGATCCTTTAATAACCCTTGCAAAACACTCCACAAGATGGTGTTTCCTGCTCCATCCTTGGCTTATGTTATCAGAGGGGGTTTATGGTGGATGCAGGAAAACAAAACCAAATAATTCTTTCAAGACAGAAAGCCTGGAGTAATGATTACACAGCTCAACTATGAACTCTGAGCTCCCAGGAAACTTTCAAAAGGCTACTTCTGAGCCATTTGTCTAAAGTCAGGATCCGTTAGGCGCCTTGATTTGGTATCAGTTTGACAGTCTGTCTCTCCAGTCTTATCCTGGCAAGACCATGTGTCGCAGCTGCATTGAATGGGGATGATGGGAATTCAGTGTTTGAAATGAGGCCACATTCAATAAGGAATAAGCCCTCACTGTACAACAAAACAGCCCTGCTGTCTGGAGCACTGCAACTGCTTTCCTATTCACATGCCATTCTTCTGCCTTCCTTTTTCTTTCTCCCTGCACTCTTTTTCTTCATCTCCTAGAGCAGCCAAAGGAATGTCAGGGTAGATCCTGACCACAAGTGGTGTGATCCTAATTGTACCAAGATGACATAATTAATCATACACCTAAGCGTTAATGAGAACATCCTCACAACACTGAGAGCGCTGTGGCAGAATCTGTTCAATGATGTGTAACATGTACACAGAGAAAGAAAGAGGTGTGTGCATGCCTAGAAACACAAGTGTGCTGTTATAAGGATCCTACTGAGGCTGGAAAAGCCGATGGCTGCATTTGATTGTAATAACTCTACAACCCAAGGCATGTCAGAGGGAAAAAAGGGTGGGAAGAAGCTGAATAGGGAACGTGGACCTGAGCTGGGCTGTGCTTAGTGGTGTTGGACCATTCAGCACAAATAGTTCCAGCCCTCTGAAGTTTTATTCTGTGTTAAAAGTTCTGGACCATAAAAAGGCAAACCAGGCACTGAGCACTGCACAAAACCAACTGCAGATGGATTTACAATTGCTCTTAGATTTAGTCTGGAGCATGGAGAGAGAGAAAAGAATGGTCAAAATCAATGCAGCAGACTGTAAGGTATCCTGACTTCTAGTCCTTAGCATGAGTGAAGCTAAGAAAAGACTGCCCCTACATTTCCTACAATGCAGCTTTAAAGCATCTCTCATGAGACCCTCTCTGCCTGGTAAAAGCTGACGTCTATCGATCTTTACACCAGTTTGTAATGCAAACTCTGTCATAAAATTTGTAGACCAGCCAAATCTGAGACAACCCTGGTGACATCACCATTACATCATCAGGGGTTATTTAGACTCCTCCAGAGCAACAAGAGATACTACACAAATCTTTTCACAGGCAGGTTAGTACTCTCTATGAGTAGTTACCTGACATTTAAAGTCTATAGACTGCCCCCTTTCATTGCCACCATTTTAAACAAATAATTATATTTAATAGAAATTAAATATTATTATTTGGACGTGAAAACTTCTTTATTTTTCTGATTTTGGTCAGATATAAACTATAATATACTAAAACTACAACTATGTGCAAAAAGGCCTGTATTATGCTTGCTTATATTTTTTTCGTCCTCCATCTTTACACAAATTATTTCTGCATTGATATAAAAAGGCATACAGAGCTTGCGTTCCCATGAAAACTGCACACCTTCACAGTAAAACTATTGTCAAAGTCTTGATCCACCATGACAACCACTAAAGCTGGTTCTGATTTCCTTTCTTTGCGCCAGATCTGCTCTTTTCACCACACGTCGCTCAACAGATTCCGGTGCCAACGGTTATATACTGTAAGCTGCTGTTTTACAAATGTAGGGAAGCAGAAAATATTCCTATACTGTACTCCAGCTGTATGCTAATGGCAATTTTTTCAATTAGCATTCTGGCACTGAAACAACTCAGTCCAGCAGAACATAAAGCATGAAATATTTACTCCTTTACTGTATATGAAGGCTATCTCTCTATATTTTGATGACCGCACTGCAACTACTGTATGTGCAGAGTCAGGGATTTGGAATTGGATAAGGCTAATTGGTTAACCCAAACAATTAGAAAGAACTGGAAATGATAGCTTATTCCTCACCTAAAAAGTCACACCAACAGAAGGTGGTATGTGACACATAAGCAGACTGAAACATGCTATATATAAAATGATTAATATACAGTGACACATGCAAACACAGACACACAAGCACCACCAACCCACACCCAAACAGAGCCAACCAAAGGGGGAAAAAACCCCTGGAATTATACAATCACACCCAAACGCCTGGGGGAACCATAAAATACATGCAATCATCTTCCCTATTTGAGAGGGGACAGTGACATTTTTCACTCTGAAGCATCATGTGGCACATCAGAGTGGTGCTTAAGGCAGAATTTTCAGACAATAACAGGGCTGCCGCTGTCAGCATCTCCCTGGACTTGGCTGAAATATGACTCTGCTCCTGACCAATGCGCTCCTCATGATGAGCTCTGGTGGAAAAGCCATTGCCTGTGGTTGTGAGCAACAGCTGTGGTGACTTCACATTACGTTAAAGAAACTAAAGACACTTGTATGCACACAAAATGTGCATGTGAATCCATTAGTGATAACAGGGCTGCAAGCTCACAGATAGACTACTGAAGCAGAACAAATCCAGACTGATCAATAACACTTAAAATGTTCAGATTCATCTATTCTTTCTATATTTCATTTACTTAAATGACACATCCCAGCTTTCATTCCTGAATCCTCACCCTGTTTGGCCCCGACGCGTATCTCTGTTGGATGTTCTGAATCCGTCCAGGTGGGGGCAGGAGAGTGCTCTAATGAGCATGAAGCAAAATATTTGTCTCAATCTGAACCTGACCCACAGTCATACAGGGTGGACTGAGTTCATTATGTCCCCTTGTCAGAGTAAAAATATATGATGCATGGTATGGAAAGCAATATCAGTGTTGTTTCAAAATCATCAAATCACAGTGCACAGCCAATGAATGGGGTAAATTTCTGCTACACAAGTAGCAGACATAACATAACATAAATAACTGAACACATGCTCTGTTTTCTTTGTTACACACACGCATACTTCAATCATGAGGTGAAAGTTGCCCAACAAAGGCTTATTTTGATTAGAGTATGGTCTTGAGGTGATGTCAGGTGACATCAGGCGACCCCCTGCTGATCAGTTATGGGGGGCTGGGCTCAGCGTCCATTAAATTTGCACTTTCTTGGCTTAGAGTGGCACAGCATGAAATAAACTGCACACACTAATGATCATTGTATCTTCAGACACCTGATTAAAGACTCTGCTTACCTTCATATTTACTCATTTACTTGCCTTTATACAAACCAACTTACAATTGCTATATGTGTCAAAGGTCGCACGGCTCTGAAGCAACTAGTTACTAGGGTTAAGTGTCTATCGTAGTGGAAATCGAACCCCTAGTTCTCCCACACCATAGGCCTGTGTTTTATCCTCTGCGCCATCGCAACCCTTTAACGCCTCACGCAACGCTAAGAGCACAATTTAATGAAGGAAAGTTTCTCATCGTTTTTCTGGTCATATAGCAGGGAAGGAAAATGGGTAGGAGGGCCCCACAGACCAGGATGAGACTTTGGGAGGTCTGAGCTCTGACTGCACTTTAAGGCGAGTTACTTTCACAACATATTTACACAGTCACCCCTGAGCTCTGAGCCAGGCCTTGGTCCCACTGCCAACCCACACCGGCACACTCACAGTTGCAGCGCCTGGGAATACTCCAACTTCACCACAAAAACCAAACAACACATTGCAGAGGTCAGCTTGCCGCACAGGGGCCATAAATCAGCATGGACACACGCACGCAAAAAAATTTCATGGACACACAATAAAACTACATAAACTACATGTCTGAAACAGATATACATATGCTTACAGAGAAATTACACTCCAACAAATTTACAGAATGAAAGCTTGACCAGACCATCAACTACATTTTCACCCACATACACTTTTCCCTCCAGTCCGTAGCTCAGAGCAGCTGCCAAGAGCAACATGTCCGTCTGCCACCCTACTTATCCAATATACAACCCTTACCTCTTTGCCGTTGTCTTTTTCTAGATCCCATCTAGGCCTCTTCATAATTTCAACCCTCAGCTTCCCAGCCTCCATCACTCTCGCTTCTGTATAAGATTTTCAATCCACTTCTCTAAGGACTATCGGCAGCATATTCCCATTTCCCGTTTATTCGGGATAGTGGAAACCAGAGCGGCTCGCTAAGTCTAACAGACGTAGATTCTGAGTGTTTGGCTTGGCCATTTGCTGAAATCTACATAAAAAAAGTGCTGAGGGCACACTTCAGGGCTTGCTGACACAGTAAAGGAATAACAGAGGGAATAAGGGGGGCGAAAGACAAACATCTGACATGAGTTAGGGAAATTCTCTTAATTATCCATAGTGGAAACTCCATCTTCCCTTGGGCTACTGAAGTCTACGTCCCATTCCTCAGCCTGAAATGTATAGAAGTAGTGTGCTCTGACAGTGAAGCATGACATGTATCTTGGACAAGATAATGCAGACAAACACGACTTCAGCAATGCACAAGCCTCTATAAGGAAGGTGAACGTTATGATTGTATGTTCGTTGAATTGTATTGTGTTACACTGACAGGTGTTTCTATTATTTTATCTCATTTAATGAGATTGAGAGCAGGCTCAATAACAGACACACCCCTAAAAGACCTATACACCTAATAAACTGGTAACTGAGTGTAAGATGACTGAGGTGGGTTTTGGGTCCTTTGCTTCAGGGGCCTACTTTTAGACCTTGTCCAAATTTCTTGCTGTATGTAAAGCAACCATGTTTGGGTTGTTTAAAAGTCTCACAACGCTATCAAGAACTAAATTGTGGTCACAGCTCTGAATATGACTTAAGTGCCCTACGGTTGCATTGCTTTTCAGAGCTTTCCACTTGAAATCAGATCTAGCGTACCAAGATATATATTAGTGATTTGTGGAAACTAGGGGTAGGAATCACAGGGTACCTCACAATACGATATGATACATGGCTCACAATATCAATAATATCATGATACAGCAATTCTGCGATAATCACAATATTGCTAGACAATCCTAAAATGATACATCACGATATCTGTTTAACTATGAATACAAAATGTCTATTTTAAGTTTTTTCTATTAATTTGCTAGAAATCCAAACTGCAATATAGCCCAATTCTAAAGCAACAGAACTGTAGAACAACTATCAAAAAAGATTATTAAAACATTTCTTTATAAAAGGTAAATAAAATGCAAATTCACTGACAGATTTTTTTTTGCTGAAAATACAAATTACCATGTACCACCTAAGTCTAATATGTAAAACACATTATATTGATATAACAGTTCAGTGATTCATGTGTTTTGCTGTCCTTTTCCACCTACTGGTAGCTGTACTTTTAAGGCCACTGGCAATTCTGAGTTTGAGTATTGACCCTTTGGGGTTGCTGTAGCTAGTCAGTGTGGAGTGCTGAAGCAGCAGAGTAGCAGATCAAGCCAGTGAAGTTAGCAGCTCTTTTTTATTTCACACAGAGCTCAGCAAACATATGTACTTTAAGTATTTGCACAGGATGTGGTTCGATATGTTAAGCATGTGAAGCATCAGTACTTCATGATAAGATTATATTAACACGTAGCATGTAATAAATACTCCAATTATGTTAGCATTGAGCTAACCGTCAAAGCTCTATTTTTATTTTTTTATTTTATGTATTGATATGATGAGCTGGAATATCAATACAGTATAATGTAAAAAAGTATAATGATATACTGCTGTATGAATTTTTTTTGAGACCATTATTCATCATTTACCACCCAAGGTAGACCCTCTTACTGCTTTTTGACACCTAGAAGGTTTTTCTTTTACAACCAAAATCAAAGAGTCCAGGTACATTTGTGAAAACTAGGGATTCACTGATTCAAAACTTATTAAAGCTACTACAGTAAATACAAACAATAAAACAGAAGCCTAGTTAAGGCCTGGCAACATCAGTCAAACCGACTTTACTACTAGCTCAGAAACTGCGCCAAAATAGGCTTAAATCGGATTCTGAATTTAGAAAATCTAGTGTAAATATGGAGAGTAGTGTCAACTGCTCTGCCGTACATTCTCTTTGTAAACAGCAATCAGGAGTACCTCTACAGGTGAATACATCATTACCTTAGATGACTGAAACCGTAAATAAGGGGTGCTGAGAGAATGGCAGGAAAACTGACGAAAGGTCCTGAGGTAAAGATGAGGAAACAGGATGTGTAAAACTCATCACAACATAAAAGCTCTTAACGAGCATCAAGCTCATGTGATGCATGTTTTTACAACTTTTTCCTGGCTCTGTTTGCACCACGAGAGCCCCACAGCTAGCTTCATCCCAGCCCTATAAAAGGCCTCCCAACCCTTTGCACTGCTCCTCTTATTCTTATCATATTGCCTCCAACTCCCCCACTCATTCCATCTCTAATCCTTTGTTTCAATCTATCTTTAACCTCAGTCCTCTTCTTCTCAAGCCAATCACGCTTTTTTACCTATCCCTCCCCAACTTATCACCCCCCACCCACACACACGCACATCTGGGACAGCCTATCAGCAGATACCAAGGAAACCTCTGGATGATGTCATGTGGTATGGCTGTTGTTCCAAGACTTACATCAGTGGGGAGAGAGCTCCTCATTCTTTCCAGAGTATGACCCAAAAGTTTTGGCTCCACTACCCGAACCTACTGCTCCAGCTTCCCCACTCCTCCACACTCTCTCAATCCTGAACATCTTGTTTTCTCGACACAAAAGCCTCCTGATCTACTCTGCTCCACCTCTCTAATATGCCAAATGCATGTCTGTCCGTGATAAAAACGATACTATATGATTGCCCACATTCATACCGGACGAGGATGCTTTGGCTCTGCTTCGGCTGCAACAATGGAGGCCAGACAAGAACTGCTGTGTTTGCACCTCGGCTACTTCGATTCACTCGAGGTCCCTTGTGGATTACCTCTGAGTGAGGCCAAGTGGTCTGTCTGTCCCATTTGTGTTCACTCAAACCAACCACAGCCATTTATTTCGCTGAATGCTGCTTAGAACCAAGGGATGGGCATTAAATTATCTCTGGTTTTTCTTGGCAGACTCACTGGGAAACAGCAGTGAACACGGAAATCAGGGGACACGTTCTGCAGATGGACTTTGTCATGCAGGCCCTACCTTCTGAACAACAGAGATTACCATACACAGGAAATACACACATGCTGTCATCATCCATAACCCTAAAGTCATGATGAAAAACAACATTACTAAAAGTCATTAGCTAGACTTAAATGCAATGGCTTAACAACTGATGTTTTTAAACATTATGAAGGAGTAATCACTATTTCATTTACAACAGGTGGGCATTGACTACCAGGTAAAATACCTGCATTCTTATATAATCATCACCTTAAGTACCTTCACAGTCTTTACTGGCACACGCTAAACACAAGAAACCCCCAAAACATTATGGTACGTACAGAGGCTAGACGCTCTCTCTGTGATCACAATAAACATGTCAGAAACCAAACCACAAACCACCTCGGCATACAGTAAGTACTAGGTGCCTCCTGACTGCTATATGTAAAGAAAAGGGCCAAACTCCAATAGAACTTTACAGCAAAATGAAACACACCATTCACTATAATTCAAAGGTGCGTTAAATCAGATTATCTGTCGCACCACACCTCTGTATTCAACTATCTAAATCCTTCTAAACACATTTCTTTTTTTATGGGAAGTTCTTTCTTAGCAGTTTTCCTTATGACACTAGGAAATCTACTGTGACTCTAAAAGAAAACTTGGGAGAAACCAAATGAATGCTGTCAAAAACAGCTCTCTCAAACTGACATCACAAAAGTGCTTTTTCTTTTTCTTGTCTTTTCCCCTTGTCCATGCTGTTTTTTCTAAAGAGGCTGACTGGAGGTTGCAGGCTCTCTTAGTCGACTAAATTAATTAACTTGCCGGTGAAATCAAATAAGTTTTTTTGTGTTTTCATGCTCAACACCTCTTGGTGGTAACTGACTCTGGCAAAAGTCAACACAGGATCAGACTAAACTACAGTGGGGAAAAGGGAGTAAGAGGAGGAAAGGAGCGCAGCCTGAGCATAATTTGGAAACTATGTGGCATATTTTCCATTTTCTGCACGCACTGGAGCCTGTCCTGTCTCCCAACTGGCAGACACACACAGCAGGAGGGCTTTTAACATCTCTTACAAAATATCTGTCTGTTCCCACGGTAACCATTGGACTGTTACCGCAGCCCTGATAGCTGGGTAAGATTTCTATTAGTCCTTTTCACCTCAATCTCATGATGAGTATGCTACGGACAATGATAAAATTATAGTAGAATTACAACTGTACTGGATGAACGCAGTCGTTCCATTGGCTACTGGAGGCATTAACGAGTGGCCATTAGGCTTAGTGGAAATACACATATACACGAACACACACCCCAAATATCTGTATTCATGCCTCGTTAAATTGTTCAACTCAACAACTTCACTAGAAATGTGAATATAATCTGTGTAATTTAAAAGTGTTGTACTTCCCTGCTTCACTCATGCACCACATCTAACACTCCGGAGGAAACAAATGCATACAGTATGTTACATAAAATATGTCTTAAACATAGAAATCTGGCTTTGGTTGTAAGGTTATAATTAATGTTTTATGAATGAGGGTAAGAAGTGAAGTTTTAGTTTTAGTTTTATATTCCATCATATATCTATCTACCCTGTGGCTTGGCAGACTGACTTTAGGGATTGTGTGTGTATGTGTGTGTGTGATGATGTCATATTTCATTCTTTTCTTACATAGCAGCAGTGAGGTTAAAGGTCAGCTGGCTCAGCATCAGTCACATCAGTCAGCCTCTGTTACTAATTATTATTGAGGGCCTCAGCCTCACAGACTAATCCCCCTTTAAACAAGCACAACTCTGACGGGACAAAGACAACACTATTCCTTGTGCTTTACGCCTTTCTGTGTGCTTTTAGGTGTGCGTCTGTGTCGCTCACAGAGGTCGTGTATGAGAGCCCCAAATGTCCACAAAAAATCCTGTTTTAGGCACCACAACCTAATTATGATTATTCACACCAGGTAAAAGCAAGACATATTTATGTTATGACGCATATCAGGTATCTCTGGGTATTATAAACCCCAAAAGGCTTCCTGCCACTAGTCAGATTAATGTTAATCTTTCATCTCCAGCCACAAAGCCTTAATACACATAAAAAGAGGAGGAAGGAAGAAGTAAAGCCCTTCTTCTAATAATGAAAACCTGTCGACGCTTGCTAAAAGCCTTTGTAAACAAAAATGTCGCAGCTAATTCAGACAAAGAATTCAGACATGAAACCACAAACAGAAATACAACAGTTTTACTTCTAGGTTTTATCCTTTCAGTAGCCACAATGAGGCAAAACTTCAGAATAGCAACAACAGATGCAGAGTTGAATGGCAAACAAATGCAGCACAGTTGGAAACAGAACATAATTCAGGGACATTGTGTTTTTTTGTGGAAGATGTGGAATATACGGCACCTCAAATTAAATGTGATTTGCGATTGTGTGCATGTGTGTGGGTGGCTGGCAAAGGTTGGGGGATCAGATACTGGGGGCTCCACAAGCTAAATCCATCTATTGAGGGGATGTGGCCGCTACCACAGTCGCCATTCCGTGCCATGACATGCAGAATGGGGACTGGGGATGACCATCATTTACACCACAGCCACATGTGTCTGTACTGGAGTTAGAATGAAGACTTTAATTTGCTTTTAACTCATTTGCTCAAGGACTTTAAATCAAAGCTGAGTGTCATCCCCAAAAGGACTGGTGTGCAGACTTGTTTAGTACAGCCTTGAAAATAGCATGTAATGGGAGATCAGTTGTCAAACCTATAAATCAATTCACTCATCCCACTTTGGCACAATCACTTCACACAGGGTCACCAAATGGTTCCAAATGGACACAGATGAGTGGAAAACTAGTGTGCATCTGCAACATAGTGTGCAAACGCTGGGCCATTGGTGCATTCATCTAAAAACCTATAAATTAGGAGCTAAAGTATAATACCTACCTCAAAGACTTCTTCATCAAGTATTCTAGTTCCAAACACTATAATTCCCTTGGTATCGATGATGGGGTTGGGGCTTCGGAGCAGCTTCTGGGTGGCCTTCTTTTTACAGTCCAGAATGAGGGTGATGGTCTGCTTGTGCACACTGATGGCCACTCGATGCCATCTGAAAGGAGAGGTGAAGTTAATTCACACACTTACTGGGTTACATGCTGCCCACTTACACACTACTAAGAGCCCCTTTTGTGTTGGGCCTCTTGTTCACATTTAAATATATCCCGTTCTGTTTTGTGGAGTGAAATAGAACCTCATTTTACATTTTTAAGAAATTCCCTTTTTTTAATGACACAGCATGCCTGCAAACAGAAGATTCAAATTTGATGACACTTCAATCCACATTCAGTGAAAGGGATTAAATGAACAGTATCACAAATGAACACTGACCAGGTTGCATGCATAACAAATCTGTTGCAAAAGGGCCTGGGCCAACTGCTGCTAAACCACCGTCCTGACACATCCAACCTGGACTTCGATTAGTAAGGAGAATGCGTAACCAAAAAGTTTGATACATGTTTATATAGGTATATAGGTATACTGTACACAGTGAGAAATTTATGGATTGCACCTACTTTCCGTCAGCTAGGTTGACTCCTCTGAAGAGGGGGTAGTCCTCAGGGCCGGGTTTGCCTGTGTGGTCCTCATACAGGAACACAGGAGAGCGTCCCACTTCCAGTCCGAGCTGTTGGATGCCCTGTTCATTGTATACAGACAACAGGAAGGACTGGCTGCCCTTCTTAGGCTTCACCGTGGCCAAGATGGAAAAGTCCTCTGGGAACACATCACCTGGCAGGACGGATGATGGGTTGGACAGAGCGAGAAAAGTTTTGGAGAGGTATAAGTAGCAGTAGCCATTCATCATCTTAAGAGAAATGAAATACTATATTTGTGTTCAGGATGTTGTAACCTTGTTATTATTTTAGCTGACAGACTGTGCTCTCTGGTGTCAAGACGGAGTATAAAAGTAATTATTATTACTTCTAGTGGAAAGAAATGTTACAAAAACAGATAGTTTAGATTGGAAGATCTGAGAAGACGGGCTTTGAGAACTGAAAGGAAACATCAGCGATTTGTGGAACGCCCAAAATGTAACAGGATAGGATTAATCTGAAAGGATGGCTGGCAGACTAGAAGCCGGTCAGAGGGAAAAACCAAAGTCAGAGGCAGAAGAGCAAAGTGAAGGATTTCCAGCGCAGCACCGGATGAGAAGCATAATGACAAAAGCATGTGATCCTGGGAGACTTTGTCGAACTATCCCTCAAACCCCTCCTCTCCACTTCTCTCTTCTCCCACAGCTGATCGATCGAACAGACACTGAGACGCTCCAGTATAGGGTTGGAGATAAATTTTGCAGAAAGATCTTACAGAAGAAAACATTTAAAGAAACGTAAGTATGGAAAAGGAAATACCAATAATAATTTGGTATTTAAACACATAAAAGATGCAGAAAAAGACATAAAAAAGTTCTGTTTGCCTCCATCTGCATGGTTCCACTGTGCAGACACTATTACGTCCATTTTGCTGAAGTGTGAGGCACATCTGCCAGACAAATTTCCATAGAGGGGTGCTCTCAGGACAGCAGAAAGAGGGCGGCCTTTCCAACCATCTGAGGAGACTCGCTCGCTAATGTAGAGGTCAGACTACACTTAAGGCAAACAGAGCTTCAGATATTTCGGTTTGGAAAAAACTGTGGGAATCTGACAATACTGAAACCACTATTGTTAACGAGAAACCAGCTATCTGGATTTTGTTTACCATAAGTAAAGAAACCACTTTGTTTCCAGTAGCAGATACTTGCTATTCAGTGTGTGCAGAAAGATTTCCAGACGACCCGAAAAGAGAGGCAAGGTTTGTGGTTGCAGTGGTTTTGAAGCACCTCGCGCAGCTATCAAACCCCCTTACTCTGCCACCATTTTCTGAATAATACGAAAATGGGCTGGAAAATGCTTAATTGGAGGGACTATGGTTTAAAGCCAATCAAAAGCTGTGGCGAAAAAGACGCTTCAGAGGGAATGCAGCGTGGAAACCTGAGGTTAGGAAGACATAGAGCAAAAGGAAAGAAAAAAAGACACTCTGGTACCAAATTTTGCCACCATCATCCATTCACTTTATTCTGTTTTTTTCATTGTCTTTGACCAAGTCAGCGTCTGGGTGTCTGTTTGCCTTCCTGTCTGACTTTTGCCATGATTCTTCCATTAACGCCAGGCATCAAATCGCATCATGCGGAGAGCACATGCCTTAGCAGTGTGCTCCCTCAGGAATTCAGCTTGGCATCTTATGAAAAACACTGCTTTAATTGACAGATGCTTTGACGGGATGGTATAAAGCAGACACAAGAAAGAAGAGGAAGAGACAGACAAACATTCAAAAACCCCGTGTGGTGGAGTTTGCTGGCAGATATTTAAAGACATTAGAGGTCAGAATATTATGATATGGAAGAGTTCTGATGCAAAAAAAAGGAAGGTGGGGAATAACAGAGAAAAGAACCAGGACGAAGGAAAGCTTGCCACTAGATGCTGTCACATGAACCATGTCGCAGAAACAAAGACTCAGCGCTGGCTCAGGACATACGGTTTGTGTGGAGGTCAAGGGTCAGCTGAGGGGTGAAAGAGACACCATGGCACAGAAGAAGAGAGAGTGGGGGGAGGAAAGAAATGAGAATGACTCATTTTCAAATTTAAGATACTCCCTTTTGGAAGGTAGAAATTGGAAGCAGAATTAAATTGTCCCTGAATAGAACTGTAATAGCATTTACACCGCAAGGTTTCTCATTTGTGGATTTATGTTTATGCAGTGTATCCTTTCCTCCCCGCCATCAAGGACTGAGAAGCCCTGAGGGAACCTCCGTGATAATGCTGAATAGAGGAGGGTGAAAAAAGGAGGTTGGCAAAAATAGAACATTAAGAACAAGAAGAGGGAAACATTTTAAATGAGCAGTCTCTTGTGTTGGTGTCCCTTCTTTCTGACTCTCTCCTCAGGACCTCATTGTGAAGGGGGGTTGGGGGTCAGAAAAGCTCAGGTTTCTCTGGAATGCGTCTCTCAAACCGCTACTTCAGGCCACCAGATGAGAGATACCTCATTCCTCATTTAGTGTGTGTGGACCTGGTGGGATTGGATTGGCTGTGGAGCCAGAAGTCCTGGGAGTTTACACTGGCAGCACCGCCATCAGTTTCAGACTAAAAGGGTCTGGGAAAGTCAGAGACTCAAAGGCAACTCCAGACATCTCAACCAGCCAATCAGGCACGACTAAGCAATTTCCTCCACATAAAATAACCAATTTAAGTTGCCTTTTATTTATCTCAAGTATGATACAGTTTGCTCTTATTTTTCCTTGAACCATTCTGTGGGGAAACTACAGCTTTAGAGTTGATAGAGAGATGTGGTCTTATTTACAAGAGACAGAGAGTGGTTTGTCACACAGGTGGCATTTGACATTAACGGCTCAATTATTTTTCTTCATCTACCAAACTTACACAATCTTTAAGAACGCCTCAAAAGTCAGAGAGGGGCAGGAGTTGTGCCAGCACTTTGACTGATCCCCTCTACCATCTGTCAGAGTGCATACAAGCAGGTAAATAGGGTAGAAAGTCTTGTGTCCTGTAATTGGCCATTCAGTCATCACTGTTCCCAAATCCCTCTTTCAGTATAAGGCAAGCAGCATTCCAGTGGGATTGCACACTGCTGCAGAGACAACAAGTGTACCTGTATATTGGTGTGCAAAAAAAGGGGCAAGCGTGGACAAAGAAATAGCAAAAGATAGGAAGCTGGATGTGTGTGTCCCTGAATGTACGCAGCGCTAATGGAAAGATAGAACTCAGGATACAAGTGTGTCTAGTTCAAGGCCCAAATAACATCACACAACTAAAAGCTCTGCCTAAGAACAGCTACATATGCCTTTTTGTTTGTGAATAGCTCACTTGGATGCTGTGCAAAAATATCAATAAGAGAAGCAAACTCATTCTCTATGATCCACATCTCATTACTTCTGGTTCTCATAACGTCCACACCTTTCATTGCCGGAGGCCAGAAGGGTAGGATTCAAGGGTGATAAATTGAATATCCTAAAGAAATGAGAGGAAAAAAACACTCTGAAGTTAAGACTCTGATAGTTTAATTGATTCCCCAGAGACGTACCCTATGATGTTTACATAATTAGAATCATTTGCTTAATGATCTTTTTGTAATACAATAACAGCTATCTCATGTTGCTGTGTTTTTGGTGGTGTGCATCTATACATTCTCTTAATTGATCAGTAATAAGCCACAAATATGCATGTGGCATAGAGATATTTCTAAGATAATAAATAAAATCAAAGTGCTGCAATAAGTGCAACAGTGAATACTGCCCAAGGTGTTATAGAAAATGTTGATAGAATCTGTCACTACTGAGCCATGTTAGCAAACAAAAGCACCATTATTGCTTTTACAACTTATGATCTTAGCTTAGCCACTAGAATCTCACCGTAAGCCACAGCAGTGGACCCTCACTGAGTGGCCAGTGCCATCTAGCCACAACTGTCCAGACCACAAGTATGAATGCCAAGCAACAGCTTACTTCACTCAGAGATAACTCAAGAGCCACTGCATCATCATTTCCTTTTTGTGTGTGTTAATTCTGACTGTTGTCCATTATGACATAGACAGGGGGTAAAGAAAACTCTTACGCACAGACTTCCCAAATTGTCAAAGCCACAGCCAGAGATTAATGGCAATTTGTAATTGCATGCTATTTATCATGGATTTATGTGGATGCAGAGAGAGTTACTAGATGAGGACAGACTACTGAGATATTGGAAGTGTGTGGTATGAAAGTTAAATAAGGCAGACGGCTTGGTTGCCCTGTTTCTTCACTTCTCATTCATGTAATAAAGGTAAGAAAGGACTCATCTGTTTTAAGCGCCTCAGTAGTTTCAAATGAATCATCCCTTCCACATGTTTGCCTAATGATTGCATGTCTGCACTTGCTCTTTTCCAACACATCATCACAGACTGTCTGTGGTTATGGGGTCACGGGCAAGGGTGTTCTCAACCAGAGCTACTGTGTTTTTTATTACCAACATTATAGTATTAACAAAACGAGTATGTTTGCATGTCTTTGTTTTCTTGTATGTGGCACTGTTTTACCTTAAGGAGGCAGGATGCTGCATTGATAATTTAGGCAAATTGTACCTCTAGGCTTCGGGCCAAAGTCATAACTCAGTAGCCTACTTAGTTAGAGGGAAAAAAGAAATGGACAAAATGATCTCACAAGTTTAGCTGCCTTCTGGAATATATGAGCTGTCCATTCTCTTAATGTCGAGGTGAGTGAGGGACCACATCTCAGACGTTTCTGCTAAATTTTAAGGCCTTCAAGCCGCAGACAGCTAGTTATTCTGTTTGCACCTTAAGACTGTGTGGTGCCTGTTAGGAACTCCTCCAAGTTGGTTTGTTTAATGTGGACTGTTATTTTGGATGTGCATGTATGTAATTATAGCATGTGTATCTAAACAGAAGCTCATATGGGCTCTGCTGTCATAGAGCTTCAAAGTGAACAATATTTGTTTGATTGGGGAGCATGACAGGGCATGCAGGCCATAGGAGCCCTGTGGCTCTACTTTAAGCCCCAAAGAAGAGCCATGACATGAATCAAAGGTCCACTAAGGCCAATGCAATGTCTCAGAGGACCACGAATGGGGCTGTCATCCAATCAAAGCTTTGTGGGAGCTCTGCTCACAGGCAGGGTTATAATTTCTCCCACTTTTTCCTACATCAAAACTATATCACTGCTCGTTCTTGCTTTTTATTTCTTTAAGCTGCAGATAAATCAATCACAAGAATTTCAGAATTTAGTTGTCTGGCTCACCGCATTATTATTTTTGAATATCTGTCCTGGGAAAAAAACAAGTCAGCCAGACAGAGTTTAGGTGAAACACAAAGGGAAAAAACACAGCGAGGCAGCAGCAATCAAGGCGAAATGATAGAGGGAAAAATGATGGTGCTTAAAGGAAAATAAAGCGAGAGAAGGAGGGAGAAAAGCAAGGAAAGATTGTGGGAGAGGAAGGAGAGAGAGGAAAGTACTACTGCAGCGCACCATAAAGCAGCAATCCAAAGCCACGTCAGCACAATAGAACAAGGCAAAAGTGGAACCCCAGACTTCCCTCCCCTCTACCAGCCCCATTTTCACTGTTTTTCCATCATCTGGCTCCTCCTACAGCATCAAATATTACAGGGCTGGATATTCTCATGCATCTGGTGTGTGTTTTCAGCATGCATAATCTTTATGTATTCCTAGATTTTATTGAAAATTGTGTGTGACTTAGCAACATGACTAACTCAGTTACCACATGTGCTACACATCTCTCATTTCTAGTACAAGACTTACAGTAAAAGCTGTAGACATCCAGTATATGCTTTAATAAGTGGTAAACAAGGTTACAGGGAAGTGAAAGATGACACAGCAGGCATAACCTGCCTAAAATCCCACAAATCAAACATAGAGTTGACATAAACAATCAAGTTATAGGAGCCAATAAAACTGCTACCTTGAGTGAAAGGAAACGGCTAGGTGGGAACAAATAGAAAATGCTGTCCAGCCATGTTTAAATGTTATAACCCCAGTTTACTATGATGTGGGGTAAACGGTTACAAGGCTGACCAGATGGCAAGACTGCGTGTGACTTGTAAGATAAGTTTAAGATCTTGGAAAAACCACAACAGAACAAAATAGATTTTAATGGCTCTGAAGTGGTTTGTAAAATGGAATTTTTAAAGGAACAGGACGATGGTATTTGTTCTTAGAGGTATAGCAATACTATGTGCGTTGAGGCAGATACTCACCTGAATACAGCTGTTTGGTGGGGACGCTGAGCTGAGCGTCTTTGGATACTCTGTAAGCCACATCGGGTCCTTGTGTTGACCTTCGATGTGAGCAGAAACCCGTTGTTTTTGTAACACCCTCAGGTAAACTGTGAAAATCTAAAATCTTCAAGAGGTCGGCTGGTTCCGCTACAGGGAGGAGAAAGGGATATAAAAAAAGAATGTTAGACTTGTTTTAAAAATAGTTTGAAAAAGCACTTAAATTGTCTCGACATTTGTCCGAACTCCATAGTACACATTGCTAAATTTACAGGCCGTGTATCATATTGTTTCTGCATGTCAAATAAGGCTTAATTATGGCCGTTATTTTAATCATTCCCTCTATTTTCAGTTTTTTGCTGACTCAATCTCTAGTTACTCAGCAGAAGATTTCAGTGTTGTGGTTCAGAGAAGATCTCTGTTATCCATTTAGGCGCTAAACAGAGACGTGCCCATTTATAGATCACCATGATCATGGGTTACAGCTGCAGCAAAAACCATGCTTCCATCCATTTCCCTGCAATGCTAAGTCTACCACTGCCTCCCTTCACCACAACCATACAATTAGCACACTTTCAGGCCGGTCGTCCCGTCTGTAACCAGGCCACCGCAGAAGTACACTGGGTCAGAACAATGTGACATGAGGTTTGACCCTGGACCGCACCCTCGCATGCCAAAACCACCCAGGACAAACAGCTGTTCCTACAGCCAGATGCACACACAAGAAGCATCACAATGACACCCATCAGGATCCAGCCATGTCCCAGCTAAGATCTGGACAGAAAAGTACACTGGGTCATGTCTATAGGGACCTAATAGTTGCATAGGAATGGGAGCTGTCAGGGTGTTTTAGAGGAGGGCAAACACTGAGGGAGGGCAAAAAGTGAGGGAGCAAACTGGGAAAACAGAAGGATTTTATGACACAGGAGAAGTAAGACAAAAGCAAGTATGCCGGGGTATTCAGCTGGATGCATGTCTCTGGTATTATGTGAATGTGGAATGTCAAAGGCAACCCACACACAGGTACAGCAGTCCTAGTGTCAGGCTACAAAGACCACACACACCGTTCAGAAAAAAAAAAAGAAAAAATTTCAATGGGTCCATCCATCTGAGAGTGAAAGGGATGCTGGGAAAGGTGGAAAGGGGAGCGGGCAGAACGAGAGTGTTTGTACATTCTGCGTTACCCTGCAACAACCTCCAGCTGGAAGTCATTACCCATGACTCATGCAGATCAATTAAAATAAAAAAGCTCAACATTCTTAAACAGAGGACTCATTTAAGAACACTTTGGCTCCACATGTTCATCCACAGCTGTATAGTGATCGGGGGAGGGGGGGACATCCTCCTCATCAGCTGAAGTCTGATTGCATGTTGCCTATTATCTTATTATCAGTAACACAAATATCAGACTAAAGTAAGCTTACTGAGAGTATTCCAGACCAAGAGTCTTGAGGTCTTTGAGTTAAAAAACCATCTGCCTGACAACGAATACAAAACGCATTCACAAGAACATCAGTTTGCAGCGCAGACATCAGTCATTGAGCACCTCTTTTACAACATCTCAACAAATGAAATAAGACATAAACACACGTGTAACAGTTTATACCTGTTTATACAAACAAATTTACACTCAACAGCCTAGAACGAGTCTGCGTCCATTTCAGGAGAAAACGTGGGTTTTTAGTGAGAATGGTTTGGTTTGTGGTGATTTTCTGATCAGGATGTTCTGATCTCATCTCACTCTTTCCTAACTCTGTCCTAAGCCAGTCCAGCTTCCTGTCTTGGAGAAACCATATTATCCAATCCCAAGCTCTGTAACTGTATTTCTACACACGTGCATGTGGAACCCTGTTGAAGGCGACATTGCTCTGGAGGATGTATTTAGGCAGCAGTGCACTGATATTTAACAGCAGCTCATCTAAGAGAAATATATAAATCCAAGCACCACACCCATCTGTTTCAAAACCCACCTAGTCCAGCATTTTTGCACATCAAAAAGATACCTACATTCATATTCCTGAAAGTGCATACCACAGAATGGCAAAGCCTCTACGCAAGTGAAGGGTCTAAACAAAAAGACAGCTCTGTCTGTCATCAACTCATAATGAAGAGATAGACAGAAACTCACTCACCAGCTATCATTCAGCATGATGACAGAGGTTAATTTAATGAGCTTGTCTCACAGTGCTCTCCAATATGTAGTAATATGTCAGAATGTCAAAGTGATGGGAAATGTAGTCATCCTGACTGATCTGTCAAAAACTGTTCAACATCATCAACACATCACTGGTCTTTAAGCAGCAGATTGTGAGAGCTGATCATATGATAAATGAAAAAATGTGATGCACATGATGCAACTTTGTTACACTGGTGGCTTAGGAAGTGAGGCATTCGGGGGTCCTGAATGCCTGCGATAAATTTCTGAAAAATTGAGTAAAAGTGTCAGCATGATGACAGAAGATAAAGATGAAAGCACAGGGAGTCTGATTCAGGGGAACAACAGGATCGTGTGTTCAAATGAGTAATGACCATCAATCCCACAAAATGATTTCGGAAATGAAGGGTTTGAAACATTTTAGAGGCGTAGTACTAATAAGCACCCAGGAAAGCATGATGATTTAACATCTGCTTAATTACAGTATCTACATTTTAGCACTGGGAAGGTCATGCACCTAATGTTTTTGACAAGAAAAAAGTAAAATAAACTAAGCTTATAACTGTCAGACTAAACAAATCAAAAATTTCATTATAGACATACGCTAAAAGCTTATAACTTCTGTTTATAATTTGGTCTAGTTGGCCAGTGCTGGCTGAGAGAGTCAGTACAATTACTAGAAAACAATCCCTACATGTTTTACAATAGCATAGACCTGCTTTTTCACCAATGTCACCGATGTAACTCCTCAGAAAAATATGCAGGGAATTCAGAAAAAAGACTTGCATAAATGCTGCATAGACAAACGTCATAGGGGATTTTAACAATTAAAAAATCCTGCTACAGCTTCCTTAAATTCAAAATCAGCTTCAGTGAGAAGACATGGGGAGCTAACCACTAATCAACTAAGTAAACCACTAATATAAGAGAAGTAAATGTAACACACTGGCCCCCCAACCCCTTTCATTCAATACTGTTTTTAAAAAGGCGCATGTTTCACCAAAGGCAAAGCTCCCTGTGAAAGCCACAACTGCCTGCTTTGACAGAACAGTGATTCCTCTTAACCTGCATTATATCTGTTGGGCAATAAATCAATCGATCGTTGGCGGTTGCACAGAAGGAGCCCTTACAAGGTGTTACAATAACTGTTCACAGCAATAGAGAACACAGTGACTGCTGTCTAATATTGATACATGCAGAATAAACCCAAGCTGCAGAAAATGTGCTAATGGTTGATGGAGTCCAACCAGCCATAAGTCTCCTTTTCCATCATCTTCATGTAGCCTACCACACACCATCTCCTAATTTCCTTATATGGACACAACCTTGAATATGCCCTGGCACTAGTGACTCTGGTGGTGACAACTAAAACACTTACTTCTTCCTGTACCTCATATAATCAAGATACAAAATTATTTCCCTGCCTTTAAAATAAAAAAAAGGTGTTTCTTCAAGATCATTTTGCCAACATGGTGGTATATTAGCTGTCATTACATAGTCAGTGTCTATGTGTGGAAAGGTGCTCAGAAAGCTGTTCATGCTTATAACTTTTTTGTAAGGTCTTTCTTTACACCAAACTGTCTAAACACTGACAGATAAACATCCGCAGTCGCTGTTGGCAAACTACCTCCATTGATCAGATGTTCTCAACAAGCCACACACTTTTTATTGGTTTACAGATGACAACAGTACACAGACGGTGATAAATGCTTCAAAGAAGTTCCTTCAGGCAACAGCAACCTACACTCACAGCGCACCAGAACAATATGGCTATCATAAAAACAATAACAGCGACATAATAACAGCCAGCTCAGCACCACAGGGAGAAGAAAAGGGGGAAGTCTGTAAGGAGCATCCAGTCGATGCTAACTGTGTCACGACCCCTGCTGAGGGGTGTTGCTTTTGCTAATCCACACTGGCACAAAGTAATCCCACTGAGATCAGCAGCTTTTTGGGAACAAAACAATTCATCAGATATATCCATGAACCACTCTTTCCTTCCATCAGTCAGTCTGTTATATTATCAACCTGTTTCACTCTCTCGTTTCCATTTCCCAATTTCCTTTTTCCTTGCCTTCGTTTTTTCTTCCAAGGTTTTAGATCCCCTGATGGATCTAAAAACGACCACAGGGCCTCTGCATGGGTCACCTGGAGGTGAGCCAGGTGGAGAGGGCCAATTAGCAGCTTACAGGAAAAGAGGAGGAAGGTGAAAGGATAGCATAATATACCTCTGTCCAGACACCAAACTACAAAATAACAGGCCTATAGAAAACCCATCTGAGAAACAGCAAATGTCTTTTCCAATAAAGTGATGACTTGATGCAGAGAGCCTAAGAGAGAAAAAAACAGTATCACACCTTCATTCATGAATTTCTGTCACTGGCAGTCGACCTTCCAGCGGAAGCTGTCCTGACCGCATCCTAAGCTACAGGTATGGGTCTCAGTCGCGCCTTCTTAAGCTGAGATGTTTACCCACTTAGCATGGCAGATCCCTAGAGAGACCAACACCTCTGGCTCTAGATGCTAAAAATACTTTTCGCTCTGACCACAGCCCCTCACATCCAAGAGCCAAGTTCTCCGCATATACACAGAAACTGTTTATATGACACAGTCTTGTGTACATTTGCTCTTTGCCAGTCTGCTTTCCCTCTTCTGCTGCTTTAAGGACTTTCATGCAACGAAGCCCGGCACAAAAAAAGCTATACTGCAACTACAGAAGCTTTTTCATGTGTAAATGAAAACGTCTTCTTCTTTCACCTGTCATGTTATCCATACAGCACACTGCCTCCATGGCCTCTACTGTCCACCAGTAAATGCATTTACAATACAATTTCAAGACACAGATGCAACCAAGGACATAACATGTTAAAGGAGGATTAAAAATAAGGGAGCTTGGCTATTTCTAAAGTGTAAAGGTCAACAACAGAATCACACAAAATTAATTAAGCTTTGCTTAGTTGATGAAAACTGCAGTTCAAGTCCAACTTGTCTTCCTCAAACTCTACACAACTCAAATGTCTATCACTCATGTTCTGTTTCTGAAAAATAAAACTCTTGGATGGAGTGTGAAGTATCCACATTTACTCCCACAGTTTGGGCTTCCAATGTACACAATGGAAACTTATAAATGTAATGTAAAAATTAGTGCCTTACAAAGTGCTGTATCTTTGATGTGATGTGCTAAAAGAGGAGTGGTTAACTTTGTTTTCAGCCTTTTATGGGTTTGTTTGTCAGACATGTGTTGGATGAGGTTGCAAAATAGTAAAGGATAATGAAATCATAAAAGCATATGTGTGAATTATTTTTAAATGTGTGGTTAAACTTACTACATTGCAGTCAACTGTTACAGAGAAAAGTGGGTATGATGTGGTTTGCAAATATCTTCCCTTTCCTACCTCACTACATTTGTTACTACCTTTTTTTCTCTCTCTTTCTCTGAACAGTAGCTTTGAGTGCCAGATTCATGATCCTGCTCTCGGCTCAGTGCCAATCCTGTGGTGGATCCCATTCCCCTAACCTATCCATCTACACTTGATTTCCACGAATGCACACTTACATACACAAGCACACACATTCTGTAACAACACTTAGTGACTCCAGACGGCACCATTTCATTTGACAGGAGGAGGGGTGCCGGACCAGTGAATTAGGACTTTTTCATGGGGGGAGATTAACATTCCTCCCTTCTTTCCCTGCCCCCTATCCTCCTTCTCCAGCCCTTCCTGAAGTGAGGCCTAGCTCTCCAGGCACATGCTTGACCTGGCGCTGAGGACAAGGAGTAATTAGCAGCCATAAAGAGGACCCTGCCTCTCTTGGAAACCAGCACAGCCAAAAACAAGAATGCCCAATGAGAGACTTCCCCCTCCTAGAGCGCATCACAGACAGGGAGGGTGTGAATTTTTTTTTTATTTAACCTGATTCTGTTATAAAACTGAAGCCAACTGTTGTGAAGCTGGAGCCTCACTGTGAATACAGCAGGTTACAATTAAGGTCCTGACTTTAATTACTTAAAGAAAGATCAAGTCACTTTTTCTTTCTCTTAAAATTAAAAGTGGAGTTCATAAGTAATAAAGAAGACTATTGTTCAATACATAGGAGTTTTGCAGCTTACTAACTTCGTATATCATCACCAGTGCCTTAACGCTTTTTAATTTCTTTTTACTGTGTTTTACTGTGTAATAGACTCTTCTCTACATGTGCTACTGTTACACTTCATTTAAGCATTTATCACAGGCCGTTGACACCAGAAATACGGCCGTATAGGTTTATTATGCAGCTGCTTATTACGACTCATATTTACGTTTGTTGTTAGGACTCGACCTCTAGTGGCCGTATGACCGTAGCAAAGGCAGAAGTCAGGTGAAGTAGTATTAAGTGTGACAAAGTCCGCATGAGGAGATGTGGGGTGGATTGATGTGTCAAGTAAATTCAGGACTTTCACTCAGGAGACCAAAAATTTAGTCCCATGGGAAAGAAAGTCAAAGTTTACTTATTTAAACTTAAATAATTTTTTGTAGGTAACAAATGTCACATGAGTTTAGTAACATGACTTGCATTTGCTAGATGTTTATTTTAACCCAAACCACAATCATTTCCTAAACCTAACCAAAACGTTTTGTTGCCAAAACATGTGACGTTGGTCATGTGACTTACATAATAAATGTAAGTCATAAATGTTAGGGATGCACCGAAATCAAAATTCTTGGCTGAAGCCGAAACCAAATATAATGAAAACCTTTACCGAATATCGAACACCGAACATAGTATTAGTATTATTAACATAGTATTTTTCCATTGCATAAATGAAATAGTCAAAATGTGCTTTTTACACAGTGTTTCCCACAGGATTTGGAGAGACTTTGGTGGGTGGGCCCGAGGCCCAATAGGGTCCAGTAAAGTAAATAAAAGGTGTCCATTTACATTTAATGGACACATGTAATATGTTTTATACTTTCTGTGAATATAATCCAATTAATCTAATTTCCCTACTGTATAGACACCTTATTTTGAAAACCGGACATTGTCACATGTGTATCCTAAAGCTAAATTCATCAAGTCTGACCCAGTAAATAATGTTGTATGTGGTTCTCGTATTGCGTAACATGAAGACTTAACAGCATCTCTTCAGGCAGGACTCTCATACTGCAACACTTGTCTTTGTAAAGAGAGAAAATGACAGGATAAAGTCGCTAACCTGCATGTCAGCTCGCACTGATCCGTTTCAGTGGATTTACCATAAAGGCTTGAATATGTGTGCACTCCAAATTTAAGTGTAGCTAGCTTAATCGCCTTCTCACAAACGAGTGACAGAAACACTCAAAGCAGATCAGACTTTTTGTTGTCTTTTTTAAGAACTCAGCCACAGATGGAGTGGATTTGCTAGGATACAATTCAGCAGAACACTGTGTGCAAACAGCGATTTTTGCGTCTTTCTCTGAAACTTTAAAATGCTTCAACATTGCTGACATAGCAACGTAATTGTTCAGTAAAATTTATTGACTTATTAGGCCAAACACCGAAAAGTGTTTTTTTTGGTTATTTTTGGCTGATTAATTTCGGTCGCCAAACATTCAGTGCATCCCTAACAAATGTCATTGCACTTTTCAATAGAGATGTTGTTTTGAAACACAGATATATATGCTGATATTTGACAACTGACAATCAACCAATTTTGTCTTTTAGGTATAATGATTCCTGATTATACCACCAGTAGCTGCTGTTGTGCAAAAGTTCCAAAGGCTCGCTTTACAGTCTAAAAAAATCAGGAGGGTTTCCCTCAGGAAATGTTTAGATGAGATCGTAATCCACCTGTATCCTGACACAAGGCCTAATCACTACAAACAACCATTAAATATATCACATTTGCGTTATGAACCAGGGCTCAAAGGTCTGAGTTTTATCTCATAAAAATTTATTAACTTTTATTAAGTTTGGGAAAGTGGTCTTTGTTTCGGGTGAGGCAGCCCACCTCTGCTATAAAACACAGTGTGAAACCTCAATTAAAATGCCAGTCCTGCAAAATACTAAAGCATCAGGATGTCAGGTCCAAGAATATGATAAGAAAAAACAGTAAATTGTTGCTTCTGGGTTTCATGTGACCAGACATGGGAATCATACTGCAGGAATTACACTTGCTAGATTAAACGCATTACATACACTGCATGGACATCCGGTAAGAGAACACACATTACTGCACGCGTGCAACACATGAGTAAACTAATGCCAGCACAAACCCAAATGGGATGTCAGTTAGCAAGATGGTGAGAAATCACACACAACTCTGCACCGCAGCTTAATTAAATCAACCAAACCAAGGTCAAGAGAGATTTCTTGGTAATTACTGTTTCTCTACACGTAAGCTTTGCAGTGAGTCTCAAACTTAAGCTTCAAGTTGCAGCAACATGTTCAACATACTGTACTCACACAATTTTGAAGACAAGATCAGAATTAGAGATCATAGCTAGAATACAAATGTAAATCTGATTTGATAGTGGCAATCAGCTGCAGTAAAATTCTATGACGAGCTGGGTGATATGACAAAAAATATCAATTGTACAAAGTTGAAAGAAACATCTATGTTAATATTAATAAATGACAATAAAGTGAAAGACAAAAAAGTAATATCTTTTTCCTCTTGTCTATATATATATATATATATATATAAGGACTCTCTGAGAATGTGATCCAATGAGAGGAGATGATGTAAAGTGAGCTTATGTAAATTTTGAAAAAAAATTAAAACATTTTTTCTATTAAAATGAAATTTTCATTGAATTTATAGCCAATAAAGCACACTCAATTTAATGCACACATGGGTTTTGTTGCCACAGCCTTACTTGGCCTGGTAAATGTGTAACTGACAGTAATAGGTCATTGACTTCACAACTAGTGTCTATTCTTGCTTGTCTATTACCACTTGTGGCCCCAGTAGGCGGTATACAGCAGAAGTTACGACTACAATGCTAAAGTGTTAGCATTAGCAATAGCAGTCATCATGTTGTCAGTTGCTTTGTTTTGAATAAAGATAAAGTATGGATGCCAATAGGCGGCTATATGACAGGGTGCTTTTTCACATGTCTCAAAGGAAACTAAAGACAGTGTTCACACCAGCATGCGCAAAATGAAGTAAATGACCTCACATTGCAGTAACAGTTAAGTTAGCCAGCTTTAATTCAGAGTTTTCAGGACACTGACCCAGTGACCTGGGCTGAGAGCTGCATGTTGAGGCAACAGCTGGGAGGAACAGGCGGAGGAGGAAATGAAAAGAGTGAGATCTTTTTTTTGTCTTCATTCCCTTGGTCATGATCAACTCATTCTCATGTTCATCATGAGTTACTCAGAGATCAACCCCAGCCTCTAATCTAATCACAAAATGATGGGAAACAAGAAGCAAGATGAATTTATAAGACAAGAAACGACTGTCTGAGAGGAACACATGGACGGTCAGAAAAATCCAGCCACAATCTGCAGACATTTTCTTGCTTATTCACTCCTACACCCAGAGACCTACTGACTCACAGACACAAACACAAGCACACAGACCTGAAAGATGATCACAGAGATTTTCTGACCAGAGCTTCTCTTGTGCACTCTGAGGCTCAGTACTTTAGCCTCACTCTTATTACTTTAACAGGGGGAATACCAGATGGTTTATTTCACTGTCTCCATGCTGCAGCTCACGGCAGTGAAGATAAATCACCATCTGCCGTCCACCACAGACTAAGATGGAAAAACTTAGTCAAGATTCCACAGTGCACATCTGAATGCTCATTTTACAGCAAGTAACAACAGGAATAGTACCTCTGAGTGCTTCTGAGGCACGTGTATGATGGCCTATGGCTCTTCTTCTAATTCCACCCTCTTAGTTTTGTCGTCTTTTGCACCAGCTTCATTCAGTTTTACTTTCTAACCTCTATTAGCAACTTTATTTCCTCTTGTCTATTTTATCTTTTCCTGGATTGTAGCCTTTTCCTCTTTCTGTCTCGTCCACAGCAGATATGGTTTTGATGGCTGACTGCTGAGAAATCTATGATAAACGAGGGCCCTGCAGCTCTGACATTACAGAACCATTTCCTCTCACCCTGCCTCACACATAACCATTATTCCAGCACCAACACACTGAGACAAAACAATGAAACTGAATCTAATAAATATGAAATCCTGCACAACAGTGAAGCCTTTCCCTTTGTTAAGGACTATGCAGAACTGACACACATTAAGGCCTATCAAATCTAAGTGGCACATTTTCCAACACTTCAATGAGGTGCTGTGCCTCTCAGCTAATGATGGGAATCAATCCAAATATGCAATGTTTTCTCACAAAGGAAGAGTTTCATCATCATCAGTGAACTCAATGACCCATAAACATTTGCAAAGAAATGTTTTCACCCACTCCACATAACCAGTATATGGACACCAATATACAGCAATAACAGTAGATGAAAACACAACATTAAAAGATGATTTATGAGGATATTTTATATGCAACTAAAAGCATAAGAACTCCTAATTAAATTCCAGTAATGCTTCTAGAAATAATGTTTCATTAGAAGAGGCCATCACTGAATGCTGACAACTTGTAGCTGATGTAAGTAATACATTTAAAGCAGCCTTGTCATCATGCACATCCAATCATGTCAACAGTGTCTAAAAGGAAAAGAAATCACAGAGAGAGGATGGGAGTTTTTAAAAAAAATGTAATTGCACTGCTTCAGTGAGGTGTGGAAAGAGTGACGAAACTTGAAAATGGAAAAACAAATTGAACATTTAGGTTATCAATCATTGTTCTTTTGATAGTGATAATAACACACACACTGTAATTGCAGCCTGGGGTAGGGAAAGCTTGCCGCCCGTAGTGCCAAATCTGTTGCAGTGACAGCCAAGTCAGCCATCAATTCATCTCCTACTGACACTTCAACCAGTGTCGTACTTGAGCAACATCAACCCTGTGGGTGAACAGAAGTCACTGTGAGAGAGTAAACTGCCTGACTGACAGTAGGCTACTTCACCTGAACCAACAACTAAGAATTATCAAAGTCGGCTTCCTGACTTTATGTCCCGGGTTAAGTGAAATTTTTTTGTAAAATGAGAAAAAAACATTTTCAAGAGAAGATGGAGAGTTGATGCACCAACCCTGTCTCCTGGAAATGACTACTAACTTACCGTAATTACTAGTTACTACTAACTATATAGGGTACTACTTACATGGTTTTGCCAATTATGTTTCATGAGGAATTGTAATTACTGGCTGGATTATGTTCCTTTTTTGTTTTTTTGTGCAGGAGGCCATGGACTGGAGGAGTCCTGCATGCAGTTAGTTTTGCGCAACAATAGCATTTTGGCTGAGGTTTGGGAAGGATCGTGATTTCGGTTACATGTTAATATAGTAAGCATGCGACTTGGCAGGTATATTAACAATGTTTGCTCATTATGTTGGTGGAAAACCTAATCCAGACAACATTGCATTTTTGACTTAATTTACTGTTGCACATTTGTAAAATATTAATGTAATTTCTAGGAGACGGTGTTGCACACCACTGAGTTGTTCCTTTAGTTGTCTGAAACATCTCCTTCAGCTTGCTTCAGCACATACTAGTATAGTGTTTGCGGTCAAACTCTAGCTTGGTCTCTTGTTGCAACAAAACAAAATTAATTAAACCCAAGGCTTAATTGCAAAATACTGCTAAACAAGCAAAAACATGTCTAACTTCAATACTGCCTTTCAATTGCAGCTCTTTTCATCACCTAATAAAGTACAAACAGAATACATCTGACGACCGTGAGGTTTCTGGAGTGACCAGAGACCATTGTATTTCCCCTAGTAGGAAAGAAATGCTTACACTCAGTATTTCTACTGCCCAGGCTGTGGCTAAGCTTGGGCTGGGGAAGGGGGAATAGGGTTGGAAAGGATGAGTCATACATTGCTTTCCATGCTCAATGATTATAATACCCCATTACAGAGAAAAGCACTGTTTCCCAGCTGAAGTGAATGCTCGGCTTGTGAGCCTGGACCAGACTTAACGTTTCACTCGCTACATGCTGCAACCAGGCATTCTGTTAAAAATCTAAAACAGAAGTGGGAGTGGCATCATGAGGTAACACATCCAACATTTACATCAATGATGTGTTCGTGATGATAGTTTAAATGCCACCGCCTCCATTTTGTTCCCTTTTTGGTCTGTCAGGGAGAAGAGAACACGACGTCCCTTTCAGTTGTAATTTGGAACTGAAATGATCCATCTTTGTCCACGTGTTTTAGCACATACACACTTTGTTCAGAACACCATTAGAGAAAAAGCATCTGCATCTGGCTTTCAATCAAGAACGCTGTGCAATTAGTAGAGAGCACCATTTAGCACCAACAATTATTTGACCCTTGATTAGTCTGGAAAGGAATAGACAATATACTGTCCAGAAACGTCAAATAATGCACTACTTGTGCTGCAAAAAGAGCTGACACAGGGTCAAAAACTTGTCTTGCATATTTTGTTTTATCTCCCTGATTGTTATCAGGCATTAGAGCTGATGTATAGTCCTTTCCACAAAGCATGTATTTACAGGCTTAAGTGGAACATGCAATTGCAGGGTCACTGCTTCTCTCCACAGTCCACAAACTAACTCAGATTCCTTCCTCTGTGCCATGGCAATAGGCACACACAAGAAGCCACTTCACTCACCGTCACTTATCTGACTGAGGTATACAGGATCTCAGAATTGCCACTTATAGTTGCGTAAGAAACAACCCACTCAAACCCTGACTGAAATGTTTCAGTGTACAGTATATCTGACTGAAAGTTTATTAATAATGTGAGCGAGTATGTCATTTCCTGACTTGACAATGCCATTGTGATAATGCACATTGGTGACTACTTGTCACCTTGAACAAACTTGATTTTGATAGATCCCAATGAAACCAACTGTTCTAAATGAACGCGTAAGCATACAACTGTCTTTTTGTCCTTTCATTCAGTCTTATAAATGGGTATGACATTAACAAAATAATGACTTCAGTTCTATAGCATCCTTCAGGGCAACCAGCTGTTAGCATCCTGTAAAATGCACAAATTAAAAAACACCGGACGTTATGCAATTTGTTCAATTCTGCATGGAGTCAATCATTTCTATGCGGTTTTCTAATTGGTCTCATGAACTTTATACAATACGACAAGAAGGCAAAATTTACTTATCCATATAAATTCCTTTAGAAGACAAGTTGTCCAAATATAAAGACAATGTAAATGAAAAACAGCTGCAGACCAGCTGTATTCAACCTTTGACCCTGTCATAAAGTTGGCTCGCTTAAACAAAAAGAACCTTTTAATGACCCTGGATATGTGTGCAAACCTGGCTGAAACGTGAGGCACACTGCTATTATTTTTACAAACTCAGCTATAAGCCGGCAGATGTTATTCGATTAGGAATTTTCTCTAAAACCAGCACAGAATGGTGTATTTTCTTTTGAAAAATACAACAGTAATTTTTTCATGGTACCCTGTTCCACCACGAATGGGAAGAAAACATCTGGAAGACATTTTTTCTTGCTTTTTGGAGGGCTTAACAGACAGCACAATGGACCTTATCGATTCCAGATGTGAAGGCGCTCAGTGAAACAGCGAGGCCTTCTTCCGTTTACCCCTTTAAAATGTACATAACGATAAAACCAATATCATCTCCTAATATACAACAGAATTCTTGAATCATGACCATATTTCCTGATTCCTTAGCATATCCACTGTCTTTTAATACAGTCATCTACTACCATAGGTGGCTTTGACCAAAATCCATCCTTGTTTTCATTTGCACAAGGTATCCAAAGAATGTTATTCCAGTATTTTTGATGACTAAATACTCTGAGCAAGTTCTGGTCCGGTGTGGATGTTTGTTACTGACATAGACCATCCAAAAAAACCTTTGGTTAATTAATGATAACAAACCACAGTGAAAAGATTCAAAACAGACTTTCTAAGACTTGTGAAAAGAGTCCATTGATTGAGGAAACTGAGTAGAAAAAGCAACTCTGCACAAACACAAAGGAAACCATTTAGAGAATAAGCTAGATTTGGTCTACAGTAGGTATGGTGATCATAAAACTACAAAACAACTGAGGTCCCACTCTAGGAGGCCAGGGTGTTCTATTACATTTGAATGTGTGTTATACCTGAAAACATCCACTAACTAGAAACTAGATAGACAAAACACCTTTATTACCTAAATCAGTTTCAATTCTGCCTGTCAGGCTAAAATTGCAATGGAATTGCTTAGGAGTACAGAGTACAGAAAAAACTCCAGAAATTAGAGATTCAATTTTTTAAAAAGCATAAAGAAATATTACAACCTACCCATTATCTTTTCTATTTGACCTACAAGAGTCAGAGGAGAATTTACTGAAGCAGGGGAGCTTCAACAGCTAGAATTCTTTTCTTCAGGCAGTGAAACCGTAAACCTGACAGTAGTGGCAATCTGAAAGTCCTGACCTTCACCTTTGACCTCTGACCCCTCTTCTCATTCTTAACCTTATGTCTTATAGGCCTTCTGTTATTACCACTTTTCACATGGGTTTAAAGCAAGGTTTCCTCATTAATGTCAAGGTAAGATGACCTCCCTGCAATGCAGACTATATGACTTCACTCACTCCCTCTAATAAAGCTTGACTCACATTCATTGCGGAGATCTTCTATGCCACAAGTTGTTGGTCTTGACTTCAACACTTACATACACCACAATTAATATGCTGCAAGCCTAGAGACATATTTCATTTCTTTCTTTCTTTACTATAATGGTTAGTCAGTAGCTAAAATGTTATTTTATGATATTATTAAATGTCATTATGTAACATTTTAAGCTAACAAGCTAACATGCAGACTTTGGTGGTTTAGAGCATTGGTACAACCTTACAGCTACACTAATTTTTTATTATATTAGCAAATGACTATGTGTGATGTAAAAGGGATCCCTCGTGTAAAAAACTCATAGAAAATAATCACCAGACAGCAGTTTGCCTCCACTCTACAGAGCATTTAGCATCTTTTCATTAATTGTTTTCATTTTAAAGCCTGCAACTTTATTGTTTTTGTGCACTGTCACCTTTCTCATTAACCTTGTTTCAAGCAGCAGAAGGCTGCTGTATACCAGCTGAATGCTACCTGCCCAGCATGCTAGGGTGACCAGACATCCCTGTTTTTTTGGGATAGTCCCCAGTTTTGCTGGCCTGTCCCCATCTGGAGCTATCCCCGTAAATGTCCCCATTTTTAACTGTGTTTTAATCATACTGCATAGACTGTCCAAGGTGTTAACAGACCTGAAATCAGATTTTACGTGGCCAGAAAGACTGGACAGGTGTCGTGCCGGAAACTAATCATTCGCAAAAAAGCGATTGCCGTCCGTGGGAGCGCACGCAGCATTTTAAAGCTGTATCACTTCTCTTTACAACTTCAGCTACTTTTATCTGAATCAAACAGACATAACATGCAAAAATAAACCTCACTTTATGTCCATGGTAATAGCAAAGGTAATGCCTTTGTGATACTTAAACACTTCTTTAACGGAATAATCACAATTATGGCTAAAAAGTGTTTGCAGTTTTAGCGTAACCAGGCATGACATTTTCGTGATTAGAGACAATAATAGAAGCCTGTTGTTGCCGAAGGAATATGTGTTTGGTAGGCCTATGTCTAATATCCAGTGTTGGGCAGTAGCGTCGCTACCAGTAGCGCTGTTACTAGTTTAACTACATTTCTCGGTAGCTTGGTGGCAGCGTCGCTATTTTCTGAATCAAATAGCTTTTCAGTAACGAAGCTCTTTTATTGGCCGAGTAGCGGCGGTAGCTTCCACACATGCTACATTTTCCCAAGCATTTCTGAAGGATCAGTACGTGACACCACCGCCACACACGGACCTGTATGTGCAGCCGGCAGAAGCGCTTCCCTGTGATGGTGACATCACGTACCGATCCTTGGGTTGATGTTTGCGACTTTGCTGCAGGGGAATAGACACGTGCGACGGTGTGTCTCTCTCTCTCTCTCTCTCTCTCTCGCTCTTTCTCTGCCATGAATGTTAAGGTTGCAATGTTGCCAGAGCACAAAGTCTACATATAAACTATAAAAAATCTAGAATTAATAATTAATTAATTAAATTTATTAATAATTTGATAATTAAGTTGCTTTATACAAAAAAACAATGGTTCTCCGTTTGTTGCATGAGGAAGTACATTTGCAGCAATGATATGGCAGTAAGTAGGAGAGTTTCTGTGTCTGATTTAGCTCTCTTGCACAAACACACTGTTTGGAGCAGGTTTTTAGTCTTTCTTCTGTTGCTACTGTGGAATGAAGTTGGTTCAATATAAACTAGGCCTATGTTAGCGTGTGTGTGAGTGTGTGTATATAAATATTTATATATATATATATATATATATATATATATATATATATATATATATATATATATATATATATATATATAAAAACTATTAAAAAATTAAAAGTAGCTTAGATGTAACTAAGCTACTTTTGCCACGTAGCTAGCAGCTTAGCTCACTACATTTTCCAAGTAGCTTGCCCAACACTGCTAATATCCTTGTTTATATTTAGAAAACGGAATGTAGCCTATAATCAACATGACTTAAATATAAAATAAACATGATCTCTTTTGCAATTATCCTTATGACTCTACATTATTTAAGTTGCTGTGTACCAACATATTCAGTCCATTTTACCTGTTGAAATACCTTTAAATAGCCAAAACAACACCTAAAATCCAGTATTCTACTTGCCAGAAAGTGACTGCGGCCTCTACTTATTGACTGAAAGGCTATTTCTGCCCTGAAATTACTTGATTATATTCATGAGGGTTATATTTTACAGATTATAACTCACCTAGAAGTCTACTTTTTACATCTTAAAATACCTTTAAATTGACAAAACAACACACAAAATACAGTATTCTACTTGCCAGAAAGTGACTGCAGCCTCTACTTATTGACTGAAAGGTAGGTTTCTGCCCCAAAATGACTTGATTTCAGAAGTTACAAATTATAAAACTGAAATTGTCCACCCATTTTTATTTTCATATATAATACATAATATCTTTTTAATGACATGCTGACCACCAAACCAAAAATGTCTCTGGATCATTTCAGAAATCTGGTCACCTTACACCATGCGATGGCACAAAAGTTAGCAACTAGTTAGCTTGTTAGCATGGTGTAACATATAGAAAGGGAAACAGCCGGTGTTTTCATCAGGAGTTAGTGGAGTCTAAAACTGACCTAAAAGTAAAGTGAATATTAAATATATTTAAACAGGTGGACAGAAACACAACACAAAAGGCATGCTAATGTTTTGTGTTCGCTGGATGTGTAGGTAAGCGTTTGCTACGAGATTTGTCACAACAAGTTTATGAGGTTATATGTCAGTGATTTCAGCTTGTTCTGCTGCCTCAAGGTGGTGAAAAAAATAATGCAGCTCTAGAAACTAAAACTCAAAGTTTACATCTGAATACCTAAAGCAAGGTTTTGCATTACATTATGCACACATGCTAATCAACTGAACAACTACCTTGATTTAGACCTATATTAAACATTAATATATGATCTGTAGAAAAGAGATTTGTAGCAATCTTGAGTACAGCAGATCTGGGTTTTTGGAATCAGATCCATTGTGGAACTGGTTATTGGTCCCCAACAATACACCAAAGCATTATTAAAGGTAGCATCAACTCTATAAACAGTCATTTGTGTTATTACAGTTGCCCAGTCACTCTTTCGTTTTAATTTCAATGGGATGTAAAAATCACGCAATTTAAGGAAATCGAAATATATATAATGAAATATTAATAAAACAATATTGCTATTATATTCAATATTATATTATTCAAGACTATGAAATTAAAAAAAAATCTGTTATACTGCAATTTTATGCTAGCATACTGTGTATAGACTTGACAAGTTTCAGATAACCAGTAATGGTGTGTCTGGGCAGGCCCCTGCAAGTTTTCAGATGAATGTATCCAGGTCCTCCCTGAGGCTAAGAGGTCATATGGTTTGGGTCAGATGGATCTTTTACTGCTGTCAAACTGGCTAATTGTCGGTAATTACCAGATGATGATGATGAGGAAGACACATACAAATGTAATATTTGACCATAATCTGACATTAGTGTGAAATAAATCCAATACTTTACAAATTGCTTACCTCAACTTAAATGAGCATAAAGATGAATCCAAGTAAAAATTCTAAACTTGAAGAACAAGATTATTAGTTTTCACAAAACTTGCATGTAGTTGGCATGTTTCTAGTACCATGTTTCTAGCCATGTATTTCTCATTCAGCATGTGTCAAGTGTTATGTTTCAGGAATTGTACCAGCACCTTTGAGCATTATTTGCAAGACTATGATTGCTCTCTGTTGGTATTTAGGAGATGATTAAATCCAGCCTGCAGCATCAAAATGGATTCAGTCCCATGCTCTCCAACAACCCTAGCAAAACTCTAGTCCTACTCCTCCTCTGTAATCAAAAACGACCCAGATCTGGATCCAACCGTTCTACAGTGACCTAAGTTGTGTTCAGTTAACGACTAGTGTTAACAGGCAACATGAAAATAAACAGGCTGCAGTAATTCCTTTATATGTTTAACAGTATGGCCTATACGAGCTTGTAAAACCAACTTCAACTGCATCTGCTTTTCATTATCATAATTCAAAGTTTTTTACAATGGCCTGAGCTTTAACCCAAGTGCCAGGCTCAGTCAGGCGCAACATCATATTTGTACCATCAGCACAATACCGGACACTTTCTAACTGTCCGTGAAGCAGAAGACACCACCTGTTCACCTCAAAGGCCTGTGTCAGAGCGTCACAGCAGACAGCAGACCACCAACCATGCAAGGCAGTCTTAGGGTGCTAATAATACACGAAGGCCAGACCCCAGCCCCACTGCCACAGCACTTCATGACCTCTGAAGACCCATGGGACACAACAGTGCCACACAAGAGAGACAAAAATCATGTCTTGGTTCAAGCCTATGGACTGTGTTTAACTAATATTCAAGTGGCATACCAAACTTTACCAAGCATTAATATTTTCATACTGTATAACTGTTACTAACAAGCATAAGGAGAATGAAAAATGCAATTATATATGGGGTTTTGAGTAGCAAACGGTCCTGTCCTTTAGAAACTGTGCCTCCTGATGTTGGAGTCCTTAAGGCGGCTCCACCCTACAACGTCAGAGGAGCTTCAGCCCCTCCCTCTTATGAAAATTTTGCTCATCCCTCTCATCAGTTAAAAAAAAGAAAGAAAAAAAGCTATAGAAAACTCTTTAAACTTCCTTCAACTGCACAACAGCAACATTACTAGGCTATCACAGCATAGTGACAAGTCGGTAAAATGCAAAACTTGTCTAAAAGTGACATCTGAAAAATACATTTTAATTGTAATTCAGGGACAGACTGTACAGTGTATCCTTTCACCATCTTATGCATATAAACTTCGCCACAACATGCCTTTAATTGTATATGTCCTTTTCTACATCCAATTATCAGCTATTGGATTTTTTTGCAGTGGCAAAACTTCACTGCACACCAGCTCCTCCATATCACAGACAGAATTAAGTGGCCACTTCCATATCAGTCTTTCTCAAAAGAAAACGCTTTCTCTCAGACAATGTGCAGCCTTTGATACTTTTACAAGTCCCATAGTTTCGGGCAGACCAAGCTGAATACATTAAAAGGCACAAAGATGAGTTTAGGAGGAGGGGCGGACATCACAGTGATCCACTACCAAAGAGAAAAAAAAACGTTTCAGTTCAGCGCAGCTCCAAACTGTATCCACAAATCTCACAGCTGCGTCTTACCTGAACTCGTTTGCGATGTGACAAAAAGCAGAATCACCGCTAAAGTGACTTGGGCGTCCCTTATCCTCCGTTTAACTTTCCATCTTATAGGGGTATCCATGACCGCCAGAGACGTCCACGGCAAGTGGATTCACTTTTCAACTTGGAGCAACTAATTAGACGTGCAACAACTTCTGGTCAGGACAATACTAAAAAGCCAAAAGTCCCAGAGAAAGAGAAAAAAGGGGAAGGGGGGGTTTATCGTTATTTCTCAAGCAGCCATAAGGGTTTGTTAGTGTGCGTTCCTCCAGCTATGTGACGGATGGGCACCCGTCTCTCCCGCACAGCTCCTCTCCTCTCTGCTCTTCTGAACTGTCCTGCACGGCTGCGCCTCCGTTCAGAAGTGTTGCCCCCTCTCTGAGTCGTCACGTAAAGCCCCTTCAAGTCCAACGGGGCAACACACAAAAAAAGTCTTTCCCCCAGGCTGTCACTCACTCCGCGGAGAGGAGACTCGGGCAAATCAGAGGAGTCCATACATTAGAGACAGCCCTGTTATTGGCCATGGGTGGGAGGAAAAGTTGAGGGGAAAGTTTCACGCCTCTTTCTTGCGCTCTGAATTCTTTTACATGGAGTCCACTATTTCCAGAGTAAAAGTGTCAGAGCGGGAAAAAGCAAACTGCATCTGAGACAAATAATGGATAAAGGCGTGTAAAGTTGGGATTCTTCAAGCTGGGTGTCATGATGAAATTGTGTCAACAGACAGTACTTTTGTCCATACAATATTAGGTTTGAGCCAGTATCCTATTGAACATTATTTTGATGATGATGTGGATGAGAAACACTATTCAATATTTCACACAAAACAGGAAAATAAAGGTTTTCATTTATTAAGCAACTTTAACTTTATTTAAAAAAAAATACAAAAGCAGGTAACTGGCAGACCCACACGGTTCACTGCATGCCAATTGGTTTTTGGTGTGTGGGCCTATCTAATCTTGTGGCCCTATCAAAAATCAGGGTTAACTCACTATTATATTGTGCTCACATTGTTGTATTTAATCAAATGAGGGCACTGTATGCCATACAGATTTTAAAACCCCTTCAAGGCATATTAATAAAAGTGACTTGACTTAACAATCATCAACTTCTTGTTCTGAGGCCTCCTAATGTGTATCCACGATGATTCCACAAGGGCAGGTTGATGATCAAAAACATTAAAAAAGGAATAAATGACATTTGGCCATATCACCTTGGCTAAATGAGTCCCGAGTCTTATAACCTTAATTATTTTTGGTTTATATTGATTTATATTATGCCCAATATGGGACCATGGTACATATTCCTAAATAATGTTTTATCAAATTACCACAAATCAGTGTCAACTGGTTTCTGGAGTTTACTCACTCCATCCAATGTTTAAATGTCCGGAAAAATCTAGAACTGTAAAGTGTACGTTGAAATAAGATTTTTTTTTTATTTCAGGCTATTATAAAGCTGTACTTGATGGGATCTCGGAGGTGACAGCGTACACAATACACAGAGGGCGGGAGGTGCAGGGGTCAATAGGGGCCCACTAGCAAGTTTTTGCTAACAGGTTGATCCAGCCATGACCAATTTGCTGCTCTGTAGTCAACGTATAATATAATGTTATATCTAATATTTAGATATTATAATATTTACAGTATATAGAAGCAGTCACATATGCTTAAGTGCCAAGTGATTTTCACCCTTTTGCACTCAAAATCTTTTTTGTCCAGGGGGAGTCCAAAAAATTGTAACTGCGATTTCAGCTTCCTATAAGGTCTCACTATAATGTGAAATTCTCCCATCAAAATTTCTGTTTTATTACATTAGAGAAAGTCCAATGTATCTATGAAGATCCAGTATGGGATTGAAACACTGTACTTAGTCACTTATAATATAACACAAAATTTAAAGGGAGATTTTAAGTTTACCATTTAAAGCAAAGCTTTTTTGGACTGTGATTAAGTATAATGTGAGATGTCATATGAAAAAATAGCTCATATGACCTAATCACAGAAAACCCATTGCTACTGTACTACACTGAAAAACAACACACAAAAAAACCTTTTTAGGAGCCACAATGACGTTCAAACACAAGGTCGTGTAGCACAGTTGTCTCAAGAACGGCCGGAAATGTCAGCTGTCTTTTATAAGCTGTTGAATGGCTGCTCCAGTGGGGGGCAGACTTCCATTAACTGCCCAGTAAAAGCTGGTTTTAAGCACAGTAAGGGACTTAAAAGAAACAGCACATTGTTGTGGCCATCTGACACCATGTCACATTGAGCTTGAATGTGGATCTTCAGCGGTTAATGTAAAGTTAGATCAACTCTAAAACAGACTGGACAATACTCTGGACAGTAACTACCCAGTCTGCAACATAAAACACGATGAACATAAATTATTGTCAAGTGGAATAGCTTTACTATCCTGCTGTTTAGTTAGTAAAATTGTTCAAAATCTTTGGAAGATATAAAGTTAAAAAAGAAGACCATCATCAATGTAGACCCTCTATAACATGAGTGGTTCAAATTTGCATTTAAAAAGTGTTACCTTTTCGTTTGCATGAAAAGGTAACACTTTATGTGACACTCAAAAGGAAAAGTACGCACCTGCAATCCCCTTTCAGATGTCATCAGTGTACACACAGTCTTACTCAGGTAACCTCTATTACCTTATATTTATTCTTACTTGGGATTAAAGGTGTTACATTTCTTGATTAAATAGTATCACATGAATAGCTTGCCCTTTAAAGGAAAAATATTTACATCAAGGATACACTAGCCTTTATAAACTAACAGCTTGGCCATGTTATGGTTATGTGGTCAGATATATGGTTCAAATTATGGCCTGAGCCCTGTATTTAGGGTGACTTTACACCTACTCTACACTAATCTGAAAGCTCTCAAACTACTCCTGTACACATTTTACACTTGCTCCGTTAAACTGTCTTCTAACCAGAAACATGGTCATTTATCTGAAACTGGACCATAAACAGTTATGTGCAATTTGAGGACTTCCACAGAAATAATCTTTCACAAAATAGGTCCATGTGATGCAGATGATACAGTCTGAAACTGAGAAGTAAATAGTGATTTAGTTAAGTTTCCTAAGTTTTTCTGTTCTGAGCCATTTCTTCAGTCACCTCTTTTTGTCCTATTGTCCACATTAACTTTTACCAGGTTTCAGGCTGTACATGAAAGCCAGAGAGAACCTAATTTAATCCACTGTCCTTCACTGTTAACGCAACACAGATGATGACAGTTATCTACTCTTGACAGTTATCTCAGTATACACACACCAGGAGTAGGTCGCACCAGCTGTTCGCAGGTTTAAACCATAGGTTTAAACTTAGCCTTGTTAAAACATAAATGTGTTACTGAGTGTCGATGGACACCACTAAATTAAAACCAGCTGCAGCACATAAAATTGTTCTTATATATTAGTGGTGGTGTAAATATTTACACACAGTAACTGCCATGGGAGACCATTGAATAGCTAACTTTACCAATTGACAAAGCTAGGGTTAGCTTGCTAATACATCACCAACTTAGACTGGAGAGTAAAAAAAGGGAAGGAATATGGTTGACACATCGATCTAACACTTGATTAAGTGCTGATTAGTAAGTCTGCAGAGAACCAGCACGCATTATGAAGATAACGTTAGTCCATGGGGTGAATGGGACAGGTACATGCCGGTGTAACACCTAAATCTGTGACCTATCAGATTCTGTGACCAAAACCCAAACGACGTTTTTCTCACCATAACCAAGTACTTTTAGTACCTAAACCCAACCAACCCGCAGCTGCTTCATATCGTCAACAAAGCCTCAGGCGCTTAACTTCCCATTTGGGTCACAGAATCCGATAGGTCACAGATTTTGGTGTCACACCTGTTCTAAAAACAGTGTTATATTACCACCAACGTGGTCAGCATCAGTGGGTGTGACAGTTCATGGAATTAAGGAAGTTCAAAACACTTAGCGCCGGTTAGCCGCTAATTACAAGTAAGTTAGTCCTTCTCAGAGTCATAACTCAGTCAAACCTGAACACACACACATAACACACACATGTTTAGATTCAGCGTAAATTATTTCCCGAAGATATCTTACCTCCATCTTGAATAAACGTCCGTTAATCCCTTGAGAAACCACAGAAATAAGATGCTCCTTATTACTCCAGAACTTGCCTCAAAATCATTGTGTTTTTAAGTTTTCTTAAGTATCAAAGTAGTTCGTGATAGTTATCTACATACCCATGAGTACACGGCAAACATGAACTGCTAATAGCTAATTCGGCATAATTTAATGGTTTAATTGCCAAAATTTAAACAAACATATCCTTAAAAAAGAGACTATGTTCATGTTATAGCCCACAGCTAAATTACTGACTCCATGGCAACATTGTAGTTCCTGTTTCAGCCCCCAAAGCGCCCAAATTATGGGAAATGTAGTTCAAAAGAGTAGAGCATAATTAGCCTGCTACTTGATCAGCATACTCAGATATTTCTCTCTAAACTGTGCCAAAAACTACTAACTCTGAGTTATATTTCCCATGGATGCAGACACAAATAAAACAAAGTTATACCTAATTACAAAGGATTGGTAGTTACATTTGATATATTGTTTGGCTTCCTAAACCTGTCATTATGCTATGGCTTGTGATGCTACTTTAACACCACTGATTCATTGCTTTTGATATTATGGAGCTACAAATGTTTCCTATCAACCAATTCACACATTTCTTAACTCTTTGCAAGCTGAGACATGCCTTATTTTTTATTGGTGTAGCCCGAGGACGGACTTTACATCCAAATAGATCAAAGGGTTTTGCAACCCAATCAACAGCTACCATTGAAGACACAATCATATGGTACACATTCTTTGAATTCTTTTGACAAACAAGATTTTTACTTGAAAAAAAATGGGTTTTGTCTGGATTGAAAAATGTGCATTTAAAAATACACAAGGTTTTAATCTGACAGTATAGCATCTTAAAACACATGGAGGATTTTAGAAAGACATCTTTATGGTCAAGACTAGAGACTACACAGACAGGAGCTTGCATCTGCACGTCTTCTTCCTCCTCAGGTTCCCTGTAAACCAAAGCATTTCATTTGTCAAGAACTCGTAAACTTTGTACAAGCTGAATTACACATATTTAAGTCTGCCTTTTAGATCTTTTCAGTCATATCCCAGACACCCAATCATTTTTCACAGACACTACATCATAACATCACTCTCCAGTGTTGTGATGGAGATGAATAACAGAATGGAGTTGATTCTGTGGTTTCTCTTTAATGATAGATTCCAAAGGAGCCAGAAGGAGGAAATTCAGCACACCAAAGATCAGATAAATTGTAGATCCTGGCACCGAGCAGCTCCTGGAAGCTCCAAACACAGATTAGATTTTTACGCAATATAGGATGTTACGCTGTAGATCAAGAATCTGGGAGTAACAAAAGGAGTATTTGAAAATACAATTCCACAGTGTGAGTTTGTTCTGTTTCTGGCACAGAAGCAAGTCCTGGATACAACGGAGGCAAATGCACTATCAGAGAAATGAAAAGAAAGAAGAAAAAGACAACAGTGTGACAGTGAGTCAGACAACAGTTTCATATTTTCAAATCGCAATCAAGGCTAATTAATTTGGGCAGCCAGCTGAAACACAAATGTGCAATGTCTCTGGGTCAAATTGCACATATTTTTTTAAATCTGTGTTGTTGCATTCTTTATTAGATTGTGAAGACTTTGCAGAACAAGCTGTTGTGAAAAAAGTGTTTAAGTAGTGTTTGTAATCTTGAAGAAAGCAGTAGAGCCTTTCGACAGAAAATGAATCCCTTCTCCGTCAGATGCACACTGGTGTTGTTTTGCATTGTTAAAGCCTATTTGGCATGCTGCACCATGGCAGGACACCATATTTTCCATTCCACAATGTGTGACTCCGTAGCATGCCAGATTTTATCATTGCAAACATCCCTACAGCCACTGTGAAGACATTTTTGAGCATTAAGAGACATGACTGTTAAGTCTAGTAAGAAAAAGACATCTTAAGAGTACTTCCTGTGTACGTTATACTTGGATGATGGCAAAAAAATTAAAGTTCTGTCATCAGAGAAGAAAAACACACTTGTGTTAAATGAGTCAGTATCACCTGTCTGCTCATGCTCCCAGCTGCAGCTCATCTTTTCTTCAACATGTTGTATTGGAAAAGATTTGCAAGAACAGATTCCATCTTGTACGAAGAAGCAGGCCAAAAAATATTGATGCCAGACATGAATCAATCAGTGAGTATTAACTAACAAAATAAGACAACCATGCATGTACTGTCTTGTACTATATGCTCTGCATTATTTTGCCACAGAGAGCATTATTGTTTGTACTGACAATGAGCTGCTTCAAAAAAAGGTTCCAACATGATTTGGTTAGCGCAACAAGGAGTTAAGTTTATACTGTAACCCATGTGGCAAACTGTTGTGTTCTCCACGAGCCTTGAGTTTAGTAGGGCTGCAACCTTCTTCCTGTTTAACAATACTGAGCTTGATCCAACTTGTGCTATTCAAGAAATGCAGAACATCTGCTTACACTCTTCGAAAGTGTTAGCTTCTGAGGACTGATGATTTCGTCAGTCAGTTATTTTCATTGTTAAGGTGGTGCTATTACATATATTCTTCTTAAGAAATATGGCTAATTTTCATAACAATTTCATAAAACCTTTGGCACATGGATGTTCTTAGTAAAGAAGGTATGAATAAAATGTAACATACACACATATCAGTATTTCCTGTAAGTGTGTTCTATAATTTTCACCATTCTCAAATGAGTGAGTGAATTATTTTATTTCAGATATATATTCATAGATGTACAGTTGTCAAATGTAACTTGCAAAGCCATCGTCACTTTGAAAATTAACTTGCCCCATTTTTTGCAATTTAATTTTTAAAAGTTTTCCTCAGAGTTATGTCAAAGACGTGACTATACAATGTTAAGTGACGTACTTTGTTGGGCTCCACCAGGTTTTCCAAATGTTTCTTAATTTAGCAGCAAAAGTAAAAATCTAATCCTGTTTAACTACACAAATAAAGCCTTGAGCACTGGCACATGGAGTTCATAAGGATAAACCATTGAAGTAATAGAGTAGCCAAAACATTCAAGAAGAAACAATGAGAAAAAAGAGCAAGCTTATACATGTTTTCCTCTGAAGGTTGAGGGGAACACTTACACAAATTACACTTTGAGTCATTACACTTGCTTTGATGTAGATCTTAATTAGCTGAGGGCTGTCTACCATCATGAATGTACTGCTATGTAGAACGTTATTCCTTAGTTGACTTAATTACACAATGTTATAACAATGTAGGCTAAGCTTTTTTTCTTAAACTGCTGTATCACATATTGTCTGTTTAGATTCGGGTTCATACCCAGTTCACCTCTCCAGTGAAGAGACCTAAACCTTCCTTAAATTAATCTGTCAACCAAAGCAGCAAGAATAAAAGTGCCAAAGTTGTCGCCTGTCGTCTAAGGAATTAACTAACCATGACTCCTTCCCCACCCCTGTGAGCCCAGCTCCACCCTGTCGGCTGTTTGTAGTGGTGAGTATAATTATGGATGCCAGTTCTTACCCATGTGTTTTAACAAGACCCATTCTTTATGTTCTTCTCTCAGTGCTGAAGGCGGCTCGTCACATAATTGCAAAGGTCTGAAGAGTGATAATGCGCAAACAAGTTACTATTCTACATCCACTGAGGTATGAACTTGAGTTCACTTTATTACAGGAGCAATAGTATGGTATTTTTGTGAATAAATAAATGAAAAAACCCATTTGTAAAAGCAGAACAGTGTTGGGTCAATTTAAGAATAAGTCCTTTTTTAAGTAGCCAAACGTTTTTCTCAAGAAGCTTAACTCCACAATTGGCTCAAAAAGTTTACTGAGTCCTGCGATGGGCTGGTGACCTGTCCAGGGTCCACCCTACCTCTCGCCCAATGCCAGCTGGGATTGGCTCCAGCCCCCCTGCAACCCTGTATACAGGATAAGTGGTTGGCGGAGAGTTTGTGGGTGAGTTTGCTGAGTCTAAGCTGAGATTTTTTAGCACTGTCTACTTTAGATGTCAGGATACTTTTTGTGAAATGTTGCCACATTCAAAGGTGATGAAAAATGATTAAAAAGCATATTCATCCAATAGAGTACTTGCTTGGGAATTTAGACTCCAAGCTGTTTATGAAACTGAAATCTTGTGCCTACTTTTTAAAAATGGAAATACACATATTTCTGTTTGAGAAGGCCCAAGTCAACCCTGGAGAATGTGAAAAATGTAGACCAGTTTCTATTATACTCATTCTTCAGACCATTTTCCATTCTGTTCCACTGAAAAAAGGATTAAGGCCTTGTGAGCTCATCTAAAGTTTTTTTTTTTTTTTACAATCTGTGACCTCCTTTAATCTTGCACCAGAGCTCACCAGAACTGCACTAAAACACCCCAAATGAAAGTAACCTTTGACTTGCTATCAGCATGATGAATGACAGCTCTATCAGACCTTGTTATTTTCTCTCAGGTCCGCTTAAGTTTCCTTCCTTTTTCCATCAAACATCTTCCTGCTTGATTATATTACCCAGAGTCGCATTGTATTTTTAGCCATGCTGGCAGCATGGCTCTAGGGTTGGAAATGTCAGTCACTCTCAACAACTTTTGGATGGATTGGCATTCAATTTTCTACACACATTAATGATCTCCAGAGGTATAATTCTCATTATTTTTGATGAATCTCAGACTTTTCCTTTAGCAACAGCATGCAGGTGACATTTTTAGTTGAAAGTGAACAGTCTTGGTGCAGACAGTCATGTCCCCCTGCAGGATGAATAGCTTTGGCTTATTAGCTATGAATAGCTTTGGCTTTGGTTTTCTTAATATTCAAAATTCAATTTTGTCCAATCCTTTGATTTATGACCAAATACCTGCAAACCCTAACCTAATGTAAGATGACAACCATGGTAGCCATTACACCAGCTTATTGTGTTCAGCATTGCATTACATGGCTGTAGAATCTTTGTCTTGTTACTCTTTAACTAATGTTGTTGATTCACAACTTCCCAAACAAAACCAAGTCTATTTTAGAATTTAATTTTTTTTAAAATTATTTCTCCTCGATAACACAACCCCCCCCCCCACAAAACATTCATTTTAGATCCAAAGCTGCACAGGCTAGTTCGAGTTCTATGGTAACAATAGTAAACAAAGTGACTTTAAAGCAATGGCAGCGTATTTTAATGTATTTATACATCACTGGGTGATACAGCAGACTGCCAATGAAAAAGAAAGAACATGTAACCTCTGCCAGGGCCTCTCTGTAGTGGCTCCCTATAAATGTGTTGATTACAAAGTACTGCTTGCAACTTGTGAGGCATTACATAACATGGCATCCCAATATGTTATTAGTTCACAAGCCTTCCACATTCTCTGCTTACAGGATGCAGTGATCCTTTCTGCATTCAAAAGAAACAGCTTAGGGTCAGGGTCATCTTTTATGGGGCCTGCTGCCTCTCAAACAAGCCACCAGCCATTGTGTGGGCAACACATGCAGTTTCAGGATCTAAGCTGTGTGGAAGTACAATTCCACAGTGATTTGTGCTTTTAAATGAAGGACAACTTGGCTATACTGACTGACTTAATGAATAAAACATGTTCACGTTTTAGCTAACACCATAGCCTTTAAACCTTTTAAAACCCCAGAATGGGGCCAGTGTACTCTGCCCTGTCACCTCAACAATCACGTCATCATTGAATCTACTTAGTCTGCATTTTGACCACGTAGGCTCAACCATGATGTAGGCAGTACTGTGGTTGGACATGTGGCTGCTGGCTCTGCCAAGTCAAACTAAAATTAACAGAAAAAACATTTCAGCCACAATAAAACATTAAAAAGGTTTTAATTGTCTGCAACATTATACAGCCTTTATATGTATTTCCTTTATATTTTGGACTTTGTTTGTGAATGAAGGCTGGCCTATTATACTGGCATATTATATCAGTCGACCAAAAAGAGTGTTTGTCCTCTGCTTCCTCTCCAAAATTAATTTTCCAAACAATCGCTGCTGTTGTGTGTGGTTACGTTAGGACCCACCTCCTGTCAATCACAACCAAGAACAATTTCAGATTATTGTTTTTAAAGTGGAAGCTTCTTACTATATAATCAGGCATCATTTAAAGTATTTCAAAATATTTACTTTGTAATTAAGGAATTTAGCTCTGTATCCATGAGTTTTGATGGCTGCTTATGCATTGTTGGAGTATAAAGGCAACTACACAGACAAAAATAAACTCACAGTACACCTCCTTCTTTTGCTGTTTGTTTTGATGATGTGATATGTGTGCTTAAGACACAGAGAGTTTCCACTGGCCTTTTGTTGGAGCTGAATTCATATAAATATTATCATGAGTGCATAATACTTGTGCACATGTGAAAGTGTTCAGCAGCTGCTCACAGGAGAGTAATACACCAGATTAGACCATAAAAGCATGGATACGCGCAAACGCACACACTCTGTCACAATCTCACACACGTTAATGAAAAAACACATCTCCACACATACACACTACACACTTGACACGTTGTCATGAACTCACCAGCTGCCAGTTATCACTTGAGTGCAAATATCCCATTGGCAGGGGTCCCATGGCCTGCATGTTTGTGCTTTGGAAGAATAACGCTCCCTTGAGTCTAGAGTTGTAATCCCTGGGGGTAGAACATTTTCAGTGCATAAAATTTATCGTCAACTTTTGCAGAATAAAATAAGGATAAAATGTTACCTCATCTCTAAATCCTTAATTTCTTAGACGATATGCTAGAGATACACACTGACTTTAAAATCATAGAATTCCATATCATCATACAAGTTGTTCTACATGCCCCACTCTCCCCTCCCGACTCATCATTTCCCAAAGCATTATATAATTCTTTGGATTGTTTTCCTATCTTCATTGCAGCCATTGATTTCTATCTATTTCACTACACTATTAAACTTAACGCAGGGACTTGAATTATTTTTCATCATCATAATTTTCATTTTCATCAAGTAGTTGCAAGCTGAGAATGTTTCAAAACTGTCCCTTGCAGAGCATTCAGTACTTTGAGGTTCACTTCAACAACAATGGATGCTGTCCAAATGGTGGCAGTTAACTCTATGAGCAACAAAAGCAGACCCTACAAAGTGGAATGTGATTCATTAAACAAGTTTTATGTCTCTGCAATTTCAGTTTTATGTTTAGCAGTGTTATTGTTTGTTTACTTTGACTTGGTTTAAAATTATTTTCACCAAGATTTTACATGCATGCATATCCACAAAATGTTGTGCTTCCTACTGCAGGAAGGCGTTGTAAACTGTTTTTCTGAAGAAAAACTTTATAATCAAAGTGAAGAGAAAAATGTGGAAAAAACAGCTGCTGATTTTGTATGTTAAAGGGGCTTTATATAGTTTTCAATAAAATCACCTATCAATAAATAACTTTTTTAATGCCCATTTGTCAACAGACTGCAACCTCACATAGAAATAAACCACACGCCTCTTTTCTCTGTTGCTACGAAAAGCAACCATTCTGCTTCTAATGGAATTAGGTCGGGTTCTCTGCGTGCATGCACCAGAGTCTCCTACTACAGTGACAATACCACAATTAACTAAAAGCTGTCCACACTAAAACACTGTGTTAGAGTCTGTATTGTGCTTCCAGCACAATACAGACTCTAACACAAACTCAACAAAAGGACAAAAAACAATAACAAAATTTTATGTGCTGAAGCCCATCAGGCCAAACCAGAATCAAATATCGGGGGGAAACACAGTCAACATCAGAAAGGCTTGAGTCACAAAGACACCTCTGCTTTGTTTTGAAAACGACAACCCAGAGTTGGCTTTCATCCTATTGGATACTGATAAACTAACATTACTGCAATGCATGTGAAACATATTGTGATGTTGCGCTTTAGTTGGCCCAAGGTAACGTTAGCTGGCCAGCTAACACCTTGCAGTTGCTAACATTATTTGGTGCAAAATACTACAGTTGCATGGGCAGACTGGGACAAAAATTCAAGAAATCCTAAAAATACAATGCGACTCTGGGTAATATAATCAAGCAGGAAGATGTTTGATGGAAAAAGGAAGGAAACCTAAGCGGACCTGAGAGAAAATAACAAGGTCTGATAGAGAATTTTACCAAGGTACGTTTTTCTTCCTACCACTAATATTGACTGAATGTCCCAATTTAAGTAACCTGTGATCAGGTCCTTCAATTCATCTCAGGACCAGGCTGGCCACTGCTGACTGGACCAAATGCTTATTATTTCTTCTTATTATTAGGCATTAATAATATTCTTCTTCTTCTTCTTCCTCTTCTTCTTCTTCTTCTTCTTCTTCTTATTATTATTATTATTATCAGTAGTGTTTATCCATAATGAACTTGTGCAAGCAATAAAACCCTGTAAAATATCTGCTGTGTCTGAGTCTTATAACGTAAAAGATAGGCTAACATGTTTTTCTGTGTTTCTTTACAAAATGCTAAAATTATTTGCCAAATATACTAAATGCAGTCCACCCAGGTAAATTCTATGTGTTGGAAATACTCTCTAACCGACACACCCCAATACAAATGGTCTAGCCCTTCTGGCATTTGCCAGAATTGCCAGATGGCCAATCCAGCACTAGTTGTATGGCTTATATTTCACCAGCTAACACGATCAATATTACTATCCTGTGTACCACCGGTATTATGTCAAAGTGTTGATATTAGCCTGAAAGGAATGATGTAACAGTACAAAGCAAATTTGGAGTTATTTGTTTATACTAGCCTATAGTGCTGCAACACAGGGGCAGCCAGCTAATGTAACTTTAACACTGATCTACAGAAGTTTGCTTCCTAAGGTTCCATTTGGATTTATTGTAATTCTACCAATACTCAGGTACAAAGCTTTTCCACCCGTCTCTGAAACCTACGTGACTCACATAATATACAATAATGCAACATAATGATGCAGGAGAGCAACACAGTGGAAGACCAATTCACTACAATAATGTTACCTACTGCAGTTAAAATGTTATAAAGCATGGCAACAATCTTATTTATGAGATTGAGTCTTGCACACTAACCATTTTTTGTTATCATCTAATACATTCGGTGCTGACATTGCAGAGGTGAAACATTAGTTACTAAAAAGCAGCAAGCAAGCTAACCCAGATGGTTTACGTCGGCTAAATGCAGTCACTGTTAACATACAAGCACACACCTGGTTGCAGTCTAAAAACCATACCACTAGTGGCCACTGAAAACTACAAATATCCCCTTTAAGTAAATCCAAAAAAGTGTAAATGGTTACACAACAGCAGTCAGTGTTTGCTCTAGAGGCGTGGAACCAAAAATAATGATCCTTAGTTATTAGATAATAATAATAATAATAATAATAATAATAATAATAATAATAATAATAATAATAATAATAATAATAATAAATGGTTTCTATGAGTAAGGCACTTCGATAGCAAAGTCCAGAATTTTTTCTCTTAAACTTATTAAACAATCCATATAAAACAGCCATCCTTGGTCATTGTCATTAGTGTAGAACCTTTTATGAACAATTTAGTTAAGCTGAAGGATCTTTATGTATACAAATGTTTAGATGAGACTAAAGATGAAAATATGTCCAATTTATGTTTGTTATGTTAATTAAACGAAACTAGATTAGCTCATTTCAGGTTACATGCCCTTCATATCTACTGATTTCTGCTGGTTGGTTTAGTTTTAAAAGACTTTGTATTAGAGTTAAGTTTAAGTGTGGAGGTAAGTGTTTCATTTGTATGTAACTGAGTGACCCCAATGACTCTGTCAGCAGCTGAGAAACAGCTTGGATAGCTCCTTGCCCCTGGGCTGACTGTACACTCAACTCTGCAGGCAACCAACCAGTCAAATACGCTACCTTGGTCTCACATGTGGCATGCAGCCGCTGCTCTTGGCTCACATTAGTCCTGCTGTTCTCTGTCCCACACTCTTGTTATTATTTTTTCTACTCTTTGGAGAGCTGATGTCATAAATTAAACATCACATACAGGCTGTAATAATTAAGAGCCAGCAGGATATGCTAATCAGAGACTCCATGATAGAAAGTGCAGTTCAACAGTGGAGATAGAGCACAGGCCAGCTGGAGTCTCGGTGGGTGTGCCTCAGTTCAGAGAAAAATGCCCACATTAAATGTCTGAAGTGGTGGGGATGAAACTTGAGCGATGACACTGGGGATAGGAAAGGGATAGGAAAGGGTTGTCCCGAAAATCTGGATCAAATCGTTTTTATCGTAAATAATTTTCTGTTGGTTTGTTGTAGCTTTGATGATTTTTGGATGTTGTGAGTGATCCTCTTCCCCAAAGGCCTGCTAGATGATAAAGCAGAAACAGATAGAATCCCTCATAAATGCAAAATTGGAAGGAAAAACTTTGTGGCAAAAGCCACTTATTGAAATGTTCTTCACAATGTTGAAGCTTTTTAAGTTCACCAGTGGCGTGGCTCTTGGGATGGCAACGTTGATCGTCGCTCCACCACTTTGGTTCAAGTCTGTTATCAACATATGCAACAATGTTTAATCACTGCAGACCTTGTGTGATTCATCTGTGACGCATATTTAACAAGAAACACTAGCAAAGCTCCATCATAAGTTTCCCCATATCAGTAAAAAAATACTTTTTGGGATATTTGAACCTAATGCTGGCTGTGAGATGTGCTACACTAGCAATGTTTCTAAATAACTTGGTTTGTTGAGTTAGGTGAACAATCAGTTGGACATTTAGTCAACAATAAGAAGATTATATAACAATATAAGATATTAGAACTTGCTCACTTTTGATGAAGTGTAACCGGATGACCCAAGTACATACAGCACTGTCCTGACTTGAACCGGCAACTGCAGTATGAGAGGAGGATGTGCTGCTGAGGAGGCTGAAAACCATGGGCACTCGCGTTAGTCACCAGTGCCGGTCTTAAAGTGCCAGGTAGTGAGGTTTACTTATTGCACAAGCTCGCTGGCCTCTGTTACAGAGGTGAGAGACTGGTTTGGTTTGTTACCACAACATTTAATGCATTTGTGAGTTTAAACATCTTTTTATGCTTATTTATGCAAAATATTGGCATTTTTACAGTGTGTAGCTGTCATCAGCTGGTTATACAGTTTAAGTTCAGTTCATAATGTCAATTTAATATAAGAATAATTTCTGTTTAAAAGACACATTTTTATTTGGTAAGCTGAATATAATTAAGAACATACACGTAACAACAAAGTTATATTATATTAATAATATATATTATATTATAACGTATATTATAGCAGAACTAATATTCTTGTGTCACAGTGGGGTTGGGTCATTATTAGTGGCACTCTATTAGCATTAGAGGGAGAACACCTGACCGATCGGACGGAGGACAACGTCTGCAGCTCAGTTGCTGTTTAGAAATGTTATGAAGATTTATTAAGTAAAGAAGATCAAGCTGGACGGTTCCTTTTACTCCCCTTTACAGGTCGATGTGGCCAATGAGGTATGCAAAGTTATTTGTAAGGTTTTAAGTTGTGTTTATATTAAGTTTAAGAGCTTCTAGTCTGCAAAGGGATGGTTTTGTAAGTTATTTTGTGTTTATGAAATATTTGTTTAATGATTACTCTCACGCATTTACACCTGGCTTTAACATGCGTTTTTCCTCATCCCGATAATATCGAGAAACTAATCACATTTTAATGCCATGTATAAAAGGGGAGTTTACCCTTTTACTCAGAGTTTCAGCACATCTTCTATGTATGGAACGTTGAGGAAATGTTGGAAACAGTGAGATATGCTGAGTCAAGCTGCCTGTGGTAATTTTTTTCCCTTAACTGGTCATGATGCTATTGGCTCAGTTACCTCTCTAAGTAAGAAAGCCAATCTGAGGGTTTGGATTCAAACTCACGCAGAAACAAAACAATTACCTCTTAGAAAAGAGACACTTGGAGACATTTTGTCTCTTTCTCGTTTTTCTCGGCAGAAGAAATTCTTGTCTTTTAACTCCAGTTAACTCCAGTATGTAAGGTTCAGCTTTAAAAACAAATCAACCTAAAAGTATAAAGGTCACAGAGATCAAGGACTGATGGACCCTAGCCTCACTCATCTTAATCCCATTCCATATCTGCCCAGCAGATGTTCTTACACACACCCGCAGACACACAAAAAGAACCACCCTGTGTAATATGGTTATGTACTGCTGAAGTTAATGGACCTTTCTGAATTCCAGGAGCACCCGTCTCAGACATTCAAACTATTTCCCTGTGGTGTTTCAAGCCTAAAGGATAAATCCTTCTCACCTCAGTCCTCCTGTCTGCTGGTTAATAAAATCTCATGTTTATTGTATGCATGGGTGAACATATTAAAGAGAGGCATTATCAGCCAGGTAGAGCTGCACACAGAAGGGAGGACCTGAACTACACAGACTTGATTTGAATTCACCAATCACCCCTCCCCCTGCTTTTTTCAGGGCTTCACGTAGAAAAGTCTGAGGACTTCTGGGGATAATGCGTGTTTATACAAGCATCCCTGCTCCTCAGTGAATTGTAGCATGCACACACACAACCACACACATACAACACATATGCACCCGACTGCTCTAAGCTCACCATTTTACTGGTGATCTCCCTGCTCAGCCTTGTTTAATACACTTTCCATCTAACGCGATTCATCACAAACTCATTGAGGTTTGGCAGCACTCCTGTGGAAAATCTTAACACTGCAACCCATGCCAAAGTTCTCCTTGTCCTTAATAAACACAATGTCTAGAAAGGGAACTTGCAGAATGGTGGTGACTTTGCTGCTGTAGTGTGTTTGAAAATCTAAATTTTATCAAAGTTCAGGTGAAAGGAACATAAGGGCACAATTGGCCCATTCATCACATCCCCTTTACAGTAATGCAACTCCTTGGATGTCTGTCATTTTATGGCTGTTAGTTGCCACTTCTCTCCATAAGATCATAAAAACTCGAGCTGTTACCATGTAATGGTCTGCAGTTGAAATCCAGATGTCTCCTGGTAAATGCACACTTGGAAAAGGATAGAGGAGAGAGAAGGAGGTAGCAGGTAGAGGGGGGGTCATAGAGGTAGAAATTTGGTGAAGATAGAAGATGTACAGTGCGAAAACACATATGGTTTACAACTGTTTTGGCGTCTTTGTTAAAACACAGATGGGTACAGACGATGCCAAAATATGTAGACAGCCACAGGTCAGGAAGGTCTGATGAAAGAGCAGTATCAGGGGGCAAAGTACGTCAGAAATCCCAGTGTGCTGGGTGCTTCATGTGGCTGATGACACACTCACACGACCAGACTACAAAACTGAATGAACAAAAAAAGTCTTTTAGGATTTTCCTAAAAGACTCCAGACTACAACAGACTGTCTCTGAATTAAGTAATTTACTCCATAAACTAGACATAAACTGTAGATGTTGAATACTGATGGACACATAATGGAGACAAACCATCCTGAAGCATTTCTGTGGTGTTCAGTGGAAGATTCTGGCTACTTTCTGCACAATGTCTAACCTTGATCCAGTCCAGCGCTCCCATTCAGACCTTGTCCCTGAGGAGTAGAACCACTGGTGAGGGAAGGAGAGAGGAGGAGGAGATGTAAGGAGGGAGGGAGGGGGGACTTTCCCACTATTCACTGAGAGCTACTCATCCACTCTGTGTACATTTCATTCTGTTCTCCTCCTCTTTATTAGGGCCCGAGCACGAACCGTGCGAGGACCCTATTGAAACTGTCAGGATTATATTTTTCTTTTTTCTTTTTTTTCCTTTTTTCTGCAAAGTAAGCTCAATTTTGGCAGCTGCAACATGCTCGAAAAGTCACCAAATTTGGCACACATGTCAGGAGTGGTGAAAAATTTCATATTTTGTGGGTTTCGCGCATGGGTGTGGCAAAATGGCTCGCTAGCGCCACCTACAAAATTAGAAACAATTAGCCCCTTGTCCACGTTCAACCTACATGCACGGAATTTTGTGGGGACGTATATCATGTCATTTTGAATTTTATGTCAAATTGTGCTATCTGTGAGTTTTCGTCAATGGGCGTGTCCGTGGTGTCGATGATTCACCATGAAACAGGAAGTTGCTGTAACTTCAGTGTACATGCTTACATCTGCACAAAACTTTACATGTAGGATGAAACTCACGCCCTGAACACATGTACATGCTGACATTCACCCACAGTCATAGCGCCACCTGCTGGCAACAGGAAGTGACCTTTAACGAAGCAGCCCGCGTAGCACGTTTCACCCAGCGGCACCGGCAGAGATCCTGAATATGCACGCAGTCGACTCATGCCCCGACGCATGTGCGAGGGCCTGCCCAACGCTGCTTGTAGCTTTAATTTCCTTTTCTAATTTGAACACCCGCTATCATGTCTTGTTCCGATGTTTTTCCACCATTTATCTGTTTTAGTAGGGCTTACATTGTGGCATAGTCCCCAAAGGATGGATCTTAATGACATCCCAAACAAAATAGGCTCTGAAAAATGTATACAAATGTTTTACAAATATCAACCATCATAGTTTAAAAATTCATGTGGATTGGCACTAATTTGTATGCAGAAATTAATGGTACCCAGAAGATGAATCCTAATGTCTTTGTTGATGCCTTGACTTTTTCTCCAGCTCCACCAACATTTTCATTTATCCTGTAAAATATCTCAAGAACTACAGAACTATCTGAATTGTCAGAAAATCACCCTTCAGGAGTGGGACCATGAATCAGGTGCAGACTGAAATATTGTCCAATGCTTTGGTTTATTACCAAATATCTGCATCAGTATCAGCTGTACTTCATGTTTAGTACTAATTGGTAAATGGTAGCATGCTAAAATACTTCTCTAAGATAGATCTAAGATAGTGAATGTGGTAAACAGTATACCTGCTTAATATCAGCATGTCAGCATGCTTATTTTTACATTTAGTTGACAGGATGGGTGTGCCTGAAGATAGCCTCACAGAGCTGCTAGCGTGGCTCTGGAGTCTTATTCTTATTCTCTCACCAGTTCAGGCATGTAAACATAAAGAGAGCACATTAATATAATTAAGATCTGTAACTGTTGAAAAGCAGTGACACAGTCCAAAGGGGGACATATAGATGGAAAAACTAAACTAAGAGAGATGGAGAGAGGCCAAAATGAACGGAGGGGGACTCGGTGGTGTGATGGGAAGAGCGTGTCTAGACTGTTCCTGGCCTGCCTGAGCTCTGCTCTTTGAAGTGTATGCTAGTGATGCGTGCTGCACTTTCAGGGCATGTGTGCAGGGCTCTGATGAGGCTTACTCCAGATCTTCTGTTTTTAGACCATCATCTCCGGGTTTATAGTCTCTGTGCCCATCACACTGTGCTTCCTCTTCTTTTCCCCTTCCATTCATATTCCTTCCACTGATCTTTTACCCCTTTGTGTCCCCCACCTCCTTCCCTTGCCTTCCCTTACGCCATTTTCCATCCTCTATGTAGCGCTGGCCCCCACCACATTCCAAGCAGATGTTAGCTGTGTGTGTGTAAATGTGTGTATGAAAGAGAAATTGTACTTTTCATCAGATATGAAGACGAGACTCATACCTGAGTGCTCTAATTGATATTCTGTCTGGTCTCCCTTGAGGCAAGTAACTCTAAAGTCAGCCATTTCCTGTCAAAATAAAACATGGCAGTGGTAATGACTCTACCAAAGCACAAAAAAATACAGTAGAAAAGTACAGTATTGTACTGTAGTTTAACAAATGAACATTTTCTTTGACAGTTCAGTTTTAGCAGTGGTGGAAACATTTCAGCCAGTCACACATGTATTGCCCTTTTTAAAGGGGGGTTTATAGAAAGGGTGAGGTAGCACTTTCCAGAATCTTTAGAAAATTACAAGAAGAGTGGGAGGCCAGAGGGAAAGAGAGGGAAGAGACCATTGAGGTCTGTCTTCTCAACTGGGAGCTGCTGGCAGTTATTAAGCTATACAAGCCACTGAGAAAAATGTACACCCAGAAACTTGTTAAAAAGCCGTGGCAGCCAAAGTGTGTTTCTGCACGTTCAGAAAGAAAAGGGAAGAAATAATGAGCAAAGTGAATTAAACAAGATGACTTAACATTTTCTGCGGTCAGCTTTGTTGTAGTTTGGCGTCTGTGCCTTTCTGTGTTTGGGGATTTGTGAGGGGATATGATGTGATGTCATAACACACTGGAGAGACGGGGTTTTGGAGGAAGGATAAAAGAATATTGTCGTGTAGAAATCTGTCAAAATGAATGACAGATGCCTCAGAAGCATAAAACATGTGTGGTGGAATGGGAGTGATTCAGTGAAAAGAGACAACTGTTGTAGTTCCTTACTATGCATTCAATGGATTAGTAGTCAGATTTAGCATATTTATAGATTGATAGAATCCTCTTTTCTGGCACGAATCAGTGCCTCAAGCGCTCCCTGGCACACGTCAGTGGAATTAGCTGGTAACCGAATGAGCTTCATTACACTGACAGCATGGCATGAAGGGAGGAGGTCATTGAGTGTAATATGGCACGTAGATTTGCTGACATCTTTTCCCCCACCATTACCTCCTGCGGGTCCAGGCTCAGCCCAGCAAAAGAAACTTCCTCACCAACGTTTTCATCAGCCTGTCAAATGCCCAGAGCAGCATAAAAAAATGGCCTTGCAGTAGATTGACCATATTAAATGATAAGCATTTTTAAGAGGTCATTTCTGTGTTCCCTTTACAGTATATAGCAAGGTGGAAAGCACATCACCTGGATGGAGGTTGGGGTTGTCGGATGGGTGTGTTGCAAGTCAGACTTGACCATAACCGTTCCCTAACCCTCCCCTGATTTAGTGATTGGAATGGTTTTAACCTTTAACCACCTATATGTGTCTTACAGAATATGCCAAAGCTCTGCACCAGTCTTCCCGTGAGTAAAACATAACGTGATCATCAAGTAAAATATAAACTTGAGGAGCGACGTCACACCTTACCTCATCATACCACGATGATACATTGTTTCAATTTTCCAATTGGTCTGGTTTGTGTTCACAAAAGCAAAGCCTCAAACCAGATATTGCAAAGGCCATGTGGTGGAAATGGAGTTTGATATTTGGTCATAGAGCCAACAGGTCAATAGACAACAAACCTCTCCAAATACGTTCTTTCTTTGGTGTACTGTTGATGGAGTTTTTTAACACCTAAATGACACTGCTCACTGGATTCCATTCTATTTTATTTTATCGTTGAATGTTTTGAATACCTATGTGTTCTTATGCTTTTTCTCTGTTTAGTGGAAAATGTTCTTAAATGTGCAGAATTAACAGCAATGACTACTTGGATTTAGTATTTTCCCTTCCCAAGAGCACCATTTATTGTTGTTCAACAAGGCTAGGATGCTCAATAAATTGTCTAAAACATTTGAAAAATAGGTTTGAATGCATAATTCTAGTTTTAGATAACTTGTGTTATGGTGCATCAGTTAGTTCTTACAAGTGCTGTAATGATCCTGGTAATTAGAAAAGGTTATATATTTTATGTAGTTCATTGAAACTTCTTGCATCAAGTGACCCACAAATAAACCATGAAATTTCAGTGAAGTGGTGTGGCCATTTTTTTTTTGGTGATGCAATATTGAACTCAGCTTGGACTCTGTGAACTGTGTTTCTCCACCATATTGTTTAAACACAGGCAGGTAGCCACCAAAAGACATGGAGCCACAAAATGAAAAGTGTGCTAATAAGACTGTGAGCCGCCATGACTGCCAGAAATTTGCAGCATACGCTGGCATTGATTCTGTGACCATCTGGACCTCTAATGGTGGAATGCAACCCAGTTCTTCCACAGGATATGGCACCATTTGGTGCTCACTTGATGAGGACACAAACTGCTGGGTCAATTGCCACTCCAGTAGTGCTGATCTGAAGAGGTGTACAAACGCCTTGAAATAGCCGTCAGCACTGTTTCTACTTATGTGAAAGCAATAATCAAGCAAAGCCAAAATCTCTAGCTGAGGCAGATGGGAGCAGCAGGAGACAGAGCAAACGTAGCTGAAAATCAATAAAGACATCAAGATAGTGTCATCAAGCGCTGCAAGGAATTATGAAGTAATGGCCAGCTGGCTCAATGTTTTTCTCCTGGTCCAATATTTGTATATAGAAAACCATATGTTTGGCATCACAACCTCTTAACCACTCACTTTTGGTTTTCAGTGACAGGGTTTCATAGCATAAATCTGATTCTTGCAAAAATATATCAATGCAAAAACAAAACACTTTCTTTTGAAATAGTCTGCATTTTTATTTCACAATTGTGGCGTTGGGAGTCGATGTCAGAATGGCACTTGGCACTTGTTTCTAGTAGACACCTTCAAAAGCCAAGTGCAGAATGCAAATGGTGTAACACACCAGCAGCAACAGTGGTCTACCTTCTTCATGCATCCACCTTCCTCTATTGCCCCCCATTGTTTATCATTTTACTAAAGCTTTTTGTAAGGTGTTATGGGTAATATATTGGCAAGTGCAGAGCAAATGTTTTTCTGTTTAGAGAGATAAAGGAATGGCTAAACTGTCATTTTACACAGTGAAGCTTTGTATTGGAAAAATGCAAATACAAATGAAAGCGTCCAAGGTGAGGGTGCAAGGTAGAAATGGAATTCCACACATAACTGGAAGTGCTTCCACCCAACGATAAACTTAAAAGAAACATTTTAGAAATTACATTCTTGCAGAGAGTTAGATGAGAAGATTGATACTACTCTGATGAATCTGCAGCCAGTAGATACTTAGCTTAGCTTAGCACAGAGACGTTTAAGCAGGAGGAAAGCCTGTTTAAAGGTATTTAGAATTCATATTTTCATATTTAATGATTAAAGACTAAAATGGATCACATTGGCCTGTGTGGGTGATGTACATGTAAAACAGCTGTGTGTCTTCACTATGTCCCTGCAGCTGCCGGGATGGCTGACTCACAGTGCTATGATTAGTCTGTACTGTCTGCTTCACCACCTTTTAAATCACCTTATGATTATGTCTACTACTTATGACTGCATTTTTTCAGACTTAGGTCTGGATGTTCTTACAGGACTGGCTAGCAAATAATATTACATTTCTGATAATTGCAAGGACATTTTGTACAAGCATTAATGGTTCCAAAGGATTAAGGCTACTGACTTTGATGATTCTCAAACTTTTCCTGTAGGGCCAGCATGAGAATGACATTTTTGTTTTTTAGTGAAATGTCTCAACAACTACTGGATAAATTATCATCATATTTCACAATTCTTTAGCACAATCGGGTCAAAATTTGACCAGTTCTTTGGTTTATGTACAAATATTTGCAAAAATAATGACGTTCCCATCAGGGTCAGGTTTACTATTTTTTGCTAATTAGCAAGTGTTAAAGGGTTTGTGACCATGGTCAACATCAGCATGTTAACATTAATTGTATGTTAGCGTATTGACATAACCGACAAAAGCACCGCCGTGCCTATGTACAGCCTAAGAGAGCTTCTAGCTTGGCTGTAGATTTTTAGTAGGTTGTTTACATTTACATTTACATTTATTCATTTCGCTGACGCTTTTATCCAAAGCGACTTACAATTGCTATACATGTCAGAGGTCGCACGCCTCTGGAGCAACGAGGGTCTTGCTCAAGGACACAATGGTGGATGGGTCACAGTGGGGGATTGAACCCAGGTCTCTCACACCAAAGTCATGTGCCTTATCCATTTCGCCATCACCACCCCAGTGTTTACCGTTTAATAGGAACACTTTCATTATACTGTATTTTATTATCATTATTTGATATTCATGGCAGAGAAAGAGCGAGAGAGAGAGAGAGAGAGAGAGAGAGCGAGAGAGAGAGACACTCCGTCGCACGTGTCTATTCCCCTGCAGCAAAGTCGCAAACATCAACCCAAGGATCGGTACGTGATGTCACCATCACAGGGAAGCGCTTCTGCCGGCTGCACATACAGGTCCGTGTGTGGCGGTGGTGTCACGTACTGATCCTTCAGAAATGCTTGGGAAAATGTAGCGTGTGTGGAAGCTACCGCGCTACTCGGCCAATAAAAGAGCTTCGTTACTGAAAAGCTATTTGATTCAGAAAATAGCGACGCTGCCACCAAGCTACCGAGAAATGTAGTTAAACTAGTAACAGCGCTACTGGTAGCGACGCTACTGCCCAACACTGGTAAGACCACATTTACCTGATAAAGTTGAATACCTGATCACCACACAGATGTCTTACAGCAATAACAATTGGTCACAATCCCCAATTGGACAGGCCTTGTATGAATAATAAGATAACACTATGTGCCACCTGTGCATGCTGGTTCTCTGATGAAAGACAGAGATAGATAAAGAGAGAAATAAAGGTCAGCTCAGATTTTTTAGGATGGTCTGTCTATATAAAGCACAAGCTAAGTTTAAAGTCAGTTGACATGGAACACACATAACCCATCTCTCCTTTTACTGTCACTTTACCCACCCCCACTCCCAAATATACACTAACAAACACACACAGAAATGCTTGGTATGGTATATTTACAGGACATTCATTTTTAAAGTGCAGACACAAAGACAAATGCTCTTTTTGCTTATGCTTTCACATTAATGTACATTTGCACACAAAAAATGCTAAAATGTGACAATATGAACTCATTAGCAGAAGAATTTCAATTTCAATTTCAATTTCTCTCTTGCTTTTCTGTCTCTCTCTTTCATATACACTGAGTCCCACCCACAGTTTGTTTGACAGGCCACATCAGCCACAAGTGGATGTGCCTCTGGGGTATTATTATGGGATGTAAAGGATTTACATTCCCAGTTTGAAGATCAGCTCCTGCTAATGATTTAACTTAAACAACCCATAAGATAAGATGGAATAAGGGGAGATAATGCAACATAAAATGAGAAGGCTCCATCTTGGCTTAACTTTACTTACGGCTTGTCTACATGAAATCTGAAAAGAGTCGCTCCTGGTGGCGGATGATTATCACCCCTCGGCCCTACAGACCATTTTAGAGTATTATAGTTCAGTGCTTGTATGGCGCACAACTTTAGGGTTTTATTATATATTAATACTCTCATAGCATTCTTTTCAGCTGCAGCAGGCAACTATTTTCAAGGAAGAAGCACTCTATATTTCCAGCACCAAACAGCAGACCATGAATATGGACTGTTTGGTGGACAGAAATGAACAAGACTCCAAATGAGTGCTAAATGGTTTCTACTTGATTTTGAACAAGTTTGCAATATCAACTTAAAAATAATATTTTGACAATATACAGTAGGTTTAACATAACTTAAAGCAACAGCAGGGAGGGTCACTATATCCCGACAGCAGTACATGACACAGATAAATCTGTAAAAAAAAAAAACACAAATAAAAAATCAGGGTCCTCTGGCTTCTCCTACTGCTCCTAATGCCATTTGGATGAATCCACCGCTCCTCCTCGCCCCACATAGAGCTTTGGTCTTATTACGTTTGATGCCATGGCACTCATATCGACAAGTGGCAAAGTGGCATGATGACAGTGCGAACACATTTGAGGGGGGACAGTGGTTTACTGGCTTCTCATCACGCTGTTAGACGTTGTCACAGCAGCCTCTGCTTGGGACGCTCTGTGCCGCAATGTGAAGCTTTGGAGTGGCATCTTTGTGAAGACTAGAGGGGCTTAGCAGAGAGATATGAGCAGCAGAGAGGGACACGGAAAGGTTTTGCATTTTATGTTCAATTGTTATCGATTGCAGCTTCAGTGTGAGGCAGCGTCATTTAAAAAAGCAGTAATAGCACTTTTGTCCTTTTACAAATGAAAGTTGAATTTATAAGCAATATAATGCACCCTTTGTCCATTCAGCAAACTCAGGGGTTTTGCTAAATTTAGCAAATTTTAGCAAACATGCGTGGCACTGATGGCTTAGTTCTTAAGATCCTCCCTGGACTAGCCAGCAGCATTCTAACCCTAACCCTAACCCTATGAATACAATTTAACCTTTGAGCTATGTTATGACTCTGAACTAGAAAGGTGGGTGCTGGGGTGGAGGAGGCTTTGCCAGGAGCACAGTGAGTGTGGCAGCACTGGTGTAGCAAAGACCAGTGAGGAGGAATCATATTTAAATGGACCGCTTTATTATGAGAAAGGGCTGTGGTTGGTATGTGACTGATTAAAAACATCAATTCAATCAGCGAGCTGTCAGCTGATTACAGTTGGGGCGAATGACATCGTTGAGCTTGAGCTTCATATTCGATATTGCCCCCTTTTTTGACTCTCATTTATCATTACACCATCATTATTGCCACTTGTGGCCACAGTAATTGCTGTTTACCGCCATCACTTAAATTGTCTTTGATTTGATAAGAGAGGTAACAGTTGAGATAACATACAACAAAGATCATAGTATACATTATGCATGCGTTTAACCACAGGTCCACTAGGATACCCCTATAACACAACTTAAAACATCCCTTAAGGTTACAGATGACCTCATGGGATGACATCACAGCAACACCTTGCTGAGCCCCGTTCTTTTTTGCTATTACAACTTACTACAAACCCGTCTGTTAAAGCGCTCTGCCAAACATCAGCATCATGGGACTAACATCCAGACGACACCAGACAGTCTTTCATGCCATGACATCACCACAATGTCCTCACCCCACTGTTACTGTGTAATGATGTGCGAATGGTGATACTCATGCAGGTTTGACTTCAGCTATGTGACATGTGAAATTACCACTAAAGCCACATTTCACTAAATCTTTAAATGTTGTCAAAGCAGAGATATATTCCTTTAGATGAATTTTCAGGTCTGGACAGGTGGAAGACAGCTGTCATGATCAAAAACAGAAAGGGAGATAATGCTGCTGATGTGTCTGGCTCATTCTGAGGTTATACTGTCAGTAAGAGAAAAAAGCAATAGGGTGGGAAGAAGTGGGACAGGGCGGGGCTCCTCAGACATGACTGGAAAACTTCAGGCATACAGATTAGATGAAGGTGGAGCTCATTGTTGGAAAGGCAGCTTTGTTGGTATTGCTCCACCCCCTTCTCCCCCTGCCCCCTCCCAATGCACACACAGATACGGTTTTCCTATATTTTCTCCACAGCCTATCATGTAATAGTAGAAACATATGCGCACTGCTGTGCTGACATGTGCGCAGCGCCTGGGTCCACAGGGAGGGTGAGGGATACATGGTGCACTGAAAAAATACTATTAATTCTTCTCCTCCTTTCCTTTTTTCTCCCTGTTTTCCTTTAGTTTTTTCCCTGCTATGTGGTTCTTTTCACTTTTGACTGGGTGCACAAAATTCCCCACATCCCCCTCCCCTGTTCTAGCTCCTTCCATATGTAACCAAACTTGGTGATCTCCACTTTGCATTTCTGATTTCTACTGGCCTGCCTCATCCTGTTTGGTCATTTTCCTTTTGCTTTTTTATCAATTGTCCTTGCCTCATTTTGCTCTCCCCTCACATATATTTTTCCTCTCTGACTTACATCTTCGACCGTTGCCTTGTGTGTTGAAGTCGCAAGTTGCAGAAAGACCAAAAGATGTTTTTAAAGAGAACAAAACTCCTTGACAGCTGTGCATTTGCCTTGGCTCTTACTTTTGAGCAAATTCCATCCCACCCTTTTGCATCACTCACTGCCTCACGTTCTCACAGCTCCCACGTTTTCTCTTTCCGTCACTTTTTTTCTCCTTCCTCCACTTCCTCCCTCCTTTCTCTTTCTCCTCCCAAAAACTTCTCTCAACTCTCCCCTCTTTCCTTTCCCCCTACTTTATGACCCCTTCCTTCCAGATCCCTCCTCCCTACTTCTTCTCACCTCTTTTGTAATGTCCCTGCTCTTATTCTCTGTTACCCATCTTGAAAGTTGGTTTTGCTTCCATTTCTGTCTTGGATGACAGAATTGTCATTTACTGTGACCATGACCCAATATCCTACTGTCAGCATGATTTATATCATTCAGTGTGAAGCGTGGTGTGACTGTGACTCCAAGGAAAAATGGGTGAAGGAAAAAAGATATCAACAATCAGGTTAGACAATTTGGACAGACATACATAAAGAGACCAAGAGACCTTCAATCACTTAGAGTAGTGCCTGTCACAGCTATGTCAGAAATAGCTCGATGGCAGCTCATTTTCTTTCAGGTTTGTCTCATGAGTGTATTCTTTGGCTGGGTGGGTGTTCACTAAAAAAAGGGAGGATGACTCTGGTCTCTGGGATAAGAAACAGACATGCCCTTTGCTTGTTCGAGAGGGGAATGTAAACAGCAGTATTTTACAAGAATATGTCATTATGTTCTACAAACTTCCTCATAGTGAAGTTACATGTTGTAGTAATAAGATAAATTACAATATCACTGATGCATTGAAAAATTAAATAAATGGCAAACTTCAATTGATGTCCTCAAGGAAGCTTTGAGCTTGGGATTGTGGGTCAGAACAATATTGCAATGAGCGTGGTGATCTGTCATTGATCACATTTAGTCATCCCCTTTTTCAGTCAAAAATATGTCAGTCTTCTATTAATTTATTCTCAATAGTTTTTGTTATTAAAATAAAGAAAAAAGTTCTTAAGGTAACATTATAAATTCTCTTTTTCCGTTCAGCAGCTGGAGAGGCGTGTTTGTGTCTGTGCTTGATTAACAGCAGTTGGCAGGCTGAGCTCCGCCAGGGGAGCCTATTTATTGCAGCACAGCAACTGAGGCAGTTAGGTAGCTGTAAGGAAAATTCTCTCAATCTGAGAGCTGCTTCAGGGTATTTATAAAGGCCTCTGTCCAGTACCATCCTCTGTTGCACCAGGCAGTGTAACATCACCTACAGTAGGTTATTAACATTATGTCTTCTAATATCTCCTTGTCTGTCACATTCCCTTGACCACATCTCATATTATGTAATTATACGTGTAGTGTGTAGTCATGGATATCTGACAGCAGGACTAGAAGCTACAGTGTGTATATATATGTATATATATAGTATGACTGGGTCTCAGTGCTGCGTTCGACACAGTCAACCACAACATAGGACAACTGAGGACAACTGGGAGGGACTTTCTGGCACAATAATAAACTGGTTTGAATCCTACTGAAAGGCAGGGACTACTTTATCTCTATAGGTAATCACTCATCTGAGCTGACAAAAATTACCTGTGGGGATCCCTAAGTCTCGATTCATGGCCCTCTTCTGTTTAACATCTACATGCTTCCACTGGCTCAGATTATGAAAAATAACAACATATGTTATCATAATTATGCAAACAACACACAAATTTACATAACCATATTGCCAGGGGACTATAATCCCATACAAATACTGAATAAGTGCATTGAATAAATCATTGATTGGATGTACCAGAATGTAATTCAATTAAAACTGAAATAATTGTTTTTGGAACCAAGGAAGAACAATTAAGTGCTCAGCTTCAATCGTCAATCCTCAATGATAAATGCCACAAACCGAGCTAGAAATCTTGGTGTAGTCAAGGACTCAGACATGAATTTCAACAGCTATAGTAAAGGCTAAGTTCTGTATTTTTTGAAACTGGTTCAATACTGAACGAGTGCGCTACAGTCAGCCTTGTGGGCTATTGTGTCCCGTTAAAGTACGTCCACTAAAGTGCTTGTTTTTGCCACTGACAGGCTCAGATTGTTATTACAAGTGTCTGTCAACTCTGTAGAATAGATTCCTACACACATACACCTTGTTTTTTAAAGAGAACAATCCTTTTTGTTTAAAGTTGTGATATTATGATAATTTTCAGGTTCACAATTTTATTTAAAGGTTGTACAAGAATACGTTTACCTGGTTTAATTTTTCTGTTACACCATTTTGTGACATTTTGTCATACCGCACATTGCTGCAGCTCCTCTTTTCACCCCTGTGTGTTGAACACTCTGTTTTAGCTACCAAGTGAAGCATCTTACTTTGATGGAAGTTGCACATGTGCAGTACCTAGTTAAGGACTATCAGAAAATCCGAAGCAGAGTAGGGCGGATCCTGACAAGCCTGTAACCATGGGTTTGGTTCAGCTGTGCTTCAGAACCTAGACTGGAGCAAGAGTCTCAGAGTGGTAAGTTATTTGTGACACATTGATGTTTCATTCGTAAAGTTGTAACTGTGCTCTGTCTCTACATCACAGTTACAACTTTATGTCCATTGACTGCCTGGAGGGGTGTCGAAAACTCTCTAGGTCAGGTGGGTGTGAGGAGAGGCAACAGGCGGACGTCTTGTCAGTGTGGTTCTCCACAAGTGTTTTTTAGGGCTTGCCACACTAGCCACTAGGCAAGCATAATGACACGTGTCACATAGTGATACAGATGGGTTAGGAAGTAAATGCTGGACTTCAGATGAGGTGTTTTCAGGCAGGTCAGGAGCAGTATTTTCCTTGGGAGATGGTAACTCCCTTAGGGGTGGGCTTTTTCACTTTGCACACTTATTACATGCACAAAAAATATAACACAAAAAAATCAAAAAACATAATATGACATCTTTAACCAGAAACTGGTTGCTATATCGCTCTCCTCAAAGCCACAAGCCAGCATTGACAAAAACACCAATTTCACCCTTTTCATATCACTCTGCTTCTGAGGTCTTTACAATGGCTTCCTGCCTGTCAAATAATTCATTTTAAAATATTACTGTTGGTTTATAAAACACTGAATGTTTTTTGGGCAAAATACATTTCTGATTTTGCTATGTTATCTGCTATGTTATGAACGACCCACAGTCAAAATTAACATTGAGAAGTTGCGTTTAGGTTTTCTGTACCTCATATCAAAAACAAACTCCCAGAAAACTGCTTGTCTGCTACAACTACAACAAGACTTTTCTTTTTGCTGTTGCCTAATATTAAATCAAATCTGAGCTTGCTTTTGACTAATATCTTCCAATGCTATATTGCCCTAAGTGTTTTTATGTTTTATATAAGACATTTTCAATTGTCTTGTTGTTGTGCTATACAAATGAATTTGCCTTGCTTTGCCTTGAGCCTTTGGCCCACTGCAATATTTATATATTTGCAGGGAGTATCTGAGCATAACTTGAATGTCAGTAGCGACGCTTCTGGAAAAAAATGCTATATTAAGTTACTATTGATGCAAACTGAATACTTCTTACTGGTGCAGCTTCATACTAAATGCATTTAACTGGTGAAACACATGTTGACTTTTATTATGAAGTAGTCACAGGAAATGCTTGTCAGTGAGCATGACAATAACCACTACTATTCATCAAAAAATTGTCATAAAACTGTCATCTTCGATTTTCGAGTTTTTGACAGCTGATCAGTTTGAAATATTGCATGAGTAATCTGGATCAGCCACAATGAGTTGTGCAGACGAGAGGCTGCACACCCCTGACTTTTCAGTGTGGTAACCAATTCCTCACTGTACCCTTCACAGACTCATGTCGTATTCAGCACTTTAGATTTTGAACTGCAATTGCTGTTACCACCAGTTATTACATGTGTCTCACAATCAACCAGGGCTGAAAACATAAGAATTACAACTTTAAAGGGACTATATGTATTATACTACATGTAGTTTTCAGTGGCCACTAGCGGTGCAGTTTTTAAATTGCAACCAGGTGTGTGCTCATACGAGTGCTCAAACTAATGAGTGAGCAGAATCCGATACACACTGGGAGACAGTTTCACACAACATGCTGAAAACTTAGGTAAACACCCACTGCAACACGTCAGCATTAGCCCGTCTACCAGCTTTTCAATAACTATTGTTGTATCTTTCTCCAGAAGCTCAGCAAAGTCACCACAGCTAAATGTATTGGATGATCTAATGATTGGATGATCTGGATGATTGAACTAAATGATAACTAAAACAGTTAGTGAGTCAGACTGAATATTATAAATGAGATGCCACATTTTATAACAGTTAGACCGCAGTAAGTAATGTTACTGTAGTGATTGGGTCTCCCAATATGGTGTCGTCCTGTGCCATTACTTTGCATTATTGTATGTTATGTGGGTCACACAATTTACAGCGACTTACACCGGTGAAATGACAATAAGTCTAAATTGAAAGTTCCGAAGCAAACAGCAGCGGATCCATGATAACAAAGCTGGATGGCTATATATATATAGTGACACAAGGCTGGATGTGTGTGTGTGTTAATACATATATAAAACTAACCATACACTGTATAAGAACAACCAATCTCCATATATTTAGGGACAATTGTCATATTTAGTGAGAGGTTGAGGCTTCATTATTTTGAGCTTCTTTTGGAGTAAAGCGAGACTCTAAATCATGCTCTTGTGTATGCTCATCTTTAACACTGTTCTGAAGCTGTGGTCAGAGTGGATGGATGTGGCCAGGATGCTGCCTGTTTTGTTTCGAGCCACAGCTTTTGGTAGGTGACACTCAATTTAGGTGTCAGGTGATATCAAATTAAAGTTGACTTATGGAAACATTGGACCTGCCAAGAACATTTCTTTTTAGTCTGACCACATCTTTAAAAAATAATGTGAAAGTCTTTTCACTCTTGTTGCAAAAGCTGTCAGAGAATGGATTTCATTTTCATGTGTCAAAAGACTTTTCTTTTTGTTCTACTCTCTCTGAGCCATAGGTGGATGAACTTGTCGTTGCTCCATTTTGTTCTGCCCCAGCAAAGCCTCAGGTCAAGGCAGACTACAGTGGGTTCCCAAGGGCCAGGTTTTCAGGTACACCATCCAAATCCACAGAAATGTTCTTAATGCAGGAAAGTATTCATTTCTTTTCTTTCAGTTCTGACAAAAGTACATGTTATTTTACATTTTTAAGCTTTTGAAAACTGTGGTTTTCTCAGGAAACCACCATGTACTTAGGTGGAAAAATTTCATGAGGTGGTGCTAGTACCCTGCAATAAAGTTCATTCCATGATTAAGCAAGCTGGTTCTATTCCAACATCCAATTATGGTGGTCACATGCAACTTTTCAATAAAATAAATTTGTCGACTGGAAGTTACATCAGTCAGTCATGACTAAAGCAAAAATGCTTTTACTTTAGTCGCTTAAAATCCTGTCAAACTTTTAAAATCTGTACTGCAGTTTTGTTCCTAATTTACCCCACTCGCTGACGTAAAGTCATAGGCATCTTGTGGCTACCTTGCCTCCATATTTGTTTTGTGTGATGTGGGCTGTTGCAGGCATGTTTTGCCCTCACTCTGAAGTTCTCCCAAGCTCCAGGACATGGTCTCACCATTTAATGAGCCTCTACTTCAGCTGCCTTTTTACAGCAAGCTGTAAAGACAAACAATACAACATCATTAGTGTATTTTTTCATGAAAGACATGGGTTTAGGATCTAATTATTATATAACAAGAAAAAGGAAGTTTGCATGTTACATTTCCACAAGATGCATTGAGTTCACTGTCCTCAATGACATTCTAGCAATAGCATTTCTTTTTCTCCTCTTTTGGTTGGCAAACAACAAAATCCTCCTTTCATAGTATCATATGGTTTTGGAGAAATGTGGTTGAATACTCTGCTTGGTCAGATGACTGCATGAAAATTATTGTAATTTGATCAGTGGTAAGAGCTGTGCCCAATGCAAGGCAGGGCGCACAGGCAAAGGTTCAGAAGCATTAAAGCGCCAGAAAAAACAACAAAAAAAAATCCCAGAGCAAAGCAGAGACTTTGAGGAATTTTAGTTTAACACAAAATAAGGCTCAGGCAGTCATGCTGCTTGGTAAGAACCCGATTTGGGTGTATAAACCCTAACAGGTCATGTTATGAACAGCTCATTGGTTGTATATTGAAAGGTCAGCAACAAACAAGGTCAAAGTTGAAACTGAATGCAACAGCAGAGCATTAAGTTCAAACGGCACCCTTTGCAAAGCGTAGCCTTGTCAGTAGCGGTGTGACATCTCATTCCATGAGAAAATAACAGATCATGTCAGCGAAAGAGATTCAGCTGTTGATTGCATATCGTGTTCTTACCAATAGTAAGAACTCAGCCCTCTCACTTATTTGAATGAGGCTACTCCGTTGATGAAGCAGGGGTGCCAACACAGAGGACTCCAGCAAAAATATCAACAAAAAAAAAGATTTAAAAAAAAGAAAAATATTAACCTCATCAACCTTTGTTAGAACGTAATGTGACATCATTTGGCAATGCGCTCTGTTGCCAACTAAATATGTGCAATTGAACATAACTGGTAGATTGTAGATAGATGGGCACAAATACATCACAAAGGGTCTTGTTACATATTAGAAATACTTGCTCATCAAATGTATTAATTAAGTAAGGAGTAGCTTCAATATGGGTCTGACCTTAAAGTTACAATGTGTAAGATTAGAGTAAGAATAGTTAGTTAACGGAGTGGATGGATGGGACAAAATAAAACAGGACTTTTAAGTATAACGGTATTTTTAAACTAGGGCCCTATTATACGTTTTGATGTCAAAATGACTAGTAGGTACAAAAGTTTTGAAATCCTTGCAGTAAATGGTTTCATGTCAGAAACGAAGGAGAAGAGTTTGTTGTATACATAGAGAAGCTGCTAGCAAGACTTCATTTCCTAACGTTACTTCAACACAACAAACCCCTCTCTTGAGTCAAGTTTTCACCATCGTCTTCCTGCAACAACTCGCCTTTCATTTCTCAGATTTCAGAGCGAGGATTTTCTTTGAGCAAGACTTCAGTTTCCTGTTAAAAACAAAGGGTGTCACCAGGAGTCACTCATCGTGAACCTTTCCATGATGCTGTCAGACGCGTCATTTAGCAATGTAGACGATGCACAGTTGCACAGAAGGAAAAAGTGGCAGCAACTGCAGCTGAAGCCATCTAATGCACAAATTCCAAAACATTTTGTACCCACTGGTCATTTCAACACCAAAATATGTGAAAATACGACTAGGTTTTATCGAAATTAGCCTTTAACCCAGGACACTGCTGTTCAAATCCTGTGTGAAACAGGATTTCTGGGAAGTTAAATAACTTACACTTTTGTGCCTAAACCTAGCCAAGTCCTCAAAGGATACTGAATATTCATTATTATTCATTATTGCTAACGTGACTTGACATAGCATATTTATTGTAACTTTTCTATGGAGCCCTGAGCGTCCAGAAATTATGCCAAAGGGATACCACAGTGTCATATTTTTGAAGAGGAGGGCCACTAAACAAGGGGCAGTATTTTATAAACTGGAATTGAGAATATGTGGGTTTACCTCACAATTGTTGCAATGAAGCATGAAATGATTGCCTGCGTGACAACTTTGATGTTATAAAATGATAAACTTGTGGCTCTGTCACTCAAACAGGACTTCCTGGTCTTACTGTTACCTGATAATGGATTGCTGGAAGTAGCAATACATTTGGTGGTCATTATTTGAAGTTTGAGACAAGTTTGTAACTATAGAAATGTCTTACATGTCTGGAAAGCACCATGCTGGATACATAAAGAAATGCAAACGGGGATCAAAATGTATTACAAGTAATGTAACAAAGGGATAGTGTCCCACAGGAGGACAGGAAGCTGGTACTGGGGTGCAGGGCTGAGCGGAGTCAGGGGGCTGAAAGGCCCTGTTTACAGAATCCACAGTCTGCTAAACACATTAGGGCCCTCTCCCCTCAGCTATCAACACTTCCAGGAATGCTCATGCATAATGTCTGTCATGCCAACTCAGACTAATACTCTTACACAGACACGTTAGCAGAATAAATACAAATATAAAGGGATAAACAAACACTATAAATGTATTAGAAATTATATTCCTAGATATGGATTGGATTAAATGAGTTTTGCAGATAGGGAAAGAAAATCGAGACTGTAATTAAAAGACCCAGTGGGCTTGTGGGAGAGTGCTGACGTGGATGTTTTGCCTGGAAAGAGATGCTTTGCAGTTGAGTCATCCCAGCCAGAGAGAGAGCCATATCCTGGGCAGACTGGGGACCTCTGACCCCTCCCTGGTTCTGCACTAGGCGTCCTCCTCTCTGCCTCTGATTTACACCATGTTTCCAAAGAAACTCTTAGCTGATACGCTGGATGCCATCCCTCCTGGGAGGTCATCCCAAATCATGACGAAGGGTTGGCCCCCCAGTAAGAAGTTGGCTCCGCGTGGAACTCGAGAGGGTCTCCTCTCCGGGAGATGGAGGCAGACCATTGGTTGCTGCTGGAAACAGCAGACAGGTGTGGGTCTGTTCCCCATAAACTGCCTCAAACGGGGCCAGAGACCCCCAGAGGAGGCCTGACACCTACACATGTGTGTAACTACAGGCACACACACACACACACACATAACACACTTGGCTGGGTGGGCCTGCTGTTTACTGAAACAACAGGAAACATCACGGCTGTCAACATTTCAGCATTCTGATTGTTTGCTTCTCTCTGCTCTTCTTGTATTAGTCTCACTTTTAAAGAGACAGTCCACCCAAATTACAAAAAACTTATTTCTCACTTACTGAGTGGTACCCAGTCATGCAGATAGTTTAAAGTTTTTGCTGTTCAAAGCATTTCAAAATTGCATTAAGCAATTCTACGTGTCTTTCCAGCAGCAGTGTCCCCATTGCTTGGAATGGCCTCAGTGATCTTGGCAGGCAGACATTTTTCCATCTCCATCAGGCCCCTAAAGTTCTCCATGCAGAGGGCTTCAATCAACTCACACCATTTTTCAGTTTGATGTTGCAATAAATCTGCCTATCACTTACTCTTGAAAGTGCATTTAGGTAAACAGAATGCATTTCAAAAATGTGATTTGCGTGCAGAACTCATGTCCAGGTAATTCAGCATTTTTAAGTATACTTTGGCCCATTTACTACAAATCATGCATACTTTTATTACTGCTCCAACCATGCTGTCTTAGAATTTTAAATGTGGTTCCTCTGCTATTTCAAGCATACACTGGTTTCCATTCATCACCATACAGTGTGAAAATCATTTATCAGACTTTTGAAATGGGCTTGAGTTGTGAAATTATGATTTTTAATCCTGTGCTTGAACCTGCAAACACACGTGTGCTGATATTCTTCTGGATTTTTTTTATTTTCAATAAATCGCACAAAATACCTAAACCAACAATGAATTGATCCTATTAGCAAGTATTGCTGTGTATTCAAAAGCTGATATTTTTTAATTTTCTTTACCATGAAGCTCTATGGGATGAATATCCTGTCATATATCAAAACTGAAAATAAAGTTCTGAAAGGTTGAATCTAAGAGTTTGAAAACTCAAAATCTTACAAAAAAAAGTTTTGCAAGATTGAAAACTAAGATTTGCAGGCTTGCAAAATGCAGAAAAAAAGATCTCTGCAAACATTATGTTGTTTTTGAGTTTCAAATTTGTCAGTTACCTCCCAGTGTATTAGTTTGTTTTACAGGTTTGAAACCTCGTAAATGGTGATCTGAAAACTGGTCACACGAGGTGTTGTGTTCGGAGATGCAGTAACTGAACCAGCGATGAGTAAGGAATAGTATAAATAACATGTAATATGTTAAGCCATGAGGAGAGGCAAAGACCGCTAGCCGCTAGGCTAATTTATGTTGAATAATGCCATACAGGCTTACAGTAGACTATCAATGGAGGCTATCAACCAGGCAAATCTCGACAGTAAATGTATGCTTTTGTTAAATGTGATGATTCTATTAAACTGAGTTTTATGTGTGGTAGTAGTCATTGTAAAGTTAACTTTACTGCACTTAACCTTTTTTTTCTTTTATGGACTAAAGATAGACAGAAGACAAGGCCGCATGCTGTGGTCATCACTCACAGGAGGACGAAAAGAAGAAGGAGGAGGAGTAGAGCAACAGAAAAAATAACTTCAGAACAATAGAATAAATACGTACTGAATGACATGTTGCTTTATTACAATTAATTAGTAATTACATAACTCTACACAGACGCATACTGGACCTGACTGCTCTTGACTTATACATCACTGGCAAACTGACCAGGTCCTTCTTGCAGGACAGCTACTACAATTTGTTATGTTTGTCAGAGAATCAGTAACCCTGTTTCTAGCATCATAAATATTGAAAGATTTAAAATTTCAGAAATTCATAATATTATCTGAACTGAAGAAATGTCTTACACTGAACTTTATGACCTCAAACCTCAGTTAAACATATCTGTAGCATATCAGCAGGTTTAAATGTAGGGTATGTGATTATATATGTGAATATATAACATATAGTATTGGTATTAGCATTAGTATTAGTATTAGTGAGGTGCTGGTTGGCATATTTTTTATTACGCTTCGACAGAGCCAGGCCAGCTGTTTCACCCTTTTTCCAGTCTCTAAGTTAAGCTAACTATCTCCTGCCTAACTAAGCTTATAGTAACAGCTTCCTGATGGAAAGATATGAAAGTGATATTGATCTTCTTCTTTCTAGGGAATAGGTGTATTTCCCAAAATCTCGACCTATTCCTGTTAAGTTTTACCTCTGTCAGTGAGCTGACTGCCATGCCCCCCCTTCTTCCAGATGACTGCATTGTACTCTCAGAAGCCAGTGCCAGTGAGTTCCAATTTTTCTGGTCCCCTTGTGTCTCTTCTGTCTAATATTCAAGGTCAAGATGCATCTTTTACATTTTTTTCTTTCTTTCTTTCTGGCCACCCACCTTCTTCCTCCCTTTCTGTCTTTTTTTTGCCATTGAATACCTTTTCCATCTCTCTGCGGTTTGCGTTTTCATTGCCCTCCTCCCCATCCACTTTACTCCTCCTCCACTCTGCCTCCCTCCTTCTCTCCATGTGTAAATGGTGGATGAGGGGGTTTGGGATGGTGGGAAAGCTGCTTGTAGGAAGTTTTTTTCTCCCTCTGTGTTAACGTGTTCACCGGCTGGACAGCACATTCTTTCCACCTCTGTCGGCCTCGCGGGTCAAGCAGAACCATACCTCCTCTTCTCTCTTTCTCTCTCTCTCTCTCTCTCTCTCTCTCTCTCTCTCCTTCCACTGGTTAATACACTGATCTGACTCTAATGCTAAGCTGCCGGAGTGGGAGCCTCACATGTGGTGGGGGGTGGGCAGACATTTTCGGTTGAATCACACTTTCCAGCGGTTTCCCCCCTTCTGTGTTTTTCAGGTGCTGTCTCTGCAAAAGAGTTTTAAAAAGAGGAAAAGGCTTTAAATATAAACACATGTGGCACACCAGTAACGTGAGTGTTTCCATTCCAGACACTTGATTTATGCCAGCTAAAACACACAAGACACGGGATAAAGACGGGGAGTGGGGGTGGGGGTGGGGTGGGGGTAGGATGAGATAGATCAATTGTCATTAAATCACAATAAATGCAGGCCTTTCTGAAACATGTCTTTTTCTGTCACTCACACACTCATGCACACATACACATGCTTGCACATGAGCATGAACAAATCCTCTCACAGCTGAGCAGTCATTAATACAAGATCTGGACAGTGTTGACCGTCTGCATTGTTAACATCTGTAGAGCCTGTGCAGCCAGTGTGTTTACTTTATTAGAAGTAGGATATTCCCTTCTTGTTCCCTTCAGAGTGCAAACTGCTGGAGAAACTGCCGAACTAGAGCCATCATGAGACGCAGTGTAAGGCATGACTAAACTGAAGGGCTACAGGAGTTAGTCATAGGGCACTTAGGGAGACATTTCCCTCATTGTGGGTTTTAACATTCAATCACCTCCAGTAAGCACCAATATGGACACGAGCACAGACTCTGACTAATCCTGATGAGAGCCGATCCAACAGCTGCCGAGTAGAAGCAATCAGAAGAACGCTAGACCCTAAATACTGTGGGAGGGTTGAAAAAAACACAGCCCCTTGTTCTGCGGTCCATTGTACATTTTCATGAAATGGTTTCGATTAAGTTTTGGACAGGACAAGCTGGTCATGAATCTGTGATGTGGCAACACAGTGAGGTCATGACACAACTTTGCAGAAAATTGATATGTTAACCTGGAGGAGCTTGTCATCCCCAGGGAAGTTTGTGAAGAACAAACTCACACACACACCTCAGTCCTTTACAAGACGATTTGAGTAAATGGACATGAGGTTTCTCAGACTTTGAGGAACTTAGAGGAAGAGCTGTTGGGCATGAATGTCCAGAGGGGGGGTAAATGGTGTGTGTTTGTGGTTCTAAGGGTGTTTGAGGTGCAGTGCGGTTCAGATCGCCTGGCTGATATCTGAAGCAACTTAAATCTCTCTTTACACACACTGCCTAAACCTGAGGGGAAGTATGGAATAGGGTGAGCTCATTTGTTTTTGCCTTAGGTCCTGGATGACAAGGGGTCAGGGGTATAAGCTCTCAAGTGAAATGGGGATGGCTGAAGGTAAAGTGGGGGTTGAATGACAAACGTTTTAGCGAAATCAGCAGGTAATGAGATAGCTCTGAGTTCCTTTCTCTGCTTTTGATCTCAGTCATAAGAAAGTGAGCACGCTGTTTCTCCACACACAAATGTCTTTATAATCTACACTCAGACATAAACCACTCAAACAAGCACGCACTTCATCATTTGCTATAATAACACATACGAGTTGAATGACATGCATCTAACAGCCGACCCAAACTGTTTAAAGTTACACAACTTGACGTGTGATTGTGGGATGATGGGCGGTATTTCTCCTTTAACAGTAGGTATACGGTGCCTTTGTTTATTTTCAAAATAAATCAAATCCAGCAGAAAGGCCTTAACAAAAGTGGTCCTTGAAAGGCCCAAAACATCGGTTCAGATGTCTCGGGAGCTGAGAGGTCCCACAGATTTGCGGGGGAGTAGGTATAGAAAAGAAAAACAAAAACGTTGCTGAAACACAGGAGATGGGTAATTTTATAAAACTTTGGCTGCCTACAGGATTCTGTTCCTTCCACACGTTTGTTGATTGATAATTGCTGCCATCTGTATTTCTATGGCAAAGAGGGCACTAAACAGAAATGTTTGAGGATCTAAGACATCCTGTTTGCCCTGCTACAGGAGCATTAAAACAATCATCTAGCCTCCATTATACGCTTCCATTTACTGCAAACTACTTTTTTAACTTTATTTAATCTGAAAATGAACGTCATCAGTGCAAGAGCATTTGCATTTTTGGCGGCACAGTCTGTTATCACCAATAGCAGTGTACAGCCAATGCACAGTAAATGTGGCAGGGGGTTAATGATGGACTCATAAGATTAATTCACATACTGCCTGCCAAAACCAATAAAATGATCTGTTTGGAAAATCCCAGCCTCATCCTGTTCTCTGGCATCCACATAAAGGGATGTTAATTCAATCATTGCTCCAAAAAATTAAGCTTGATCCTGATATCCTTTACAATTAAGGTTCCAATGTCAAATTTTCCCTTCATTTCTAAGTCCTGGAAAGCACATAAAAATTAACTGACTGTCTCTCCACCACTCGTCCACAGGTCTTTCCATAGCATGAAACTGCACTCAGCTATAGAATGAAAAAATTAACAATTCCTTGTCCTGCATTCCAGCTATTCTTCACTTTTGATCCCACTTTATCTGAGAGCCGTATTTTATACAAATCTCATCGTAAATTCCACTGTAATCTGTTTCTCTGGGAATCTCTTTGTTGGAGTCCTGTTTCTGTAACTGAGTTATATACATGTTCATGTTTTTTTAAACTCCATGTTTGATGGTGTATTGCAAGGTATACCTAAGTTAACTATTTGCATGCTTGCTGTATTGCTGTATTTACAATTACATTTACATAAAGGTGCTGACTTTTTCCAACCACTGTAAATGCATTCTGTAAGTGTAAGGCCCTTCTTATACAATCTATTAACACGCCACCTGTTGCCAGAATCCTTTAAAAATCCTTTAAGAATATGAGATCAATTTTACTTCTATGCATGACATCAAAATCTACATACACATTAATACTACTGAGATGTGTATGTCCAGTCAAAAGTTGGATATACATTGATCACAACACCAATACATAGATGTTTATCTCTTCTACAATCACTAGTGGAGTGGAAAGGATCTAGTGAGATTCAAATTCTTCATTTGGCAAGAACCGGTTTCTTTGTGTGATCAACCGATCCAAGTTGCAATCCTGGTATTCAGTCCTTTATCCATTATTAAAATCAGCAATACCGGTGTTTTCTATTCTTATAGGTATTGCAAGTCTAAATCAGTCCCTGATGGGATGCTTGTAATGAAAACCATGCGGCTTCTTGCCTGTGCTCGGAGTACCAGGATTGAAAACTAATGATGTAGAGTGTCTACAGAGTTCCTGCAGTTTGTGGTCACTGACTGTTGATAGACTCAATACGTAGGAGGTTCTCTTAGACATTGGCAGCGTAGGAAGAGCAAGAAACTCGTGCTTCTTTAGGACAGCAGCCAGTGACTCCCAAACCAGCTTATGTCCATTGGAGAGTACCAGCGACAGGTGTAGTGGATCTTTGTTGCCATGGTAACAATATACGTGTGGTTAACATTGTGAAACGGTCGGAAATTGGTTAGATTTAGCCACCAAAACTACTTTGTTAGGTTTAGAAAAAGATCATGGTTTTGCGTGAAAAAGTAAGTTACGTTTGTATGTGAACACCTACTTGGCAATAAGTTTAATTCTGATTCCGTATTGGTGACATGACCTTTGTCATTTGATCATAACTGACAGTTTTGGAAAAGGTGTTGTTCACTAATACTGATCAGTGCAGACAAATACTTGATCTCCTTCATTGAGTGTAGCTATACTTTTGCAACATTATTTCAGACTGTAATAGACAAAGACTATAAAATGTCTAACTACCCAGTTTTCAGGAATCCTCCTCTGTGATTCAAGGGTTCTGTTATTTGTTTTAAGCAGCAGTGATGGACCTTAACACCTAGAGTCTCTTCTGCTAACCCCAATTGTGTCACCATTTGAGTCTTAGCAGACCCTGCTGGCTGGTATGAACTGGGGCATTACTCAGCCTTCAACACCAGACAGTCTCTGCACATTTTCTCCCTTCTTTAACAACAAAATGCCGTTTTTACAACTCAGAATCCCCCCATATGAATGGAGGAGTGGAAAATAGCAGGAAATAGCAGAAAGGCGGAGGCAAAGTGCGGATTGTGTTGTTTGATTGAAAACAGCTTGTTGGTCTTCATTACCATGATGTTTTAAGGATAGATGAAGGCAAGGCTGACTTAAGTCTGCAGCTGGGAATTATTTTGTCCCTCGGCCTTTGCTGATATTCTCAGAGATGATTTATAAACTCACAGCTGTGTGTAGGCTATTGGACATGTTTCATTTTGGATGGACAGAGCACTGTCATGTTCAAAACATTATTTGTTTAATCACTAACAAAAAGGCCAATTACGAAAAGAAATTGCATTTGCTGTGCACAAATAATGTAAAGTATAGCTAATATTGCCCGTCGGTTGCCATAAACAACTTACACGTCTACAAGTGGAAGTTCAAGCCAAGCAACATGAAGAATCTTGCCCAAGTCTAGCATGACACCACTGTGAGAAGCCTCTGCAGAAGCCAAGCTCTGACACAAGTGTTTTAAAGCCTACAACACCGACTGAATCGTGATAAATCAACTGGAATAAAATCCAATAACATGGAAAATATGAGACAGTCTAAAATTGTCAAACAGGCGATATAGGGAAAAAGAAGTATGATTCCACATGTTTTAGTAGTAGTAGAGTTTACATTCTTTGTGCTGTAAAACTAAAAAAATAGAATATTTATCAGATCTTCTAAAGTTAGTATTAGCTGACATTAGCTTATTCTTTAATTGGTAGATTAAAGCCAGGTTTTATTTATTTTAACTCATCGGTTATGGCAACTTGTGGTAACTCATGCTAGTAATGATTTCCTTGGGGAATCCTTCAACATAGGAAAGGAATTTATCACCCTGTGAGTCAGACTCTTTTCCACTTTTTCCAGACTGAAGGAAGGATAACCCCATGGGGGTGGAGGCCTTGTTCTGACTATGGGCTATATTTCACCTCTACCCCCACCACATTTAAATGACTTCAGCCACTTTCCTCTACTCCCCCCCCAGGAGAGATTCATGACCAAGTGGGGCAGATGATAGTCACGGAAAAAACCGAGCATCAAAAGTGGAGTGCGTCTCTTGTGCTGCACAGGAACATTCTAGACTAGTTTGTCATGATGGTTAGTGTAGCAGTGATCTGATGAAATGGTACCCAAGACAAGACACGAAGGAGGAGGAGGAGGAGGAGGAGGAGGAGGGAGGAGGAGGAGGTTTAGGAGGAGGATGGACTGGTTATGTGGCATGGCAGTGTCTGTGGCTCTCGTGGTAATGCATCCTAACTCAGCAGAGTTCAAAATCAGGGTTCTGCAGAGCACTGCTCTGCTGTGGTCCGCTGTGCTCCGCAGGCCCTGCTGGAGACAACAATATTACAGGATCTGGTGGCTGGATGAGTGGGTCACGCTACACTCAGTTTTAAAAGAGAAAGAGTCTCCATCATCTCCTAAACTTATAGTCCACATGGGCTCTGGAGACCCCCCCCCCGCCCTTTTCTCTTTCTTCTCTCTTTTTCTGAACTTCCATTTCACGTTCTCTTGCGTAATATACTTGCACGCCCTTCTACAACTTGGTGCATTGCCCCCCTCTCATATCAACTTAACGTTCTCTCTCCCTCCTCCTTCCATGTCAGTCATGACAATGATGGGATATAAAATCAGACAACAGAAGGGCGATGAATAGGAAATAATAATGGGGGGTTTTGTTTTTTGACAGAAAATAATTTGAAGGTTTCGTGTCAGTTTAAGTGATTTGCATCCAGGGAGAATGGAAGTTGATCATAAAATACTAAATGTGGGGTTAGGCTCCAGTTTTGTTTGCCAGAGCATGTTGCAGTATTGGAACAAACATCTGGCAAACAGCTTTCTCCACAGTCCTTCAACCATCGACTTCCTTCTCCTTATCCTTGTACTTCCTTCTTTCAGCTTTTCACATCTCTACGCTTTTGTATGAATATGAAGTGGAAGTTGAGATATTGTTTAAATATGTGTGTACTATACTTTGGGCTGCTCCCGTTTTATTTGCCTTTATCAGATTTGTACGATCCAATAAATGTACTCTCATTAAAGTCAGCATGAGAACCGCATAAATCAGGGGGTCTGATTAATGCTTCTCTCTTCTTTAACAGTTTTATAACAGTCATAAAAGGCTCCAATTCTCATGATTTGACAGGCAGTCGCTTAACTAGAGTTCATATCACCAACTGTAACACTCAGTAAGTGAAGTGTCCCCCCCTAGTGGTGAGAATGAAAAGCTAAATCATGACAGCGCCAAATCTCCTTTTGCTCTCTCGCCCAGTCACAGAATTTCCAGAAGTAAAACATGTAAACGGATAACAAGCAAAATGCCCAAACGTCAACAAACAACAAAATAAATTATAAAGACCAATAAATCTGGTTTCACGCGACTTGTATCCTGTGTGCATATCTTTAAAAAACTGCATCATCTAAATAAAAAAAAATTAAAAATTAAAAAAACCCAAAGTACTTCCTAGAGGAAAAACCTCATGTGCTTTTGTTCCCCAACGAAACCATGAACCAGTGTGTGTGTGTGTGTGTGTGTGTGTGTGTGACTTTGAGTTACTGTACACAGGACATGGTTTCTGATTCATTAGAGCTGTGGCAAAAAATAATATGTTTACACAAATTGGTCAGACATCTCATCTTTGGCTATGTTCCCCAGATAAACAGTCTTTTTCCTCTCCTTTTCTTCACTCTTCCCCCTTTTTCTCCATATTGCTGATGTGTCACCAGCCCCCCTATTCTTCTGCAGCTCCCCCCATCAAATACACACACACACACACACACACACACACACACACACACACACACACACACACACACACACACACATACACACACACTCGCTCTAGCGGTTCCAGATGTGCACAGGGATGATGTCATGGCAGACCGGAGGCATTGGACTCCGATCCCTCTCTTTTTCTCTAGAAAACATTCATCGCAGACGAGGGAGCACGAGGCGGAAGAGCTGAGATGAGTGTTGATAAGTTCCCAGACAACGTATTGAGCTTACAATGCTTAACTCTGAACTAGACGAGTGGGTAGGTTTTTCTGAGTCACAGCCTATTTGCCATTGAACTCCCAGGGTTATCCACCATCTGACCCTATAGCCCTGGGAAAAGTGTGTCTACACATGCTTCATTTTTGCACACCCCTGGACTACCAATGGTACCTGAACATCCCAAAACATGTGTACATCTGTTCAGCCCTCAGCAGATGTGGCTTTGTTCAAAAGGGGGTTAACTACCAATGACACAGAGAGTAGAAGAGGAGGAGGAGTTGGTGAGTGTTGTGGTGGTTGCTAGACTGCAGCGTAAATAAATTGCAATAGAAAAAAAGGGGGGCCATGTAAACTCTGGTCCTCAGTGTGAGGCCTGTCTGAAATGTCTGGGAGAAAAGGGGGATGACTTGTGAATGATAACGTGAGGTGTCCCTAACCCCATTAAATACCCCAGCTGGACCTGAATTTGGGCCAGCTGGAAGGAATAATCTCACCTACCACCTTTGAATGTTTCTACTGAAAATTATTTATCGATAAACTGCATTAAAGCTCCTCCAACCTACTCTTGCAAGAAAAGTGTGACAAAAATGCAAGTCCTGTGTGACAACTAAAACAGGAACAAATCCTGTACCCATATGTGTAAAAATATGTCATCCAATATAAATTTAATTTGTCTTACTTTTCAGACTCTTTACAGGTAATTGTTTTTTAATGGACTTTCTCTCTTAGTTAGGCTACATTCTGTTTTTTCATATTTTTGTTATCTGTGATTTGATTGTTGATTTCTGTTTTCAGTTCCAAACTACATACAAAATGTAAGCAGGTTTTGAGTATGAAGTATGTTTATATTGAAAATGTTACTAAAAAGGTATAGTCAAAATCAGTAAGCATATATTGCAGCATATAGCTGCAATAATCATTATAGTTGTATTAACAATGCATCAAATAAGATGTGTGATGTGAAAAGAGTCACTTTTATGGATGAAAACCTTCGAGTTCACATCAGCTTTACTGAGCTTTTAGTCTGTCTTTCAGTTTGTTGTTGTGAACCATTTTGGTTCAGTTTCACCAATCTGATCACCAGTGTTTACCAACGTGGCAGCAGGCAGTTGTTTTCAGAAAGAATGTACACTACCTACCCAGCACCTAACAACAGACAGACAAACATTAACGACTAGCTAGTTGGTGAACATAGCTGCTAAAAAGCCAGATATTTCCCTCAGGAGTTGGTGGAGAGCAAAACAGAACTGGAAGCAGAGTGAATACTGGACTTTCATCACAACTTTATATGAACACTAGATAACTTTCTAATGTTGTAGTTTGATTTGCCTCTGTCAGAGTACATATTTTCATTTCCCGTACCATACAGTAAAGTAGGTTGATTTGTTTGTACTTTAACCACAAAACTAGGATACTGTGACATATAAATGGTAAATGTTCTGAACTTGTATAGTGGCTTTTTAGTGTTTCCCGCCACTTAAAGTGCTTTTACACTACATCACATTCACCCCATACACACATTGAATGGCAGAAGCACCTTAGCCTCTGCCATCAGAAACAGAAATAGAGGGTTTTGGGGGTTGCCAAAACTTAGTAGATCAGTGGACGACTGTTCTACCCCCTGTGCCACAGCAGCCCTGTATATAGCTGGATATATTGTATATAACTAATTAGTATGTACTATGGAAGTAGTACAACCAGAAATAGATCTTTCAGGGTGGACATTTTGACCTGTCATACACATGTGTAACTAATACTATTAACAATGCCTGTAGTTCATTTAGGTGTTCCAGTGTCAGGCCTCTGGTATTGTGCATGATGACGTACAGTTCACCTAATGGAACAGAGGGATCATTAATGTAATTAGTTACACCTGTGTGTCTTCCACTACAAGTCAAACTGTCTTCCATGACAAAACCCTCTTGAGTGTTGAAGCTATTTAGTTTTAATAACAGCGTAGCATTCTCATCTCCAATTTTCTTTGGAAATTTTTATTCTGTATCACTTTGACCTACACTTTTAACAATGCGATGTAGCATCGGCACATGACTCTTTTCTGTGTTAGTCCCAATGTGTTTAAAACAGCTGAGTAGATTAATTTTAGCAGCTAATCGCTGACTTTAATCAGATTACTTTACTTTAGCCATGAAGCTTAGGTCCTTAGCCCACCCACATAAATCACAGTCTCAGTCCACATCTGAAACTCTTCTATTTTTCTATAAAAAGAACTTGTGAGGACACAAAACTCAAAGCCAGGGATCCCACCAGCCCACAGACAATTGCTTTTGATTCTCTGTTGTCATTAAAAATAAAACCAAATCTTGGCTTTATTTCCCCTAAATCCAAATCCCCTCTCTGTTTTTCTCTGCTGGGTGGTTTCACTACAAAAGGCACTGTGACGGATCTCCCAGCTGAGGCTAATCTGTCCCGATCTGTGTGGCACCTTTGGGTGCTCTGTTATTCTCAGCTACAGCTCACAATCAAATTATGTTATGGTATTCAATTGATTTAAGATGTAATCTCTTGAGCCCTCTGACAGGATGGCTGCTTTATCGTCCAAAGTTTCAGGGATGGAAAAAAGGGAGATTGTTACACCTGGCTTTAGTTTCCCATGATAGTTAATAATTAATAGGCCAAAATCTGCCTTTGAAGTTCAAACCTCATGGAGTCAGGCTGAGAAATTCACAACTGCACTAGCAATTGCATCAACCATGAGCTTGAGAGCCAGTGGGGCACTTTTACCATGCTGTTTTTAAGACACTTTAACACTTTCACAGCAAGCTTCATATACGTGATAGACTATTGAAATGCCATTTAATGTCCAAACGTTCTCAAGTAGTCTTGCTCCATTTAATAGCACTTGCCTGTATTTTTAGTGGAAAGAAAAAAACTATTTGTAAAATAAGAAGCTAGCCAATATGGTCCGACAGTTTAAGACATGGGCCAATATCAATAGTTCACTTATTAACTTTTTCCAATAGGCCGGGGCGGGATCTGATGCAGTAATTTTTTGTACTTCTCTAAAAAGCCATCTCAACCACAAACATTTGTTTTACTCACATTAAACTCTTATAACATTGCACTCAGTTGCAATGTTATTACATTTCAACTTGAATCACATTCACCACACATTGTAATTATAGTGTTACAATGGCAGCGTTCATAAATGTTACGCTCCTATGCTGGGAATAGTTTTTTTATGATAGGTTAACTTTTTGTAGCCTCCACTAAGAATTTACATCATCCAGAGTGAATCTTTAAATCTTTTCACATGAACAGGATGTAAGATAATATAATAACATACTTCTGTTTTTTTTCACGTGAGACGAGCATGTTTGTCTCCATGATTTATATATAAAGTACAACAGCAGACCTCTCCAGCTTAATACAATTGAATGGTTCAGTTAAAGCTAGTAGAATTTTTCACAAGTGACACTACAGAGCAACACCAGGTCTCATTTTGTTTGTATCTCCTGCACACACTTGCACAGATATGTATATTGTATGGCAAACACGCTACATATTCCTGCTGATGGTTTTGTGCTATACCACTGATTGACAGTCAGTTGCAGCCAAGAAACATAGCAATGGGTCAGCAAAGGGAAGAAGACTGCTAGCGAAAAAACTTGGTTGTAAACAATACTTGTTCCAAAATATCCACAGCTTTGCAAATGTTTTTATGACGACTCCATTCAACATGTTTGCTAGACCTCAGGAATACAGACAATGTGTTTTGGTGAGAAACTGTGAATGTAAATATAACTTAGTGTGGTGGGAAGAAAAGTCCACAGGGTGTCTTTGAAACCTCCATAAACAAAGTCAGAGAGATGGTTTTGTTTTTTTCTGACAAAATAAATAGAAATGATAATGAAAATGGGGTTTAATATTCATGAATTTATTTATCATTTTAGCCTGGAGTTACCTCTTCTCATGTTCAGTTTTGCTTGTTACTTTGTCCACAAAAAGCCTGTTTGCATGTGCAGTATATGTCTCATGTTTGGGTTTTGTACACGTCCCACATTTGAAGTGCTATGAAGCCACCATTCAACACCACAAAACCTAATAGGAGACAAAAGAAAACGGAAGACACCGTGGAACTTGTCACTGGGATACTGCTGGCTGCTGAGGTGGAAGACATGGTGGATGTTTGTTGTAACCCACTGATGAAATAGTTCTTAAGGCTGAGACAGGATAGAAATGCGTTCATGTTTCCTGCACTGCTGAGTAATCTCACAATGCTGCTAAATCTTGACTAGGTTTGACATTTCTGACACAGAACACTGCTCAGCCAGAGACATTGCGCGGGGCGATTCTGGGAGAAACAAAAACATGAATCAGTTTTTCTAGGTCAGTAAAGAAGAGGAAGCTTGTATTCCTGTAGACACTTCCCAGATGGAAAATGTGCTTGTTTTGGATTTTGCCTTCATGTGACTCTCAAAGAAGAAAGGATCAAATGGATCAATGCTGCAGAAGCTCACCTGCATTAGTAGCGAGGAAGTTTTCATTCATGTTTTGATGTCCAAAAGAAAGCTGTCATATTATCAGGTTTTATTGCTGTGTAAAATTGTGTGTCATCTGCATAAGAATGGAAGTGAACAATATAAAGTTCCTGGATAATTTGTGAGATGGAAAATTCAGATATATCTCAGAATAAGCAAATATTTAACCAACAAGGGAAGGAGGAATTCGAATCTATTGCTCATTAGTCAGTCAAATCATTAATAAAGGAGGGGAAACGCTTGTATGCATATTTTTACACTTATTTTGACTTTAAGCAGCATTAATAACTCAAACTTAATATCTTTTTAAGTCAAACATTTGCTCAACAGTGGCTACTGTAGCGAGAAGAGATTATTTCTTGACAAGCAAACATTTTCCTACATTGCCCAATATTACAGCCCATTCTCATTCGCGGGTCATCAAATACCTACGCTTTGTCACATCCTGGCACATGGCACCCGTTGGCATCATAGTTCAACGCACTGACTTAAGTCCTTCAGCGCAGTTCAACACACTTGGGGAAACCCATTAGCGTCATTGTTTAACGCTGAATGTAGGCTATTGTAAAAACAGTCAGAGTAAGGAGGTGTGTGGGTCTGAAACCGTACTTTAAACCAGGATACAGGTGTTTGTTTCCCTTGTGAAACAAAAAGTAAAGACTGATTGTTTTTTGATAAGTTTTCTTACTGAATATACGTACACTAAGTCAAATAAGTAAAAAGCGATGCCAAGTGGTTTTGACCAAGAATCTATATTTGACGCCCTGAAATGAAAACAGGTGGAATATTCTCTTCAGTAAGTTGCTTTAATGATACACGGTAACCAGACTGAGAGCAAGTTGAATATGGGAAACAACAAACATGTCTCCTAATGAGTTACAGTGTGAAAACTTTCTTACTTTCATGATAAATTCTGGCATGCCAAACCATAGCGTAACAGTAGCACAATTAGAGATGATTCATACTGACTTTATTAATGTTAGTCACACATCAACATCTATCATTAGCTGACAGTTAACCACCAGAAGCTACTGATCATACCATTTCAGAGAAGGCCCACTGTTCCCTACCTGACCAGAGCAAAATGGTAGACAGACAAAATTAGCAACTAAACATAGTAGAGCATTTAGCAGCTAAAGATGTCATAGGTGGAGACCAAAACAGAGCTAAAAGATGCATGTGTACTGGATTTATATTTGGCAGGTGGCAAGAAATATGTTTCTACATATATAATGGACATGTAAATAGGCAACTGTTTGCTTACAAGTTTGCCATAACTTTATAATGTGACTACATATGTCAATGTTGTCTTTATTTCTTGTTGGATCCCCAAGGTGCCAAAAGCTTTGAATAAAAACACATTTAATTTTAGGTCATGGGATATTAACCTGAAGATGATATAGTAAACATTGGTAACACTTCAAAATTCAGTCTACAATTTACAATGTAATTTCATTGTATGAATCAGAATACTTGTTGGTTCCTACTGGTGCTTAAATACAGTGGAAGACAGCAAGACATTAGGGAATAAATACCCCATAGGTACCTAGTATCCTAAGAAATACAAGTATAATTTATTTGTCAAAAGCCTTTGTTAGGCCCTTGTTCCCCATAATCTTAATTTAAATACCAGTATTGGGTTGGTGACAACGGAGTTATACTGTGAATCGCAGACAGTATTGGAAAGTGTTACCAACATTTTTTCACATTAAACTTCAAGTAAATCTGTCACCAGCAAGTTCTTGAGAAAGGAGGTGTGGAGGCCATTTGCAAAGAATTCTGCAAGTCCTGTGAGAGAATGAGGAAGAACCAAAGCACATGTTAGATATAAGGATAAAGTCAGACATTTTCTAAATCATGTTTCCAACCCTTCCTCTCCTTCACTCTCAAAGGGCATAGAGTTCTAATAACAAGAAGTAAAACCTCATTTAAATGTGTGTAGTCATTTGCTTTCAGCCAAATTTTCATTAGCACAGCCTAGAGAATTCGTTCTGTGATTGGTAATCAGTTCAGAAATTGGACAAACCCGAGGTGAGAGTCATAAATTATCTGGAGAAGAAGGGAGAGCTGCTGTTCTTCAGGCACCCAGGGATTTCATTGGTGACAGGGCCTCTTAATTAAATTGTGTTTGTGGGTCATCCAGGGTGGAGACCATCTCTCAGTAGTAGACAGAGACTCCCTCAGAAGCTGGACCGGCATCCACCTTTATTGTATGATTCATAAAAGCAATGCTAAGTCATCTATAAAAGCGAATATTTGGTCCCGTTGACTTCTTTGGTATTTCATTATAATATAATTTCCCATAGGACTCCTGAATATGGTTACATTGTCCACTCAACAGGCCTGTTAACTATTTTCTCGTCAAGCAAATAATATCAGCAACATGTTTACTGAATGTTAAAAATGCCTTAGGTATTATTTGTGCCATTTGCTTTTAAATTTACAAGGAATGTGAACACCTGTAGGATTTAATGCAATCCAATGAAATTCTTATTTTGACTGCATGAATGGTGTTAATTAAATTGAGTTTGTGGTTTATATGAAGAGTTTGAGGTGAGAGAAACTTTCTTAGGGGAAAGGAGTAGAGTTTTGTATACAAGCTTCATCTATTAGGGTTTTGCCTGTCTGTGTGTATCCACGTTTCAAAGGGTTAAGGAGGATCCATGCACTTAATTCCCCTGGATTCGTTTCTGGATGCATGTGAGCTCGGTTGGACCATCTCTGGTTGTGAGATGAGTTTTCTGTAGCATGGCTGCTCAGAGTCAGCGGTGGTCAGATGGTCTTGACTTGACTGCCACAGCTGCAGTCCCACCGGGTAGAAAAAGACCTTATGAAATTGTCCAAAGATTAGAGTGGCTGGAGCAACAGACGCTCCTTTGTTCTGCGGTGAAGCCATTCCTTACACTCACACGCTGTGGTATTCACATTGAATATGCGCAGTTTGTTTCCAAATGTCATTTTCCATAGTGGTGTGTGTGTGTGGGTGTGTGTGTGTGTGTGTGTGTGAGCTTGTTTTACTATACATGTGGGATCCAAAAACATGGGATTCCACTATACTTGGGGACCAAAATGCTGGACCCACTAGTTCAAAGGGCTTTTTGAGGGTCAAGACTTGGTTTTAGGGTTCAGGTTAGAATTAGGTTTAGGGTAAGGATAAGGGAATCAGGGAATTATGTCAGTGACAGGTCCCCAAAGAACATGCTTCTGTTAATAGAGTGCATTTACATCATTCAGAGAAATACTTCCACTTTCATGTGAACAGAAGTGAAGCACTGCTGAGCTTGCCACTCTGCTCGGGAGCTTTACCTAGCTCAAGTTTTCCCCACTCAGTGGCAGCATTTTTTCCACTATAGCCCCAAAAAGTAAATGGGATCCATCATAATTTTTGCTGATGCCTGGGGAGAACAGAAAAAACAGAAGGAGAGAAGGAAAGTGAGAGGGAGAGTGCACCCAGAGCAAGAGAGATTTTCTGGTAGATTGTGAGATGTTTTATGGTCTCTGACCCACAGTTGTACGCCTTCATTTCTAATTAGCAGCATCTAATTAAAGAGCAGAGATGAGTGGCTAGCAGCAACCAGGCTTGCTGAGGGGGAAAGTGAAAAGTATCTGCTGACACGCCCCCAGGCTCAGTGTAAACATACAGCACACAGCAATGGTGTCTTAACCCCCTGCTGTCACAGCTCTGAGAAAGTTATGACTGCTGAATTTGCTACGTGACGTGAATCCATTCAGGAGCACGTTCAAAACAACCTAAAGCTTATTTTTCTCCTCTCTTGAACCAATTTAGTTATCCTTTATGCTTAAAAAAGAAGATATTTGTAGATGATACTGAGGACTTATATTTCCAGATGGCAGCTCAACAAGGTCACAGTGTTGTTGTTGTGAGTGGATTGTACAGTGCTGAGTTGTCAGTTGGGTTCATAATGTGCAGAATATTATCGAAAACTGAAGCCTCAGTCCAAGTATTATCTCAGCTCAACTCAGGACAGGGCCTGCTGACAGCATATCTATTCCAGATGGAGGAACCAGCTTTCCTCTGACCTCTTTTTTCACATTTTCATTTGTCTTGGTTTTCAGAGACTGTCTTTGTCACACTGGCAAAATGTCTGGGGTTTCATTTTTGGAAGAGTCATTGTGAATGCCATTGTGTTTGTCTCTAATATTAAAGCATGGCCTAATAATGCCATGTCTGTCTGTGACTGTGAAGCTTAACAAGCGGCTTGAGGTGACCACTGTTCTCATACTCTGAGGATGGATTCAATATATTTTGGCTCTGAAAATATTCACCAAAGTTGAAGAACTTCCAGTGAAGAAGACAAAGCTGCAACAGCTGAGTACTGTTCACTGTTGAAAGATGTTTACTCATTACAGACTTGATTTGACATTGCCATCACAAACACAGTGAATAATAGCTTGCCTCAATCTGCACACCTGTCCTGTATCTCTGCTGTAACTTGAAAAGAGGTCCACAAGGCCCTCAGGGTCTTCTGGCTAACACTGCTTACAGGATTCAAACAGCATGGAATTGTTTTAATCCTCATCGATAATAGTTTCATCGATAGAGTTTGATAATATGTAGTGACGGCTCCAATCAGGAAGTTCAACTAACTTGAGGCACCAAAAAGCGTACACGCATCAAAATAGCTTTAACAGAGTTTAAAAATTCAGGAACGCTTTGAAACTGAATCTTAAATTCAGTCCAGGAAAAAAAAAAGAAAAGTTGTATACAGACCATACCGCTGTTCTACCATTACACACACACACACACACACACACACACACACACACACACACGTACAGGGCATGAGGTGACAGGCCCTAGATGCGTTTAACAGACAGACGCCAGCCCCCACCGGCCATTAATGACGGGGCAGACTGGGCTGATCTCCAGAGGTGTGCTTTCCCCATCAAGCCGCCTGCTCTCACACCAGGCCAGACAGGAACATACCAGTAATGGAACAGACTGAAACCAGCAGGTAAAACACACTGCGGTGACCAGCCAAAATCCTATTACAACCTTAAAATGCTGAAGTTTTATTGATTCACTGAGAAAGATGAACAATGACTTCAGGTAAGAATGTCTTTAAAAATGTATTTTTTTTTGTGGAGGAGAGCTTAAAGAAGCTAACTGAAGCTGGTACAAATTCACTCGTTGAATCTAAAATACATAAATGCTCATGATTTCCTTCTGTTTTGTCTTTAAGGAATTGTTGGTTGTGTAAACTTCCACTTGTTTGTGGAGTTCAGTCTGAAGTCATCAAATCTGTGGTCTGAGTCGGACTCAAGTCCAAGTCATGTGGCATCAGTCCACTCCTGGGGCTGCTGTATGTAGCAAAAAAAAAAAATCACATTATCAGTTGTCAATGGTCTTATAATATGCAGCAAATTGTTCTATCAACACTTAATCAAACTCAGATTAACTCAAGTAACTTACAACCCTGCATGACAAAACATATTTGAATGGACTTCTCACGGATCTAGAAGTAAACTAACTAGAAGTAAAATAAAACTGTAGGAAATGCCTTTTTCCTCTCTCCTTCTGCGGGATGTTTAGTCTTTTCTTTTCCTTTTTTTGGGACATGGACATTGTATTTAGTGTTGGCTGTCACGAGCTCCATTCATACTGTGCTGTACTGTAATAATAATAACAATACCTGCTACTGCAGGTGGACAGGGATGTGTTGTCTCAGATGGAGTTCAGTGTACTCTCACTGTCTGCAGGTTGTTTACTCTCTTCAGTGCAATAGACCTTTTAACCTGCATGTTCATATCACCCGAATGCTTCGGCATCAATAAAGCCCTCCCAGCACACTGAGGAAAAAAACACAACAACTGTGAGCTGGCCATACTGCTATGAGTAATCGGTTGCACACAGTAAAAAGAAGAACACTCTGACTGTTGTCTCTACTTCCATAAACGTGTATGATGAACTGTAGCTGTTTAAATGTGAAGCCACAATCTTAGAACTCAAGGCAAAATGTCATTAGTTTGGTTTATACTTGCCTCAAGAGACAAACAGCACATCATGTGGAATTGAAATAATGAACATCTTGAACATGTCTCCACAGGTCCAATAATACTTAAAAGATTTTCAACAAAGATGTGAACAATTCATCAGCGACAGAATGATACTCATAAATCTGCAGAGATGGCTCTCTGATTTATTTGGGCCTAAAGACAGATGAAGGATTAATCTGATCCAGGGTTAATCAATCCTGTGTCCTCTTTTAAAGAAGGCGTTTGTTGCCGTGGGATGTCTTGTTCATCTTCTCACAGAACAGATGAAGTCGATATCGAACCACTCAAGGTGTAGGACTAAAAGGAATTGACTGCCAGTCCACTTAAATCCACTTTGTATGCTGCTTGTAACAGTAATGTTTTGTATTGAACATCCCTCTTCCTAATTTCTGGCTGTCTGTTTCATCTATTTGGTGTCTATGTTAGCACTTTGATGCCTTCAAAGATGACGCACATGGTTGCAAATGTTTTCAGAAAGTTTAAATATTGCAAACTGTATTCATACAGTTCGAGTTTAAATGGTCATTTTACCCCTGCTACATTTAATAACCGACCAGGGACTACAAGATGGAAACATGCCATTCAAGGCTCCTGCAAATAATGCAAAATGATGAGAAGACAATCTTTGCCAAATAAACCAATTAAGAAAGCAAAGTGAAAAAGCTCTGAATCGTGTTGGAAAGGGAAACTCAGTCGCCCCACAGGATTTACGGAAGCAATTCATTATCTTTAGCCATTTGGAGCCACTGTACAGTGCAGCTTGTTGGGTTCCAGGGAGCAAAGGCCAATTAGGCTGTTTGAAAGTGTGTTTGGAGGAGGTGAGTGCTGCATCTGCTGCACAGCATGCGTCTACATATTTCCGTGGGGCAACAGGGACTGAACACAGCTGCAGCTCAGTGGGCCAGAATCAACTGGTAATCCAGGTCTGTCCTGTGTGCCTGCCATTGCAGATCAATACATGTGACTGACTGTCTGATGGTCAAATACAATCTAACAACAGTAGAGCGATTAGCGAGAATAATTCAGTGTCTAATAAAGTGTATAATAAAGACACATTGAAGAAGACTTTCACTGGGACTTTAGCATAATTAAAGACTAAAACAAATGCCAACATAATCCAAACACAGAGGTAAGAGCCTTTTTTGGGCGCAGTTTGCATTATTCACCAATCACCTCTGGTAGTTTGTTTTTTTGGTCAAGCCCTGAAGTAAAGTGCTGCATTGTGACTGAAAAATAGTGCAATAAAAAAGAAAAGAACAAAAGGGGGAGAAAGGCACTCTTGGATACTACTTTGTCATTACCGAAGTTAGAACTTTTGGTGGAACATGAGTACCATCTGATGGCTAACATGGGAACTGCATCCAAACCATGTTTGTCCAGGGTTGATCCAACCAGACAGTATTTAGCCTTCTAAATTAACGCTAGTATTATTGCCATTAAAACTAAATGCCTGAGCTGCATTTCATGACACTCCTTTGTTTTCTTATCCTTACATAACCATATTGTGCCATTACAGTATGGTAAAACACGAATGTTTTCTATATACTATATCGCCCCTCTGCACCATAGACCGTTAACAAGTAAACATGAGGTGAACTACAGGCAGCTGGGAATTAAAATTAATCAGCGAATTTCTGTGCAATACAGGTTTGTGCATTGTTCTTTTTTTGACGTATAGATCTATGTTAATGTATGTCAGGGTTATATAACCTGTCAACAATGCAGTAAGTATTTTGTTTGTTTTGCTTTAAGAGAAAAAAATGGACAATTATTGTGAGTCTCAAACATTGAGATTTGCTGCTTTTCTGAGTTTCATGTTATTTTAAATGGATTACCTTTGAGTTGACTGTCGGTCAGACAAAAACCTTTAAAGACGTCACCTTGGGACCTCACACTAAATAAGTAATACATTAATTTAAAATGAATGTAAAAAATATTTTTGTAGCAACACATATGCAGGAGACATAAAGAGTAGGGACTTTCGGTCTATTTGTGTTAAGAGAAATCTCCACATCTTTATCTTCAGACTTGATCAGCCAACAAACATCAAAGTGTTTTCACAGAGCACAGAATTAATAACTGTTGATAATTATGCTTGCATTTGCTGTCAGATATTATTGATGCTATGGGCTCTTAATTGCGTCTAAATCTCCAAGAGAAGGAAAACAAAGGCACAAATAACACATTATTGACTTTCCAGGCATATTTAATTGGCACAGTAAACACAATACAAAGTATTCAGTGCTCCAAAACACAAGCATAGGCTACCAAATGGAACACAAACAAAAAAGTGCAAAAACACACCATTTGGTAGACCTTACAAAGGAAAAGAAGTCTTACGTTGCAAAGCAGATAAAGTAATGGTAAGACCTCCAATAGTTAAAATAGATGTTTTTCCTTTTTAAACTTTATTTATATATTCATATATATTCTCTCTAATTCCAATGTGCCATTTCCACTGTACAGGCATGTTATTCCGGGGCATTGATTAAAAGGTTTGTGGTGGTCTCATTGCAGAGAATTGGCAGGCAGATGCCTACTATAAAGCTACTGCTGCCCTCAAAGCGTTGATCTGCGCCTCATCAGATTTATCTTGCCATTAATCACTGAAAACAACTATAGAAAAAAAAGTGGCTTGTTTGATATCTTGATGTATCAAGCGATGGGTGGTGAAAAGCAAACATAGTTTTTTGAAGCTTGATTCAGCAGGGATTTGATCACTCCTTCCATCAAAAGTCCAAGTGGTCAATGTGTTCATCACGCCATCATTTACCAAGTGTTCATAATATGCTGCATCAGATGAATATTTAAGAATGGCTTCATCCAAAACAATGTAACTGTTACTCATATTTGCAGTTAAGGGATGCAGAATAAGCTACAACATAGATTTCCAGCTTAAAAAAAAAAAAGAAAAAAAGCTGAATCTCAACTCAACATCGTCAAATATAAAGCAAAAATATTAAAATCACATACATTATGTGCCGTTAAACAGGGGTGAATCAGCTGACATCATTTCTCTCGTCTGACAGTTTTCATGATTATAAAAAGTCTCAAATTTGCCCCAAAAAACTTTTGAGATAATCACATCTTAAACCTTTCTCCATACCACAGCTAGCATCAGCGTCATCCTTTCTCCCAGAAACCCAGGTAAGGCCCACAACAGGTGATTCTGGGTCACATTTCAGTCACAAACTCACAGGAAAATGTGGATCACAGTATATTTTCATATACATTAGACAGTTAAGTGGACCATCCTAAAAACATCATGTGTAAATCATTTCGTCATAGGTTTTATTTTTTGGGTAAACTGTTGCTTGGACCGAGTGGAGGCATTTCCACAAGGCGATTAACTGTAAACTAACAACAACTTGCGTTAGACTCTCTGATCAAAACATACAATACTAACATTTTTACATACATACTGTACTGTGTACTCAAAGTAAAACAAACGCACAAGACATCCGTGACCTACCTATGCATAAGATCATTCAGAAAACAACATTTTGGGTCCCTATCGTCCTTTACTGACAGTTTTTGTGATTAAACTGGGAACACTGGGAGGAGGAGATCAGTCACACACTGTTGACAGGAAAACATGCTTTCTGAACCAACAAAGGAAAAGAGATAGAAAAAAAAAGATCCACAGGCACTGAACCCAAACAGTAGCATTCAGGTTAATTCAAACAGTATGACCAGGCAATGGAGGTTAACTGAACAGAAAGGCTGGAGGCAAGGGGGCATAAGCTTACCAAACACCCCCCACCACCTGCTCCAGGTTGCCAGCAGAGGGGCGAGGAGGAAGACAGGGCAAGCATGCAGCACACCACAACGCTGAGAGGCCCCGGCCCCGAGCTGTTGCAAAAAAAAAAAAGGGGGGAGCTGCTCGAAGCAGCCAAGGGACAGCCTGAGCCGCCTAAGGAGGGAAGGGGCGGGGAGGTGAAGAGGGTGGGGTTGGTCAGAGAGAGGCGCAGACACCAGTGACAAGACAACAATTTGTAGGATGAGTGATGGAGAGTTATGACCCATCATCATCATCTCTTTTTCCTCCAGCTGGTCCTGGATATGTGGGGGTGATCGTGTTGTGGAGGAAAAGGGTCATTACAACACACAAGACCTAAAAGTAAGACCTCAAAGTAAGACAGACACACAGGCATTCGGATCAAACAAACACACAACATCAATCAGAAGCACATAACATACAGATAAATGATTAGCACCTTCACTTCTTCCATTCCCAGTTTGATGAAACCTGTAAATATGGAGCTAATTTTAGTGGGAGGGGTGGACATGAGCTTTTTTAAAACCGCCAGATGCAGGTAGATGAGGATGATTCTCTTCTGAGTGAGTGCAATTCAAGACTCACACACATACACACCGCTGGATGAAGGTGTTTGACAGCTGGCTTTTTAGTCCGTGCTGGTCCCCGTCCTGTCTCTGACCACACCCTCTGTCGTGTATGTGTGTGTGTGTGTGTGTGCAATGGGGGCAAAAGTAAGGAAAGAGAGAAGTGGCAGAGCCGGGTGGGAAGGCGGGGGCCGTTCAGAGCGAGGAAGCCAACAGCCACGTTCATGACCGCTCGCGGTGCAAGCGGAGTTAGTCACATTAAGAAGCAAAGCTTTGCTGAAAACAACAAAGAGCAAATTGTAGACCGTGGTTGTGACTGCTGTATGGGTGTTAACAATGGAAAAGGTTATGAGTGCTAAAATTTAGATGGATTTCTCTTATCATCGCTTCTTACATCTTAAGTTGTGACAGTTCTGCAGTGGAAGCGCAACACTGCCGATAAGCTTTATTCTTGTAATGGTTTGGGAAATTGAGATGGGTTCTAAAAGGCCGTCTCTCTCTTTTAGATTCAGGTCATCTTTCGCTTTCTCTCTCTGACTCTGTGAGCGCGTGAGGAACATGGTGGTTTCTCCGAGGCTGCTTGCCCTGCCATTCCTCAGCCAGCCTCACACTTTTAGGAATCTGCAATTCAAAAAAAAAGGAAATACGAACAAACAAAACAAAAAATGAGAAAAGTAAAAGTTAGATAGTTTTAAAGGAAAATTGAGTAAGCAACCCAAACATTCAGATATGGAGAGAAGGAAGAAGTCCTTGTATATATGAAATTACTTGAACATGACAGACAATACTGTGGTGTCAGCATGAATAGAATCTGAACACACTGTATGTGTGAAAGATCTGTGTTTATCTGAGAACCTTTCAGCTTATTCCACTTTAGTTTTCATCTGGCTTGAATACATGTTAGAATGCAGCCACTTTACTTTGTCACAACATGCTGAAATCTTGTCATGACAAGGACAAACATCCCACAAATGCTGCATCATGCACCGCAATGCAAACACTCTTTAATAAAAATTGGCATGAAACACGTATTTACAGTGCTGCTGATGTAAAATGGCATCCCGCACTGAGCTGCGCAAGAAACAAGCTACCACAGCTGATTAAAAAGTGTGAAAGCGAGTTCAGCAAAGGCTTACGTCATGATTTACGACAGAGATGATTTCTGAGTCAATGCCAATCTCATCTTACTGTAGCAGTGAAGTGAAATGACACAGAGGCCGCACACACCGTGCTTTTACAGTAAATGCACAGTTCACAGGGGTGCTGCTCAGAGACACATGCAAGAAAACACAAAGCTTTAAAGTCGTGACCAGCTCCATGTCTCAGCCCAGTCTCACCATGTAGCTTAGCACAGCTAATTCTCAGTCCTTTATTCCTTTACCACTGGCCTGGAAAAAAAGGACCAAAATGGCCCAACACTATCATTATCAAAAGGTGGATTAAAAAAGAAAACAAACTTTAAGGGGGCTATTAGTTTCTAATTTATTAATGATTTTATAAAATTAATCCTAAACAGGGGAGAATAATGACTTTCACAACCCTTCCATGTTGTAACAACCCCGTGTTGTAACAGTACCATGATTAATCTACAGCATGCAACATTTGAGGGCCGGGGGCAATTTTTATTTATTTATTTTTCTGTTTAGCCTACAAAAATATCTTTTTTATATGTATTCATATTTTACAGCAGATTTAAATTACATTTGCATGATTGCACATTGAGCATGCTTTCTTTTTAGGTACAACAAGTGACCAGAACACAACAACTGATGATTCAACTTTCACTTGATGTTCATTGCCACTTCAGATGGTGCATACATTCACTCAGCTGAGCTTACTTCATTTCTTACCATACTGCCTCAAATATTTGCCTGAGGTTGTGGATCAGATTCTCGATTAATGTTAATTTAAGTGAAACACAGTTATCTGAAGTTCTAAATCCTAACAAACAACAACAAAAAAACACCTACAAAAAATATGTATATAAAAAAGAAACTAAAAATCAGCTACTGTGCATTTAAAATATACATGTGATCATTGTGAGTGGGGTGATTTATCCCATCATGCCAAGCTTTGACTGGGGATGTGTCACGTTTATATTTTGTACAGCCACTAGGTGGCACTGCAGTGAATTGGAGGCGAAGGAACTAGAAGCTTCTTTTCACACACTTCCTGTACACATCTGTCTGGCTCAGCTTGCATTCAGTGTAACGTCCTAAACCAAATGTTTTGTTCAGAGCTCAACAATACTGAACAATTACACACACTCTCACTATCTGCCACAACTGTTCCAAGTCATTTGAGGCACAAATCTGACTGGTCCTTCCCTCTGGGAGAGAAAGGAAGTGTGTGTGTGCGTGTGTCTGAGCTATCAGTAACAATCTTTAATCTCCATAACTTGCCCCAGTCATACAACAGTTAACGGAAACTTACTGATTCACAGAAACAAACACACACTTTCTGAGTTAAATGTATGTCATAGCACCTTTGGCATTTGTTTCCAAAAAGACCTCGACGTAAGACGTGGGGACGTATCCCTCCTCGTCCTCATTCCTGCGCACTCGTGTCCAACCGTCTCCTTTGTCTTCTTCTATGACGTACAACAGCTCGCCCTCCGCCACAGCGATAGTGCCCTCATTATGACCTGCAGGAAGAAGGAAAGAAAAGAAGAGAGAGAGAACAGGGCAAGATAAGAGCATGAATTCAGCGAATAAGAAATGTCCACCCTGTACACTTGGAGGAACTACCTTGAACTAACTTCATGCAGATAACAGCTTCATTTGTAAATCAGATTTCCTGGAAACAAAGGTGAAGCAAAATCATTAACCTACAGAGTGAGTAGGCCAACCTGGACACACACCATAGTAGTCTGGGTAGCAAATAACATCAGCCTGCAAAAGTAGCCTGCAGTCTCCCTCTTATGGAAGAAAGTCATGACTTTTTAAATCCCAGTTTTTGGTAAAACTGTCACACACTCACAAAAGTAAGTAACTTGTATTATTTATGCACACACCAGTGGCTAAGGGAATAATTGTCTCAAATTCAGAAGAAACTTGGGTATAAATGTTTGTGGATATTTGGGAATTAGCAGCTGCAGGACTGCATGGTTCTACCTAACTAAATACTAAATACTAAATTAATAAACTGGACCAGTAGATCCCACTCTGGGGGTATCACCAGATAATCACAGGTATAAAAATGATTATGTTAATGTTAATTTATTTCTCACTTTACTATTTTCTTGTAGAATACAGCATATTTATCCTTAAAACAGGTTATGCAAAATACTTGAGGCATTTTAGGGCCTTTTAAAAGTAAAATACTGGATAGTTTCACCCCTTAAGGCCTCCAAATATCCTTAAAATACTTAAAATCTGAGATACTTTCAACTTTTCAGGCCTCTAAAATTCCTTCAAATGAGACAAAAAATGGATGGAAATTGCTTAATTTCAAACTGTCACAACTAATGGAAACCACTGTATGAGACAATTAAGAAATTACAAATGATATTGTTGCAGGACTAGCAGACTAGTTGGATATACTTCCTGTTTCCTTTTATGCTGACTCTAATGCTCAGAGGATTTCATAATGTAGATCAGGAAACAGGGATGCCTAGTTGGTGACCTCTCTGGCTTGTGCCTATATTTCTTGTTGTTGCCAATTTGTTGGATTCCCTTTGCTGCATTTGTGTGAATTTCCTACATGAGCCTCTGTAGTAAAACAAACAAACAAACAAACAAACAAAAAATACTGTCAGATCGATCAGGGCTCTTCACCATCTCTGGTTTGCAACAGCCTTTGAGAATTTGCCAGGCTTTCAAGATTTTGAAAATAGTGTTTGAACCACATGACTGTATTCCTCTCCACTCTCCTCCTACACACATTCCCTCAGAAAGGTCTCACCCCTACTCCTCCTCATTCAGAGTAATCTTATTCCTCCCCCTCTGCATCCACATACGTCAGGACCTTGTTCAACATGTTTCCAGAAATAACAGTTGACCAATGAAGGGCACGTGTGCTTAGACACATTTTAAATTAGCAGAAATTGTTCCGTTAGTCTCAGTTGTGTGGGGTTTCCATTTCCATTTCCCTGTGGCTATAGTTACCTTCAAATGGGTACAAGGCTTTGCAGGTGCCGATAGTGGGCAGGGTCTCCTCGTCGTCAAACTCATCGTCAAACTCTGGCGTGGTGGAGGTGGGGATGGGGTTGATGGTGGCCTTAACCTGAGTCTCTGAATTCTGCTCCTCTGTGTAGCTGCCATCCGGGCTGCTCAAGGGCCAACACACACACAGTAAATATACTGTGAAAACATACATAGTTTTCTTCCGAAAAAATAACGTGTGTAATGAGGATAATGACGGGTAATAAAGATCGTTTGTTTTTATGTCGTGGTCGTTTGTCAGAGTATACCATACCTCTCTCTGTCCTGCGCACAGTTGTTGCTCACTGTTGTGTTGTTCTGGGTCTCATAGATACTTCTTCGCTGTGTATCACTCTTGGATGGCATCCTTTCCTCCACCTCTGCTAACCAGCCCTGAAACATACACAGCCATACATGTGTTGGCTGCAGCTTATATTCTTTCATACGTAAGTTGAAATTTATTGTATGGATCATGGAATTCTTTTGGTCCGTGAATCAGATGGCCTTTACAGGAGGAACACCTCAGCCTTACACTTCAGTGTGTTTGCTATTTCTTTACAGGGTTAAACTAGGCCACTGATCTGGGACTCCCCTCTCCCATTGCTCAGAGCTGGAACATGCAGCCAGCCCCTCCAGCTGCATCACATCATCTCCTAATATGGACGAGCGGCAGACGTCTTTGGAACAACCCCAGCTGGAGACACGCGCTTGTACGCCTCATTATTTATTGTCTCATATAAACCAAACAAGATAGCTTCGCCAACACTAACACTCACGCAGAAATGAGAGCGCAGACTGGCTCTGAACTAACCTCAAATTTCTGAACTTCAGACTGGAGCTTCTCGATGTTTAGGCCTATTTCTGTTAGCCTGGGGTCTACACTTGCCCGGGTCTCCCATCTGAGGGTTCTTTATGTACACATCTTTCATCTTAGTTAGAGCGTCCCTGTGAGAGCAAATGAAACAAAGTCAATATAATTCTTTGAGTCTTTGTTGCACATTAACACAAATATCGCTCGTTACAACCAGGAGGGAAAAGCTCTTTAATTTAAAGTTTACCTCTGGTCCATTTCTTTTTGAATGTCCTTATTCAGTTCATCTAGCTTCCCCTGCAGCTTCTTCCTCCTCTGCTCTGGTGGCAGGTGGCTGAAGTCCTCTGGTCCAGAGCCCTGAGAGAACAAAAGGGAGGAAGAGAGGCAGAAAATGAGAAAGAGGTGGAGAAACCATGAGACGAGGAAATAGGAGAATTATTGGTTGTGTTGCTGTTTTAACAGGGTTTTTTCTACGTCGGTGCAGTATCTCCCTTTGCTGTAAACCCCGTGAACCAAGACTTAGGGAAAAATGGATAACATCTTCATAAATGGAGCCTCCTGTTATGCTGTACTATATAATTCACCTGAAGGAGATACTGCAACCGCTCTCTAACACACGCTCACAGAGAGCTGGGATGTTTGTCTCTGGATAGACTTGAGGCCTTTCACCTATTCAGTCGCCACGCCAAATCTCTCTTCTCTCTGTGAGTGCATCGAAAATGTAATAAAATATTTGCTACATCCTTTCATTGTTCATATAGTGTTTCAGTGTGAGCTGGCTAATGGGCCTAAAGATGTTCTGTAACAACTGTGTGTTCTTAAAGGAGGCTGTTTGGGGGAGAGCTTTTTTTGGTAAGCCAGTGGTCATATTTCCTGAAGAGAAGGTTTCCAGTCTGTAACACTGAACTGATGAGTCACACTTTTCTCGCAAACTTTCTGTGTGTGCATGTACTATTTCTATTCTAAAATTTGCTATGCCACCAGTGCCAGCTGGTCTACACGGAGACCCAAAGAGTTAAATATATAAATGAAACCTCAACTCATTATTATGAAATTAGTTTTCTTATTTCATTTATTTTTAGTTTTGTTGGCATTTGTTTTATGTCATAGATGTTTTTAAATCTCAAAAGTCTGTTTGTTACATAAACACAAAAACACATACACAATGACAAACCTCTCATTTTACGTACAATGCTGCACATGCTACCTACCTAGCCAGCTAACTGGGTTGGTTTGTGGTGAGCTTGTTTGATTCTAAACATGTTCTTTAGAGAGAGTCACACAACTGTGTGCAGAGCAAAAACACTTTCTGTGTGGTCTAGCTGCAGATTCATATCTGTTTATAGGTGGTAAGGCAGCTGAGGTGGGTGACTGACTGACCAAAGTGTTGATTTGACGTAAATGCTAATGACGGCATGGTGAATGTCCACAATAAACATGAAAAATGAACTCCTATAAAACCATATTACTATAGAAATAATAATGATTAATATACATTACATAATAATAAGTTGAGTTTTAATAATTGATCACATTATAACGCCACAAAATTTAATATTAAACTTTTTGGGGCTCCATATAATCAGTCATTGAGTTTTTTAAGTGAAAAAAATAAAAAGAAAGAAAACTGTATCATAGCATTGTTGCTTTAGTCCTGTTAATTAAGAAAACACGTGCATACACTGAATAGATCAAGGCCTGATTGGATCTCATTGAGATGGGGCACAGCGGCACCACAGGATGTATCTGCTGGAGCTACAGACTCACTGCACATGAGCGGGGTCGAACACAGCAGACAGGTTACCACAACCTTACCCCTTCTCCCTGTATCAGCACACAACACTTACCAGGCATGCAACATAGGAAAGATTTGTCAACCGTCATGCAGACACATGCGCCTTTCTGAGTGATAAGCTACAGTACAGAGGTCATGTATTAGTTTTTACGTTCTCTATGTACCCTGAGACAAATGAAAACACTATTATCAAACTAAAACTATGGGCAAACATTAGGTCATTTGTTGTTTGTAGCACTGATAGGATGGAAAATAATTTACAAATTGAGGGTTCTGAATGGGATCAGGAATACAATTACAAAAAAACTATTGGAATTACAATAAAAGGCCTAATATTCATTACAATGTCAGCTTAATTTGACCTTTTGGGAAATGCACATTCACTTTCTTGCACAGAGACACTCACGTCTGCACGTTAATCATGAAGCCAGCGGGCGGTTCGCTTAGCTTCGCATAAAGATTGGAAGCAAGGGAAAACAACTAGTCTGACTCTGTCCCAAGGTGAACCGGAAGCAGTGGCTTCCTGCTCACTTCTTTAACACTCTGCTCACTTGTAAGTGTTAAATTGAGATTTAAGATACTTATTAATCATCCTCCCTATTTTCACATCTATAAACAGCAACACATTGAATTGTGGGACTGTTAGCAGAAAGCAGTGGATGTGCCTTGGACATATACACATTTACACATTTTTATGCAGGGCTCTACTTAGAGCATACATTTCATAGTCCACCGAATTTGGACACTAATAAAATGGTGCAAGATATAACATGTTATTTAGTGAGTTAGGTACACTGTTGTACCTCTGGAGTGTGTCAGGCTAGCTGTTTCCCCGTTTCCAGTTTTAATGCTAAGCTAAGCCAAACATCGGCTGGCTGTAGCTTTATGTTTAGTGCACAGATATGAGAGTTGTGTCAACCTTCTTATTGAAGTCTCAGCAAGACAATGAATAAGTTATATCCCAAAACTTTAAACTGTTCCCACAATCCTCAAAATTCCTCTTTTTATGAGGAAAAATATAACTGAATAGTTATTCTGTGGAGGCCTGTCATCATACAGTTCTCTTATGTTAGCATTACAGAAGAGCATTCTATAAACATGATGAAATTGGCATGCAGTGTAAGGACATGAGTAAGAAATTACTACCAGATTAGTATTTGTTACAATACATACGGTCTGTCGAGACAAGAAGGACTACTGGACAATTTAAGAGACGGACAGATAAAACACAGAGTAAATCTGATCACCTCAATGAGATTCCGGACGTGGGAATTGAGTGTTATCTGCACCACAGAGATCACAGACACAGTTTGGGAGAGACATGACGAGAACACAACCACGACATAAAACAAACAAACAAACAAACAAACAACAAAATAACACACAAATGAGACAACGACGCAAATCTGAGGTCCATCGTTGTGTCACAGCAAAATGTAATTATTAACTTCAAAAATAAAAAAGAGAGCACAACAACAACAAAAAAATAACGGCGTACAGAACGTTATTAACAATGTGTTACTGGGAGGACGTGACATGCGTGCTATGGTCATGCCGCTATGGTTGTGCAGTTAAACGGTCATGCTTACCAGCTTGAGAGAAAGCTTCATGGGGAGAGAGGAGAGAGAAATGGCGAGGAGCAGGAGGGAGAAAGAGACAACAGACAAAAGTCAACATCAGCAGAATATTGCGGCCATTTGTTTCATTTTCCTTTAAACAAAAATTGTTTAACGTCTTTTATGACAACGCTTTGCCAAACGTCACCATTTAAGGAAAAGAGTGTATAGAGCTTAATGCCTGAAGGATTTGGATTTACATGCTAGCTGTGTTATTAAAAAAAGCTCTTCAGCACACTCTTTTCTAACGTGGTGAAGTTTAACATCTCTAATATGATGGATTTATGAAAAAATGAGAAATAAATTGGCAAAAATGCCAACCGAAAGCACAAGCGTGGAGAATGAGTACAAATTAAGGGAAGACAGGTGAAAATAAATGAAAAGAAAGAAGTAGAGGGGTAGTGACTGCGACAGAGACAGATGTACCCTTTACTTCTTGATCCCTCTCTGCTGCCATTACAATGACACGCACGAGACAGCAGAGGGCGCCAAAAGCATGTATCACATCAGCAGATCCATACATTGACATGAAGGCAGATACTGAACACAGACAAGTAAACTGCCTTGCTGAAGAAAAATCTACACCTATTCAAGGCCTCTCTCTCTCTCTCTCTCTATATATATATATATATATATATATATATATATATATATATATATATATATATATATATATATATGTATACCTCAAATGAAAGTGGCTGAATGAAGATACAAAACAAATAAAAGTAATCATGAACTAAAAAGCGAGGAGAGTAAAAGAACAAGTAAAAAGAACAAAAGACATTGTAAAAGCGTTTTTAACAGTTCATTTACACCATTTGCTGAGTAATTTTTGAGAGGAACGTGGTTAGGTTATGAATATAAAGAACAGAGTAGAAAGCAGGTTATCAACCTTTGGCTGGCAGAGCTGGAGCAGATGACTTGTAATCCTGTTAGAGGCTCACAGGCTGGTGCACTGAGGAGCTCTACTCACTTCAGTCCACTAATCAAGTCATCCACCTGGAATGGCCTGTTATGGTCCTCGCTATGACACTGTATTATTCTTACATTTCCATTGAGTGAAGCTTCCAATTACAGAGCACTAAAGAAATGATTTAATTTACACTTGTACACAGAGGGTGTTTTCTGTCGAAGATTACATAATAAAAGTACTTCATAAACTCTAGGTTAGGATCTAGTGTGGGCCTTTTTTATGTTTCTAGTGATTCAGATATGGCTATATTCTAATGTAGTGGTATATGAGAAATTACGAGGCTTCTGGGTCTGTAGTTTTTAACATTTTAACATAAATCTAAGTAAGAAAGTGCTTCTAAGGAAGTAAATCTAAAAGTTACAAGTAAGTTAAAACTACTAAAAATACTACTTAAGGGTAAAAGCTAATTATCACATTTCTTACAATTTAAAAATGATTTGCTGGTTAATTGAAGATCTTAGATGACTGCAGTACAGAGACAGAGGTGGGCTACACCTTCTGTCATGTGTCTTTTGTGGAATAAAATATAATTAATTAAAGGTGGCAGAATACATACTTGTCCCTGATTAGCTAGTCCTGCTCTGCGCATAAATGTGATAACTTATGTGAGCTGCACTTTACTGTAATTAGCATGATAAATGTGTTTTATTCTCCACTTTCAGTGAATAATTCTTCACTCCTAAATTGTCTTTCTTTAGTGCGATGCTTAGTATTTGACAAACGCAGGCCCTGGTCCACAGAGTTACCCGGACTCTTTCCAACCACCAAAACAGACACAGATATACAGGTATAGTATGATCCTTACAGACAGATAACATTACTGCAGTATGGCACACCAGCACAAAGAAAGCCCTGGAGGGGTGAATTCTGGGTACTGTACGCTGAACCCAGATCCAAAGTGTGACCAACACCTCGCCTAATGTTAACATCTACCTGACAGTGAGGTTTAAATAGAGAGGAAGGGTGATTGCTGAGATCAATAGCATCCTCACACCCATAATCCCCCACAGCCTCAGGTGCTTGTGACACTTTGTGAATTGACCCCTAGTAGATGCTCAGTGGGGAAGCCCTGGAACAGCTGCAGGACAACGGTGAGCAACAAGAAACCTCAAGCTGATACATGTGATGTGGGATGAAGTCATCATCTTCTCCGATCATTCGCCCCGCTCCTACACGTGTCAGAGCCATGTGATCAATACCGAGCCAGGCACAGACACTAGCCTCCTTTGTGAGGACATTTCGCCTCGTTAATTGTGACGGAACAATCTCCTCGCAGAGACCGCATGTGTCACACGAACAAATTATTAGTAATGAGGCTACTGGATGTGCTGTACGTGGCTTTTAGTAATCACACACGGCCGCACACACTCAATATTCAGTCACACTGTCTTTCAACTGCGTCCTTGCTCACGCTCACAGAAACACACACACACCGCTGATACTCACTGACGCCCATCACACACACACTTACAACATATTGCCTTGCTTCGAAAGCATATGTCTGTCGGCCCAGAGTCCTCTTCATAAGCTCTTTGTGACAAACGAGCGAGCGCGGGGATTGCTGCTGTGGTGGTTGTCAGAGAGAATACAGCTTTGTCAGTGAGAACTCAGAATACAGCACTGACGTCTCTAAGTCTCCTATAATGTATACGGCCTTAAGTTGACTCCCAAAACACATATACTTTATCTTTTTTCCTCCCGCACAAAAACACACACACGCACGCACATACACAGTTAACTGTGGATGGATTTAGACAGCTAATACGCACCACACAAAGGCTCTCCTGCAGGGTTAGACATCTCTCCACTGTGCAGAGAGCACGACACCCCACCTCCACTGGCACAACTACTCTAATCCCTAATGTGATACTGTGTTCCCCTTGCAGGAGGTGGGAGAAGAATAAAATTGTATTTTCTAAGTAGGTTTTTATATGTCGCTTTTGGTTTGTTACATCTTTAAACAGGGTTTCTGCAGGACTCACCACCTTAAATTTACGACTTTATAAGACCCTTTTAATACAGTATATATATGCAATGAATACCTGTTTTACGATACTATTGGCAAAAATATTAAAGTATAATGGAAAACCAGTAGGGGCACTGTGGCGTACAATTTATTATTATATTACATTGTTTTTTAGAACTTCCAAGCAGGATGTAACAACTCCTAATGATAAATTAATCACATTAATATGTTCTGGATGTGGCTAAATTCCTTTAAACACCCATGATGAGACTATGAGCTTCCAATCTATTGTGACCAGCAGCAAGGAAGCCCTGGTCTAGTAGTTTTGACTGAAACTCAACAAAAAGGATTAGACAGCCTCCTACGAATACAATCCAATGTTGCACCAATCACACCTTCAAATTGTGTCCCGACACGTCTCCTGACAGCCCACAATCTGATCCAAAAACATTTTCTAACATTACTTCCTACAGCAAGCAAGAGAAAATATTCTTTAGACTCTGGAAGGAAAATTTGGGAGGAAACTGAATTAAAAGCTTTACAAGACCTTTTCGAGACCTGCAGATACCCCAGTAAAGACAAGCCTTCCTTCTTAAAATGAGCATAAATTCTGTAGTACTGGTGACAAAGTGTTGCTAGTTAGCTTGGTTCGACTGCACAGATGCAGGCAGGTTTGTGCCAGCAGCTGTTCAGAGGCATTAGCCCAAACAGTCTGTGTCAGTAAGGCAGTATGGCTGGTGTCCTTAAAAGACTTGTTCTTCTTCTAGTGGAGTACCCATGCACATTCTGTTACCTTTAATATATTCAATTATAAAAAGAATTACTGTAAAAGTGTACTTTAAATCAAACAACATCTATATATGTAAACATAGGTTACAACAGGTTATCACCACAAAACATGAAAATGTGTACAAAATAAATGTATTCATGAGATATGGAAAGAAATACAGATTAATTAAAAAGTTTTTAATTCTTTAAAGGGCTTTATACTCTGATCTGATATAGTTTCTAACCTCTCACAGAGTCAAAGACGTCATTCAACCATTTTAGTGTGCTACGTAATGTTACGGTAAGGTCAAACTTCAATCTTTTGAATCTGCGTATACTTGAAAACAATGCATCTGATTGAACTCTGTACATTTTTATATCGCTCTTCTCGAGAGCTGTTCCAGCACTTCCGCTTTCAGAAACGTGCACTTCCTGCTAGATCTGTCCGGCGCTACAAAAAATACACACTTCCTTTTTTTTCTGCCTACATTCAGTCATTTCCTGTACTGCATGCTCTGCACTGTTGCACCTACATTGTTCTTTTGCCTTTTCAGATGTTAACACCAATTCATACAAATGTTTTCACTTTGACTAACTGCTGCCCTTTCGAAATATGAGCGTAAACAAAAACTATATTTGTGAGGTGCGGAAGGAACCAGTCAGTTACTGCCCATTCCTGAGGTCAGGGAAAGCTGGGGAGGTGAAGTGCATTACAGGAAGGCGTGATATGACCTGCACAGGCCCAGCGATTCCATAACAACGCACACGGCTTTACTGTGGTAACTGGTGATGACACTCACCAGGACCCTGGGCTGGTGCTGATAAGGCCGCCCTCCAGGAAGCCTTCTAAAATTACTCTACTGACCTTTTCCCTCCACATAGAGTGACTCAGTCAGCCTAGCTGCCATATCCAAAACCCATTACTTTATTCATAGTGTGAGGTTTAACTTTCTTTTTTGTGTTCTTTTCCTCATATCACATGCAACAAAACCAAACAAGAACAATTCGCCCCCCAGCGTGGACTGCAAAGAAGTGTGCAGGGAGCTGCTGCAGTCTCCATGCTACTGCCAAGACTGCTCGGGCATCTTGCTAATTTTTCTCAAAGGAGGAAGGTGGGTGAGAGGGATCTGTCGTTGTGAGCACAGAGTTAACATGAAGAATGAAGGGACAGGATGGAGAGACTGGTGGTGAGTCAGAAAAATACCATGGATTCATAGTTATGCGCTACATAAGCATGCTACAGAAGCAAAAAAGGGTGAGCAGCACTGTATGAGTGAAGGTAAGAGGCCTGTATATTATACTTCTGGTATTTTAGTCTTGTAATAATAGTACCACCAATTTTGAAGGCTAATGTGATCCTAAGGATTGCTGTAATGGACCAATGAGAGCACTTCTTTCTAATTGCCTACATATAATGTAGATGCGTTCATTTACTGGTAACAGAGTTAATGCTCAGTCACCTACTATAAGTATAGCATGTAGGTATTATGACCTACAAAACAGATGTAAAGTATGGACACAACTATTCTACCTTTGTCTTACTTCAACCATACAGTGTAGCAGGTACACAGCTCAGATACAGGTGTGGAGACACACACACGCACACACACACATACACATGCACAAAGCTTGCTGGACACACACACTTACCCCTCGCCTCAGGCTCCGGAGGCAGTGCATTTTGGGTTTGGAGGTCATGAAGTCGTTGAGGCGGTGGGAGAGGGGCTCCTTTTGCTGCTTGGGAGACTGGGGGTCGTTGGGAACAGCAGAGGGTGAGGGTGGGGATGAGGCTGGGGGGGCAGGTGGGGGCTGGTGGGGGGACGTTAACAGGGACATAAGCTACCAGTAAGAGAGGGAGCCGTGACGGAGAGGAGGAAAGACATGGAATAAGAAGAAGAAGAAGAAGAAGGGGCAAGAAACCAACGAAAAAAGACAAGGAAAAGGAGGAGGGAACACAAAACGAAATAAATAAGCCTCCTACAAATATTAAAAAATAAACACTTAACAGAAAACCCAAACGGAACATAAAAGACAACTGAAGGAATGTCAAACCTGCTGTATCAGTTGTTATGTTGTGGAAAAAATGTCAAACATATAAAACATAAAAAAACAGTTAAAAAGAAGAAAACAATAAGAGTGAGTAGGAAGCGTAAAATGTGTTAAAGCAAGCGGCTGCACCAAAGCAAACAGCAAAGAGCTTCAGTCAAAGCACATGCAGGCTTCCATTTTGGAAACCCTTTTCCTTTTTTCTTATTCCTGTCTTCACCACATGCCAGCTAGGATGAGAAATTCACCACATCCCCGTGGATATCGGCAGCTGAATTTCAGGTAAGCATCAGAGGAATCTAATTGCATATCGCTGTCCTAAAACATCTGACTGCATAATTCATCATTGAGTAGCTGAAGAGTTAGAGAATGAAGTGATGACGCAGTTCTAAGGTACCACACCAAGCGCATGCAAGTGATTCAGTGAAACCCACAAGTCACTAATAACCCTGCTTCTTCAAGGCCTTAATGGTGCTTTTCTTCAATTATCAATATAATGTTATATTGTGGTATATTTTTCTGTACGCTTGCATGCATAGTGTGTGCAAGTCTGTCTGCATTTACTATAGAAATAGCTTTCTGTACGGCTGTCTGTGCTCCCAAAAACTTTCTACAGAAATGAAATGACGAGTGCATCAAGCACAGATTACAGAATCACACTGTTCTGAGTAAGTATGCCTTGCTTTTTGGGAGTTTGTAAACAGTAGATACAATGAGATCAAACACCATTGTACATATACCGTCAGTTCATTGGGGTTTCTCATCTTGCATTGCACACACTTGCTCCCAGCCTTTCTCTCCCACACACACACACACACACACACACACAAACACACACACACACATATACCCTATTACTCACTCTTGCTCTTGTCTAATTCAATACCAACAGTGCCACCAGCCCATAAGACGGTCAGAGATCAGTTTTGCTGTTGAGACGAAGGAAACTGTAGGAGGCTACACAAGGTTGATAACCAGTCAATAGAAAAAAAACAGTGAAGGGAGACTGTTATTTCAGATCAAGTTAATGTCTGCCAGCTGAGTCCATCCACAGGGTGAAGGTAGAAATGCATTAGTGTGTGTTACAGAAAGGAGGCTCCTTGGTGAGGGTGATTGCCAGGGAGGGGGAAAACGGATGGCGAATAATAACAACAAAAATGGCAGTAGTAATATGAACTAGCAACAAATTTCTTGAGCTTAACAGAAAGCCAACTGATCTACACAAAAAATGAAACTAAATAACCAGAGCTAGAAATGTAACAGATACAAAAAATGTGACATTGAACACATATATTTGTGTAGCCAGTGTATTACAAGACAGAACGAACATAACATAATACAACCTAAAACATCCCTCCAGCCCTCCGTCCCACCCCAACAAAAATCTCCCCAAAGTGCAATGTGACTTCCATGTGAGGGAAATCGTGCAAAATGAAATGCACTACAACCAGCGGGGCTTTGCTGTACGTTTGACTGTAAATGAGGCTCTCTGTTATGTGTGCATTCATGCGTTACCTTGTTCTTGTTCTTAATGAAAGGCCACAGTTTGCCCTTGCTCTTGCCAGCAGGCTTCTCCTTGGCCTCTCTAGAGTTCGACAGGCTGGTTTCAGACACCGTCCTCTTCATGGCCTGGCCGTAATCCTCAAACTCCACATCTCCTGGGGGCTCAAACCCGGACTTATAGGACTCCACCACCTGCTTCGAGTCCTAGAGGGGAAGAGCGGTTGTAGCAATCAGTGACAGCCATAGACTGTATAAAAGAAGTGGACGTAGTCATTGTGACGTCACCCGCTGGTTGGTGGACTGCCGTTGTGAAGCCTCGAGTGCCGCCATGTTGATTTTTTGCAACCAGGAAGTGCCCATAAGTGACCATATTTGGACGAGACGGTGGCTCTAGTTAGCTTGCTTAGCTAGGTGCATCTATCATTCACCTTATCTGTCATTTTTACAGGGCTGATAATTTTGTCTAGCGAACAACAGTCTTAAAATAAAATGTACTCACCAGAGAAAGTGAACAGCCAACTACTAAGCTTGCCTGATTGACAGGTCACCATGAAAATGACTTGTCACAGTCACTGAAACATACACTGCTTTATGGTCTATTTCCCTCTAAATGGAACTATAATTTACTAAATGAACATCGTGTTGTATTGAAGAAGACCTGAAACTAGCGATTGAGACCATAAACTTATAATGAAAGTGTTTACTGAGGTAATAAATTAGCTGAGAATTAGGGTCATTTTACCATTATTTTTAATGGACCGGACTTCTTTCTGCAACCAGAGGAGTCCCCCCCTGCTGTTTGTTCCATAGAAGGCAAGTTTATCCGCATTGGATTCACGTCTCAGACCAAAAGCTTCCTGCTTGGTGATAGGGCTGTCCTTCATACATTTTGTCCACTTTTAATTTGAATATCAGCTGAAGGATCAAAAAATGCAAAGCAATGACTAAAAAGGAGGGAGGGTGTCTGTTTGTTTAGACTGTCCAGCTAATCAACAGGTCTTGAGATAAGCTGCAACACAATAGTGGCCTGGTGACTCTCCTGTTTACATGGTAGTAGTTTTTGTCTGATAACAATTTGTGAGTGCGCTGTGAAAGGAAAGGGAGAGAGACTGCGGTTATTCAGTTTGCGGGCCACAGAAGAAAGAGGAAAAGAACTAAATCTGTCAGGCAGGAGTTACGACAAAATCACTGAGGTCAGGGACACAGCCAGGCTCACCAGACACAGGAAGGAGCACATTAATCAAGTGTGTGCATCGGCCTATCTGAACTGATAAGGGCAGAGGGTCTGGTTGGAGCTAGGATCAGGGGTCAAAGATCTGCTGTACATATGAGAGAAGGCTATGAGAGGAAGTGAGACAGAGAGAGAGAAGAAGCATGTGCTATGTTATTCCCTGTCACTGTTTACAGCAGCAGCCACTCAAAGACCGGAGTCATCTGCCTGGAGCTGGGCCATGCACACACAACTGGACACACACAACACACACACTATGCAATCCCTGGGGTCAGTCTTGGTTTTTGTCATATGGCAAGCGGCCAACATGTGACATCTCAATATATCACACAGCCCATCTTCTCTTTAAGGTTAAGGCAAATGCTGCCTTCCATTTCAATATCCAAATCATAAATAATAATAAGCCATGGGACAGAACTTCAGCCGGCGACTGCATATTAGCTTTGTGGAAGTGCATAAACTGAAAACAGAAAGGTTCTCAAGGGCGCTATTTAACAGAAGGTTCAGACTATAGGACACACTGATTCAACTTCCTTCTATTTCCAGAACAGGAACAGGTGTTAATGTTCCCATCCAGACACATTAAGTATGTAAGAATGTGCTGTGCTATGACTGATTTTCCAACATAAAAAGGACAAAACAAACTCCGAAATGATCTGAACGTCTGACTCTGAAAGACCAGTACGCATCAAGATGGCTAGCATTGGTGAGACTCAGCCTTAGCCTACACACGACTCAGATGAGCAGTCACAATCGGTGATCAGAATGGTAAGCGTAGTTAGCATCTTTTAATAGGCGTTAGTGGTTGTGAAACATCCAATAACACCTGCTGCGATGTCACATTGTTTGACAGTGGAAGGAAGCTCCAAAGTCCAAAGGAGGGTTACATCCAAAAACTGCACACTCTGACGTGCTTACTGTCAAAACTTTCACTACACTAGTGCGCTCTCTGTACTGACAAGTCAACTCTGCACTGAGAGCTTCAGGGTTTCCTTGCTGGTGGCATTTGCTAGACAGCAACTGGCTTATGAATTTGTAACGTGCCAAATCTAGTTTGCCCAGGGAAAGTCTGAATCTTACGAGTTTAGTGAAGTGTACAGACATCTTCCCTCTTCAGTTGAGGGATGTGAAAACACCAAGTCAATCTCTGACATTTTATGGGACAACATTTTAAGTGGAGGGGATCTTTAACGAAATAGTTTAACATTTTAGGGAAATAACCTCATATTAGCTCACAGATTAGCAGTCATGGGGAAATTATTCATGTGTTCATATGAAGCTTATTTGTCATACATTTTTGAGGGGAATTATGGCATGCATTTTTTTAGGAGTCATTCATGCGTGAAATAAAACGTGTGCTTGTATCCCATTGGCTTTCTTACTATGAAGGGAGGTGAACACATAGATTGACTCATTTTGTTCAGCATGTTGTTCTTCACAGGTGGGCTGTCTTTATTTTCATTTCCTAATGTCTGTTATGACTGACACCCTGGCTAAGTGAGTAATATGTCCCATATGGTGTTGTGTGTGTGCGTGCACATATATCTTATTCTGTATACTCACAGTCTTGGGCTCGATGGATTCAGCGGCAGTTGTCATGCCGTCTAAACATTTCCCCACAATGGGCAGCACTTGGCGGTCCACGTCTGCAAACGTCTTCATGCACACTCCCAGCCTCTCAATTCTTCTCTCCTCCATGTCTTGAAGTTTCTGCATAAAATGTATGCATGCTTATACATGAATACAAGCTTTACTACAATGTGTTAATAAATAAGAATAAGAGTTGACTGAGTGGGGCTTGTGTTGAAAATGATACACTATGAGACTGGAATCAAACTGTCTGAAAGAGCTGTTTGATATTGAGCATCATAATCTGACATACCATCTGGGAAATCTCTAATGCACTTTTCTTTTTTATGTCTGACCCTACTTTCAAAAAACATCTCTAGAGAAGTGAAAGATCCTAAATATATATGGAAAGCTACATTTTTGTATTTCAGACTCACAACACTGTGATTCCAAGCACACAATATGTCATAATGTAACACAACAAATAGTTTTGTACAAAATAACTGCACCCTTGATAATGATGGGTTTTTTTACCCTCAGTGTTTTCCGCATGTTGAGAATTTATTAATAGCAGTCGACTCAGAGGGGAGTGGGGATTGTTGGGCTGCAAACAGCATTGAGTTCACAAGCTAACTAATGAATGCACATGAATGCACAATTCCGGCAGACATTTCAATCTGTTGGCACTTTTAGCTGCATTTGCACACAGCGTTTTGAAAGACATATGATGAACACAAAATACAAAAAATATAACAAAACAAAAGTGAGATGAAATAGGCCGTCTGTTGAGGTGTTGTTGGATTTACCTGGAATATGTTGGGGATAACTGTAAAGTAATGTTCATTCTGCTCCTGGTTGAACTTTTGCAGGTAGGAGGAGTATTCACTCTTACTGTCGGCAGCCATCTGGTGCCTCATCTGAGCTTGCTGTCGTGCCTGAAGAAGAAAAACAAACCATGCACATCAGACACGCCCTCTCCTCACTAAACCTCAGCGTCCACTGATTAACACAGACATGTGGGTTACACAGGCACACGCACACACACACAACCAGAGCATAACAACCTACATGAGTTGACACATTTGTGCATTCGAGTGTACATGCATACACATGTACACACAAATACAAAGCTCATTGACACGCAGTCACAGGTGCAAACCCAAGTCAGGCAGCAACAGCACCATTGGCATTACACTGTACTGTATGAAGGCCAGAACAAACATATAAAAGAGACATAACAGCCTGCACTGGCTATAGAATAGAGGGATTTGGATTTTGAATGCCCGCCCTGTCTGGCATATCTCTACTGTCGATAATGTTGATTATTTTAAGCTAGTTCAGTCTCAGGGAGGGATAGCAGGCAGTCAGAAACGCAGCAGGAGCAGCCTATTACAGATCCAAGGCAAGCAGATGGAGATGAGATTATCTCAGCTTGTGGGGTGTGTGTGTAGGTACATTGTATGTGTGTGTGTTTGTGTAGTCAAGTTCTCATATCTGTTTCCTCTTTCCATTGGATATGAGGCATCTCCACATGTAAATAGTGGTTTCATTAAATAATGGTCATCTATAACAAAGGGTCACCTTATGAACCCATTAGGTCAACTGAATGCAGATGCACATAAACAACTGCAGCCATGTAACAGGCCGGGGCAGTAGACGGAACTTAACCCTGAGCGGTTGTAGTCCTGAGGGAAACATTTAAAGAACGGCATCCAGTTTTCACCCACCCACTGGAGCTGAGGCTAGAGTTCTCTCACACTCACACACATACAGGTAAGTAATAGATGACAAGAAAAGGAGGACATCATAGCAGAGACACTCGTCAGACACAAAGGCACATTATTTCCAGCACAGGAGGGATGACGTGTAATACTTTGTGAAAAATGATAGTCACAGCCTACAAAAAAAGGAATGTGAAATCCAGGAGAAAAGCTAAAAAGCACATGTGAAAGTCCAGCTGTTTAAAGCCTACGTGCGGACCTGTGAGCATGCATGTATGTATATGTGCTATGCTGCTGTAGGTGCATGCAGAGTGCATTAAATGAGTGTTGGGAAGGATGCAAGTCACTGCAATGGTAACTTGGCAGATAACGAAACCTCGCAACGTGAGCTGCTGTGCCTGCAGCCACATCACATCCTGTTGTCATTTTCTGGAAATTACCTGATTTTACAGTTATTCACACTCATATGCATGTCTGTCTGTCTGTCTGTCTGTCTGTCTGTCTGTCTGTCTGTCTGTCTATCTATCTATCTATCTATCTATCTATCTATCTATCTATCTATCTATCTATCTATCTATCTATGAAATACATTTCTTAAGGATTATTGCGAATAAAATGAGAATGAGGAACAAAAAGAAAATCAGAATGAAAGTTGGTATGAAAGCTGTCACCTTACGCACTATATTAAGCATTTCTCTCATTTCGTTATTCTTACATCACACATATAAACCTCAGAGTGAGAAAGTATTCAGCAAAAGACGTTGAGACAAGCCACTGCACGGGGGGGTGGGGTTGGGGGGAGAGCAGATCACAGTCAGACAGGACAGGGTGTGTGTTAACAGTGACCCGACTGAGGCTGTGTGTGTCAGACTCGGCAGGCGAGTATGTGTTTATCGAGACACTAGTCGAGACAGTGTGTTCCCACAGATATAACAGGCTCTCTGTCCGCTGGACCTACCTTGTGGGAACTTCGCTTCAAGGCATGGAATAAAATAGATATACAAACACACACAAACAAAAACAAAGTATTGTTAGCTGTTTCCAGCTAAACAAGAAGTTGCCATAGATACACTTCCTGGACCACCAGGCGTGTCATCACTCAAAAGGGGAAGTTGGTATCACAGCAAACACAATCACCATGGCAATATTGATACTGTAAACCGCTGTCCTATGCAATTAGTAAAGGTAGAAAACAAGTGGAGGGGAGGGCACTGTGTTATTTTTCTAATGCTTTATGACTGAGGATCTCCGAAACAGGGAAGTCTTTAAGTGTGTGTGAGGGCTGGGGGTGCCCCAAAGAACTGTAAGAGGCTTTGTGGATATCTCAGCTGTGAATCCAAACCCCAAATTGAGGGATTTGTTTGCCAGAGGAGGAGAGGGAACAGTTAGAGGTCTGCTCTGGCTGCAGAGAAAACCACAGCACCTCAACTCAACAAACAGCAGCTTCTTTGCATTACATCGACACATCACAGACACAAGTCTGGAACTACAATCTTAACTGACAAACTTAATTTCTTCATTAGCAGCTGTACAAAATACTATTGTACAGAGAGAAAAATCCACACACAACTATGACTCCAAACATGCATAAACTCTCTGTTTCTTCACCTCTTTTCTTCTTCTTCTTTCATGCATCTGTTCTGTCCAACCCAGAACCCCAATGCTTTAACTATTACTACAACCCAAACACAAACCAGGCTGAGGTTGTGACATGTCATTCCTTCCAGTGATAAATACTCAGAGGCCCTCTAAATCATGAAGGAAATATGCTTCTGCAAAGATCACGAGACACATGATCTGTTCTATTCAATGGCTTAGTTTTATGACCAAATCTGTCTATTGCCAAAAAAACAAACTGAGCCCTTTTCTTATACTCCAGTTGCAGAATTGTTGTGGATAGAATTGATAGCAAAGAAAGTATCTATTAGAAAAACATAAGCAAAAGAAGAATTCTAAAATATGCGTAGGATCCAATCATTTTCCACAGTGACTGATATGAGGGAATTCAGTACTTTCTATTAAAGGTTCTTCTGAACAATGGAAAGAAAAGATAACTGAGGTTGGTCAACAAATAACGAATACAAAGAGGAAAAAGAGAATTAGTATTGGTAAACAGGGAGAGATACTCAGAAGCATACATATACATGTGTTATAAATATGGTAATGTCTGCCACCGCATCTTGTTGTATGGTCTGATTGAGAGAAATGCACAATTTTAAAGGTGTATTAAGTTACTGTTTCTACATGAAAGCAACTATTCCCATACACTCTACATTACTACTTGTTGTTTTCTAATGCACAATAAAGGCTTCGAGATTGATTTCCTACTTTCACTGCAGCCATTAGCTTTTAGCTTTTACAGCATAGTGTGAAAATCAACTTGCAGGGACTACCCTGAGATAATGTATATAATCACTCATGGTAAGGGTCATTTTGTCACCTTTATACTTGTTCTAGGATAAATCAAAGGCTTATCTGAGGGTGAAATATCAAAAGGCATCACACTAACCTTAAAGAAAAATACTGGAATTTTTCAATCTCAGTCTTCTCCTTATAAATGTGGCCAATAACGTCAACACCTTCGTTTTAGAGATTTAGAAAGCGTGGACCCAAGCAAAGGAGCTTATATTGGGCAAGCAACGTAAGTCTCCTAAAGTCTCCAAATGAACTTTAGTTTGACATAAATCTTTTCAAAAGTTTATTTCTAAATCTGTTCTTTCCTAATCTTTACAACAAAAGTGGTGAGTGCAAAGTCATCATGACCAGTAGTCAGAAAGGCCACGGCAGTGAGAATAAGACCCTGGATGACATTTTTCCCCCTTTAAAAGTTAAAAAAGACATAAAGTTGTAAAAATAATGTGGTAGATTAATTTAGTAGTTTCTTGCTTGATAGTAAGTTGCTGTTCTATATCAAATATTCAGTCATCCTTAAATCACCAATAAATTTTAGTGGCATGATTGGGAACTAAAAGTCAATACAAAATGGTCAGCAGGATGTAAAACCACAGAAGAATCCAACTTACTAAAGAGCTGTTTACATTATCAATTTACACACACATTGATACTAACTAAATGATAGCAAAAAAAACAGCACTGAATTCTGTGTAATGTATGAGTCTTTCATGCTTCAATAAATGAAATAACTGTACTCAGACACAACACCGCTCTTGTTTCAAGACTACTTTCTTGAGCTGCTGTGCTGTTAGCCTAAGCCTATTGTAGCTCTTTGGCTGTATGTCCAGAATGCAGAAAGGCTCTTTATTCCAGCCTATATTTGCATAATAATCGGGTCTGAACTGCGTCAACTCTGAGCCTGAGCTCTGCTCCAACAGCTGATGGAGCAGTAGGAGCACGCGCTGCTGACCCATGATGCCTTGCGGCCGTGGGAGCTGTGTGGGTTAAAGGCTGAGGTTTTAGAGGGCTCTTTTAATTGGTTAAGACAACAGGAAATGACATCAGCTACAGCCCCCAGAGGGCTCTGGTCTACAAGTCCTGAGAATTGGATGATTGCTGCATGTGTTGATTTATTGAAGAGGAGGTATAATCACAGAAACACCAAAATACATACTGTATTTAGATTCTTCACAGGAAGATGAAAAAGCAAAGGCTACTTAGATGTATAATCTGCAACTCACATAAACACACACACACGCACCATCATGGACACATAGTCCTCTCTGTTGCTTAGGCCCATAAAGAACAGCAGAATGTTTGGTGGCTGCTCTACAGTGATAATGAGGACTTGGTGCTGCTATCAGCTTTGTGTAGCAGCAGATCACTGTGCTGCTGAGACAATGCCAGCTTTTACACACAGTCCCTGGCATCAAACACACGGTCACTCAATCTTTGCTGTCTTTCCGGCTCAGTTGAATGAGGATTCAGGGCTGGATGCAAGGGAAAATGTTGAGAGAAAAGGGGAGGGTGCTTGGTGGGAGGGTGAGGAAGGCCAGGCAATTGTGTTAGGCATGGAGGGTACAGCACAAGCTTGTGTGATGGGTGGATGCTGCACAGGAGTGAGATGACACATACCTTTTCCACGTCAGCCTTAGTCACGTTAATGTCAGCGTCCATCTTCTCAAAGTACTGCTGTGCTCTGTCTGCCTCTTTACAGTCCCTCTCAAACCTTCTTTTAGACTGAAAAAAAGAGAGGAAACAAACCAAATTTAATGCAATCACAGACATTACATCAGTAATTTCCTGGCATAAGCTACAGCAGGAAACACTATATAATTGACCTTTAAATGAGCATAGTAATGAACATCATAAGATGTACATATACGTCATATACATTTCAACCACAGCGTTGTGTGTGACAGAGGTCAGTTCATGTCACTGACACAGCTACAGGGTCTGTCAAATTCTGCAGCCTGCTGCTTAAACAAATGTTCATAGTGCTCATTTGTGTACAGAAAAAACAACCATTCATCCAACCCTCTTTCGACCCCTCTAACGGAACAATTAGTGTTTGTTGGGCCAGCATGCACTCTGAACTATGCCTATCTGCCTCACACACAATGGGATCATTGAACGCACAGAGAAGTTTGAGGGGGACAAGGCAGTTATGCATCTCTCTCACACTCTTTCTCTCCAGGGGCCAGGCAGCGATAAGGAGTGGTAGTCTGTGTAAACTCACTTTTGGCTCCTTCACAAATAAAACAGACACTCCTGGATCTGCTCTTATCTAGGTTTTTACAAAGCCTGACATTATACAGTAATGTATTCTAAATTAATGTTCTCTGGCCTTCTGTCGATGACTAAAAGTATGTGAAGAAGTGAAACTTCCCCAAAGTATTTTCTCTCTGATTTTTAACATTATCCGCCTGCTACTCAAGGAGAGGACAACATAAGTCAAACAGTAAGCTTTAAACATACATTACTGATCTATTATAATTCCAGCCTGATGTGAGAAGCACATTGTTACAGGTTTCTGGTGAAAAACAGAACAGGAGGTCCCTCAGGCTCTGTGCATGACCCTCTGCTGATGTGCTCCCTCATTTTTGTGATGATGATGTATTTAATAGTCACACTTTAGTATCATGTGGCATTGATGTTGATCGTAACACACGATCTATGCACTGTTTTATGTAGGTTTTTATCTCTTTATTCTCCAATGTTACAACTTTATGTATTTGAAGTATAATTTAATAAATACCTAGCTCAAATGTTATTAATGTAATGTCTTGTGTATGGAGTTCTCTTTTAAAACATGGTATATGGACCATGACATAGATAAATACTACATTTTATGTTATGACTAAGGTTGCGTTCCAAAAGCCAGTTTCATTTTGGAAAAATAGCAAATTATATTTGTTGCATTAACTAACAAGTCTGGATAATCAATCAAATTTGTAATAGTGCTCTACAACCCAAACGGACTGTGTGTTTTTGCAGTTCAAAAGGCCCAAAAGAGTAGCGAAGTAGTGAACTGATTGTGTCACATCAAATGCAATTAAAAACTTTTATGAATTTTCAGTTTAACAGCTATGCTTTGAAATCTACAGTATTTGAAAAAAAGTAGCTCATGTTTTCTCTACTATTTGTGAACATTAATTAGGTTGCCACTAATTTACAGATCTACATCTTTGAGTTTTAGTTATTTATAACTTATCTACTTGCAATTGATGAAAGCTTAGCCTAATTAGATTTGATCAAGAACTCAAAAGATTTGATTCGATACGTCAAACCCAAACTGTAGTTACAGCTTTATATTCTTAAATACTTTGTGATTACATACTAATGAAAGTAATGTAATAAACTAGTATTTTTTAGTATTTCTTAAACTTGGAGTAACAGCCCTCTGTCTGATATACCTTAATTTCTGGTAAGATAATTATTTTAGAAAGAAGTTGCAGAGGAGCTTGAGTGATAGAGTGAACCACAGAATAAACCATGATATAACTATTTATGAAATGAGGTTATTAGGTTCTAGTTTTGTCTCTCTTGATTTTAGGTCACTCTATCAACGGTGACCAATGGCAACTGCTACTAGTGTACCAAAGAAAAACTCCCGCACACTGTCTAACTTTGTATAAATATATATATATATATATATATATATATATATATATATATATATAGAGAGAGAGAGAGAGAGAGAGAGAGACTCAACGTTTTGATACTAGACCTTCATCAGGAAAAAAAAAATTATATATATATTTTGCAAGTTAGACAGTGTGCGGGAGTGTTTCTTTACTACCTTTGACGCGCCTGTCTCTCGTTATAGAGATGCAAAGTTATTTTCTGTTCTGTACTGTTACTAGTGAACAATTGTGATACTGCACATTCATGTGGTCACTTACCGATTCCAGCTGTTTCCACAAGCTCTCAATGTGCTGCTGTGCCTTACGCCCATCATGGAAGTGCTGTCAGAACAGTTGGGGAAAAGGGGGGGGGTTATTATCGCATTATTCACATGCTTAAGGGATTTTAAAGCAGGTGAACCTGACCTTGATATAGTAGGATAATACATTTGAAGCAGTTGGAGTAAAAGTCTCAACCACACTAGTAAACATTATTACCCACACTCTGATATGAATATATTACAATAATTCCAACTGAGAAAGTAGTGCAAACTCAAATGAATACTATACTGTAGCTACATGAACAATGGTGACACATAACCCATGAGCTTAACTCTCCACAAATACCAATGAGTGTATTTGATTAAAGATCAACCAGCTCATAGCCCATCAGTTCAAAACAGGTGCACCAACACTGGGTGTTTTACAGCTCTAGAATAACAGTGTTACAGTTTCAACACACATTAAGCAACAATCCCAAAAATCACCGGAATGAAGGTTTTAGACAAAGTACAGAGCACAATAAAATAAATAAGGTCAAACATAGTGAAGATTAAACAACAATGACAACCAATAACAGTGCTATAAATCCGAACAGACGCTGTTTTATGGAGCTAGAGCATAGAGCCATTGGCAAGGTTTTTGTTGTCCTCTGTGCTTTATCGTACGACCTCATGCAATTCACATGCAATTCAACAAGGAAATATCTAAACAGAAGAGATTTGCAAGATGCAAATAAATCATGTATTTAGTTTTAAGGAAGTGAACCATTTTTTATTAGGAAGACAAGAAACAACTCAGTTCTTTTTCTCTATACAAATCCTCATCTATAACATAATCATTTAAAACACTATGTAAATGGAAAGTGCTAGCTTTGCTAGCAGCATAGCTCTATGAATGGCATCCATTGACAGCCTATCTTTCGTTCAACCGGTCGGTCCACCACTTTGGAAATTTCTCAGTAGCTATTAAACATTAGGTACAGACGATCATGGATGAATTGTAAAGATTTTGGTGATCCCCTGACATTTCCTCCAGTGCCTGCATCTGGTCAAATTTTTAAAAAGAATCACCTGTAGTATATTTTTAGTACAAATTAGAAAATGTTAGCATGTTGGCACACTAAGATAAGACGGTAAGTGTGGTAAACATTATACCTGTTTGACATCAGCGTGCAACATTTTCTTTTTAAGTATGTTAGCAATTAGCATTTGTTTTGTTAAATAAAGAACACACATGCTCTAACTGCTAAACCCTTATACTGACAGTATTAACTTTTGTGTCTGTTTTTTGTCTGATAGGCTAGTTATTGGCCTGCTCCTAAACAAACATCTCCATTATATGAGTGACAAGAGGGATAGAACATATCTGGATATATGTTACATGACAACGTAGAATAAGAAACACAGAGAGATTAATTGATAAAGTAAGAACAATGGTTGGACATGAAATGAGGTGCTTAAAGTGAACATGCCATGAGATAAACCATGGAAGGAGCCAGATATTGTAATCTAGGGGGAGCAGACATGTCACAATGGAATTTGGCACAGCCATGTGTGGCGTATTAGACAAGGCTTGGTGGCAGTTGCTGGTCTGAAATGTTTTTGTAAAAGGCCTCACTTGGCCTATCTCGCACCAGGGGACCAGACCACTTGGCCCAAAGGCAGAACACATCTCTCTACAACTCTCTGTATGGATTACAGCCAGATCCCCTGGAAACATAGAGGGCCAATTTTAAACCTTTGTTGTTTTGAAATTAGATTATAATGACTTCTAAAGCATAAAAATAATTCCTCCAATCCCTGTGGTCACATTAATCTGCTAAAAAAATGCAAAAAGAATCAAATTTAAACGAAAATGACATAGAGACTTGACTATCAATGAGGTATCCCCTGGTTACGCAGACTGCGGAAGCTAGGGTCAGTAGCTGAGCTGAATGTTGATGCTGCCATTCAGTGATGGACCCAGGCTATTATAAAGAACAGAAAGCTGTTGCTTGTACTTCTCTTGAATTTCAGCCCTTTGGCCAGCACAAGGAAGTCCTCAGTATTCTATGTACTAACTTAAACACACAAGCAAGAGATGTGAAATTAAGACTGATGCAGAAGGCCTAAAAGGTTAATTTCACCTGAATAACGCTGGACATGAGAGTAGTTAGTGAGAATGTGCCCTGGTTTGCCTCAGGTAGTCGCACTTCTCATTTCCCAAAGTTTCGAGGGAAGCTGAGTCAAATGAGGAAGTGCTCCAGTGTTTCAGAGGAACTATTTGAGCTTGAACAGAAAATGGGACACTGTGGAGCCGGTGAAGTCCTGTCGAATCAATGTATAAAAAAGCATTTTTTCAAGTGCCGTTAAGACCCTGACCTTCAAATTCCTGTTTGATAAGAACAAATCTTATTCAATGATGAACTCTGAAAATATGTCTCACTAAATGATGATCAGATACACTGAAGACAGCATAAAGCCTTTTCACAACACACCAGACCAGCTGACGTCATTGTTACTGTGGAGCATTCTTTCAACCAAATATTTGTCTCCATAACAGCATATCTGAAAAATATCCAGCATCTCATGCTGTCAACAAATCTTCCATCACTATGAAGATAAACAAACTACGCTGACACTCTTCTACAAACAGCTCCACCAGATTCACAAGATCCTGCTGGAGGATGTAGATCTACCAACCACATCGTGTTTGCGTTACCAAACCAAGGCACATGAGCTAACTCACTTTCAAAAGTGATTCAAAAAAGTGTGCATCAATAGTTTCTGCTGCAGTAATTTAGACAGATGTTATGCAGTGTTGCATACTAGTGTCTCTGTGTTTAAATTCAGAGGCTGCAGTGATTCACTTGGCCCTCTTGGTCCATGCAGCTTTTGTGCCCAACACAAGAAAGAGTAAATGCGCCCCACCTTCCTCCCACACATCCCTCTCAGTGACAGCATGTTACTGCTGGCACCGTCAGGGACATCTGGGGTACTTCAACAGGTCGGTGACCTGAAGCTGCCAGTCTCAGTTACCCAGGCATTTGAAAGACACGGTGAGAGAGAAAAAAAGATGGACATAACAGGCCAAGAAATTCTTGAACTTGAACTAACTGTAATAAAAATGGGACTGGAAAATATGATCATTATGCATCTAAGCACATTAGATCAGAGACAGGAGAATATTTAATTACATGAAGCAGTATTGCTCTCTTTGCTATGACTACATTTTCATAGACAAAGGAATTCCACCTTTCCTGCTCTTACGCACCTCCTGGTTCAACACAGACCACCAGACTCCCCCCAGGGCATGTAAGAGTGAAAGGATCTAGGTGTAGTAATAGATTCTGTGAAGTCTTGTTTTGACAGATTTCAATCGCTACAATTCCAGACAGAATATTTCTCTGAAACACATACAAAAACAATCTCAAGCATTAAGTAGCTACTTTCCAGTGTCCACCTGATATACCTGACTGAGCTGTAGTGAGACAGACATGCTCTTATAGGGCTGAGAGTGACATACACTCTGTGTGCGTCCCGGGCTGTCCCCTCCACGTAAAATTCATAAACAGTTTCGGGCAAAACAAACAATCCACAAACACGTCTGCTTTTGACGAAGAGAGGAATGAAAGCTCCAGCACTGCATTTGCACTTAGAGTTTACTTGTGTGAAGGGGTGCACTTGCACATGTGCGCGCACATTGCTTCATAGGAATGTGCACCTGCAGTCCTGCACAGTTGTCTACACACATAATCATTAGGCACTAGAAACAGCCACAAGTCGCACAAGATCCAGAAACTAGAGAGATTATTTAACCTCATGAAAGCTCCACTGAGAGCTCATGTTTAAATCATCAGGCGGCAATTCAAACAGAGAAGTTACTGCATTCTGGTGTGAGATGTACTGTACATGCAGAGACAGAGGGAAGATCCAACAATCAATTCTCCATCCTCCCTGCTTCCCATTTCTCTTACCACTCAACACAAGAAGGCCACTCCGGAGATACACATTGTACTTACACTGTTACACTGTGGCTGGATCTCTCTTCTGCCTCCAAGAGATAAATGAGGGCACTATCCTCTGCCAAATCCACCTAAAGATGTTTTTATAGTGTGTTATGGTTTTCAGCTGACTTTTCACTAAATGCAATGTTTATTTTCTTGGCCCTGCCAGCTGAAGATGGGTTTGTATATATATATATTTTTTCTAGCTGGTTAAACATGTCACACTGCAGCAGGATAAGACAGATAAAACTTCCCTCCAACACCAAAAGATCTAATTATGTCCTGTGCTGTGGGTACAAGTGGATACAAAAGAGCACACACTGAACTAACCCTCAAGTGGACTCCCTCAGTAACACATGTTGATATACAGTATACAGTAAATACAGCCGTGATATTTACATATGTTACAAGTGTTACAGTAAATGGGCAGTCTCTGGAGGTCTTAGTGTTTAAGGGTCTTTATCAGACCTCATTAAAGGATATCTAAGCCCTATGATCAGAGGCCTGGTGATGACAGCAGTATGCTGACTGAACACCTTATTATGATTCCTCAGCACAATCACAGTGAGACTTAGGCTCTTCATCCCATATTAACCCTACCTGTTCTTCTTTGTTGTCCATTATACTATTAGGCCATGAACAAGCAATGCCTGGAAAACAAGTTGGCATCTTGTTGAGGTCAAGTTCACATTAAATCGAAAAGCCTGACCTAGAAAACCAGGTTCCAATTTTGTGCAAACAAGTATATGTGCTCTCAAATAAAATCCTTAAAGACCACATTCTTGGCCTCACCTCCTGTGCCACCCGAAGCTGAGCTTAGCAAGAGGTTCACTCAGGGTAACAGCAAAATCAGGTGGGGAGTTACGTTTTTCCCCTTCTGCTTTGCAGTGTGGGTTTTACCTGTCCAATAAGATCCCTATAAATCCAGGCGTGGCAAGCCCTGACCCTCCTGTAATCCAACTGTCTGGGTCTGCCTGCACGTCTTTGTCTGACATAGACACAAGTCGAAAAGCTACAACAGAAAGAGCACTGAGTGGTGGTTACAATTTAATGAGAATGAAACCAGAGAAACGAATGACAGGAAGAAATGAGCCATAACTTCTTTATAAACATGTTTCAGAATATTACTAACACTAACACATTTTCTAATAGTGTTAGTGTTAGAGACTTAGTATGAAACCTTTTCTTAAAAAAGATCAATTTCCTTGTAGATTGAGGTTTCTGTTATTCTTAGTAGACTTTTCAACACTTTAAAACATCTCATCGCCATCATTCATGTGTGTTGAATCAAAACTGAAAGAAAAAATAAATAAATAAAGGCTACATTTACCCTACAAGGACACTTTTCAGTGATTACCAGTGAGGAAACTATTTGCTCAATGCCTTTAGATGAAATGATCCTCTGTTCTGAAAAGACACTGTGAGTTAGGGGTTTGTTATGAAGGAAAACCCCGCTGCCTTGGCTAACTAAAGAAACACTGTTGTGGGTCTTCTTTACTCAAAAGTGGCAGGCGCAAGATATTCACAGTACCAGCTGCTGAGAAAACTGAGAAACCGCAGGATGCAAAGGTTGGCAAGGGGAAAAGATATGGGAGAAGGAAAGGGGGAAAAAGAGATAAGTTGGGATAGTTATGAATAAAGCAGAGGAAAAGGAAAGGAAAGGCAAAGAGAAATGAAGAGGAAAGGCAGTGTCAGAGTGACATCCTGCAGCCTTTGGGCAGCAGGGGTCTGTCAACGGGCTCTCGATCTGGACACTAGAGAGACAGATGCTATGTAAATCCAAACCAAGCCAAAAGAACAAACAAGGCTTTGAGGGGGTGGATGATTCCCCTTCCGAGGCGCTGGAAATCCCCCATCTCTCTGCATTTGCTGTGACTAAAACTAATTTGAAAATCAAAACCGATCAGTAATAATGTGACCAACAGCTTCCTGTATTCAGGTAGAGTAACAAATGGAGCAACTTGGTTGTCACCAGTTGTGCACTTGTAATGCAACAACTCTAAAAAAAAAGTCACTATGCCTTTTAGCATCCCTCTGGTTTTGGTTTTCCACTCCACTTCCCTCAGCTGGACTTCCGTGACACAAGAGTCCATGCCAGCTGGGTAGCTTTCTCGCCGCTGCTTCACAAACTCTATGGATTTAATGGGCACCACACTGTTATCTATGATTCGGGCACTGCATGTCCCCTTGCTCTTCCAAATCACTTTATAATGGCAAGGAAGAAAATGATTTCAACATTTAAGAATAGTGTGTGGTGCGCCAATCTTTTGAAGGTTGGTTTTAAAAGAGAGAAAACAGCCTGTAATGATAGAGAGCCGATGACTTTATTCCATAAAAAGGACTCAGTCAGTCACGTTTTGCACTTCTGGAGAGCCTTTGGGTGTATCTATATTTACGCAGTGATGACCTCAGTTCATGAAGAATAGAGTAGGCAGAGGGAATGTGCTACTTAATTTCATTTCAGCCAGTATGTCTCATTTCCTCTATCATTGGGAGAATGACGTTGATGTGGACAAAATTGACACAAAGAACTAGTAAAACATAATGGATACAGAAGGTTAGCAACTTAGTGTGAATATAAAACAATGTCTCACCGATTTTCTCTCTGCCTTAATCTCCTGCAGGTAGCGCGAAAGCTCGGTGATGATTTGGGACGTCAAGTTCTCCGCTATAACCTCGTGTTGACCCGCGTAGTCATTTAACTCATTAAGTGACGTCAGGAAGGCTCGACAGAAGGTGTACCTGGTGAGACACATGAAGTGATGTCAGAGAAGAAAAAAAACTCAAAATATTTCTTACTTTTTTGTGTAAAAAAAATCCTTTAACTTACTTGCTCTCTTCCTCCTCTCGGGAGTTCTTCTTGGGTTGATATTTCTTTGATAAATTCCTGTAAGAGCAAAGAGTTCAGCTTCGTCAGACATTTCTTACAGTATCTTCCTAAGAGCACTGTGTACAGACGGGTAGTGCACAATTCACATTATATTTCCCTGACAGTGCCCTTATGGTACTGCCAAAGGATCATCCAGTACACCATTCAATCCAGCAGAGTGCTTTCTGCTCCTGCTACTACATCCCCTTTCCTCTCTTCAGGTCATAAATCATTGCCCCCCAAGGAGCATGCATGCAGAACTAGTCACCAGAAACATGCATGCTTTTCTTATGCAGCCATTGCCCTTGTTTTGACTCTGGCTGTATGTTAGAGGCACGAGATGAGTGAAGTGTGAGGAAGCGAAGCAAATATGAGATGAATGGGATACAGAGTTGTGCAAGGATGAAAGAAAATATGTCACTGCACTAGATGTAGGTTAATAGGTATTGTTGAGAATAGGCTGCGAATTAACAACTCTTTTCATGGTTGTACAGTCCTTCAATGTCTTTCTCTTAACCTAGCAAACCATGGTGTCGTTTGACAGGCTACAGTACATCATGTTACGTGTTTCATCATGACATTGTGACACACTCACCACCGCTGATGCTCTGTTTGACGGCTACTCCGTCAACAGAACATAATAACATGCACTATGTTCTGATGGATTTGGGTGCACATTGTGTACTTATGCCTTCGAGGTCCTTCGGCTAATTAAAGAGCACTGGTGAAAATGAACAACCACGTGGTGTATGTCCACAAAACAAAACGATGACCACAAAAAGGACAAGACATTTATATTTTCACTAAAACTAGATCAAATGTGTGCTTATTAGAAATGTATTTTAAGAAAACAATCTAGAATAAACAGTACAATAATTTGAACACCTGTCCACTGTTCAGTTCAGCTTTAAAAGAGCAGATAACTGTTGGTGGTAGTTGCCCTTGTTGTGAGATTACAGCACTGCATTCACTGACGAACCCTAAATGCCTCAGCATGTACATGTCGTAAAAGAGCATGCTAATTTCCAGCTGAAATAAATAATGCACAAAAAAACAACCTGCATATAAAGTGTGTCTGCACTCCCTCCATCTCACTCTCCTCATATCCCCAATGCCCCTCCTCCCTGGTGGTGTTTGCACTGTTGCTAGGCAGATCTATTGGACTATCTGTCTCCTTGTCCTTCTCACCTCCCATCTCTAATAATAGTGCTAGTTCCCTTAACTCATTCATTCACTCAGAACCAGAGGTCACATACGCTAACCTCAATAACATAATTAGGGTAGCAAATTAATTAGGAAGATTACACAAGCATTGTTAGGTGCATGTTTGCGTATGTGTGTCAGGTTATGTTTGTGTGTGTCTGTCTGGAAGATGATGACTGCAACATATTGTACACAGTAAAGACACTTTTTTCACCCTCTCCCCGTCTCTTTTGTTAGCAGGACTTTATTCCCACTGTGTTATGGATTATGCCAGACTGGAATTTGGGGGAGGAGGAGGAGGAGGAGGCATTAATGCATTGCCCTGCAATGACTAGACTGAAGCATTGTGCATGCTTACACCAATGCAGGGGAAGAGGATTATTCATGGATTAGTGCAGTGTGTCATTGAAATGGTACAAAGTAGTGTAATAGCCATAGATGACATTCAATTGGTGAAGATTGCAGGCTATTTCATATAGTTTTAAAAAAATGTTTTCACAATTGTATGATAATTGCTTAACCTCACTTATATAGACGCTACACAAATTAGCTGGTGATCAATTACTAAAGTTCTGTTTGCTTTTTTCACAGCAGCATTTTGACTTTTCAGGGAACACCCAAGTGTAACTACTATCATTAGGGCTGAAACTAACAAATATTTTCATTATCGATGAACCATTTGGTCTATAAATTGTCAGATAATGTCTTGTCAAAGTGCTTGTTTTGTCCAGTCAACTCTCTCAAGCCCACATGTATTTAATATGTCCAAGCCTTTTGGCTTTTAAAACAACAAATCCATATATCGATCATGAAAATAGTTGCTGATTATTTTAACAGTCAATTGATTAATCCGCTAATAATTTCATAACTCCAATTGATTCATTGTCAAAGTGAACCATACCAGTAAGCCAGCATAACCTAAACCAAGCTGTGAAACTCCCATAGTTATATAGTCCATATAGCCATATATTGTTATATGGAATGCCACCATTATTAACATTTTTAAATACACCTGTGCCTTACGTGTTAGGACATGTCAAAATGCCTGTTACCTCTTCTGGGAAAGGATATTTCTCCAGATGAGAGAGAAGATAAGTAGATCCAAGGGCCAAATCATTTACTTAGGACCTAACAGCCCTGCGTTTTTTGGACTGAGCGGGCCTGTTGGATTAAACCTGATTTCATGAGCTATGTTGATTTCAAAGCATAATTAGTCCTGAGGTATCGCCAAGTAGCACCACAACAAAGAAGCACTGTGTATTGAGAACACAGTAAAAATCTTTGACTCATGCTACCCTTTCCTCATTTTAGCCTTTTTCTGACAAGTGTGCCAGTGTGTATGTGTGTGTGTGTGTAGGTGTGTATGTGTGTGTGTGTCTACTAGATAACAGGCCACAATATTTGTTAAAAACACTGCTTTAATTTGTCATGTTTCCTGTAAAAATAGTCAGCTAGTGAGGCGGATAGTGATTTGCACTTACAGTCGCCAACAGCGGTGAATGTGCGTTACTTCCCCCCGCCATGCAGTTATAGAGAGCCTATTAGCTGACTCTGCTGGACTGAATACGGCTGGACCAGAACCAAACACAAATGACTGATGGAAGCCAGTTTGACGTGTTCGCTGATGGGGGTTGCTATCTAACTAGCTAACCGCTAATGGCAGCTACAGCAGCTGTTAGCAATTAGCTACTTTAGCAAAAGTAAAGCTATATCCATCAGGAAACTCTTGGTGAATGTCATGATATTATTGGATCAAATTGGTTGGTTCAAGCCTACCAGAAGCCCACATCAGATTTAGTTTTACGTAGGGCTAGATGATATGTCCAAAAATGTTATCACGATAAGTATCAAATTTTTATTTCCTTCGAGTTTAAAGGCTGATTTTTGCTCCTGAGTGAAAGTTGAAGAAACCTGATGGTTAATTGTGGTTTAAACTCTTCTTAATGGTCAGAACATGGCAAACACTTGAGTGATTGGATTTAATTTTTTTTGTCTTGGCATTTACTGTTAAATAGGTGTACATCTGACCAGGGATGTGATCTGATCTAAAAGGGCTGAAAGACCATTTTTCATTTCATCTCGACATTAAGCATCAGGACAGAAGATGTATGAGTGCACGGAATAGTTTTTGTTCAGCACTTCCTTTTAATAAATTTGGCATTGTGCCTCTTAATTAAAAGGCATAGAATGAGAAAGACAGACGAAAATTAATACACTCTATATAAAACAGCATTTTTGTGAAAAAATCTCCTCTGTCTGTCTTTAAGTGTGAAAAGTTCATGGTGCAGGGATAAGTTCTATGGATAATGCATGCATACAAAAACAGAGTACTAGTCCTATTATCTCAAGCTGAGTTAATTCTCATAAAGATGAGTGATGTGGTCTGTAGAGGATCTGTTAAATGGGGTTGCTATGTGAATACTGGATTGGTATTGGCTAGTCACTATGTGATGGGGGGTTGGGGTCAACACTTAAGAGCATTAGCCATATTGCCAGGCTTCTTTAAAGATGAGGATTGTGGATTTGGGGGGTATCTCCTACTGTGCTGGGGTGCAAGAGGTCTTAGGAGATGGATCCTCTCCATGCAGGACTGCTCATGCTCCCATAACTGCCTTTGAAAATCAGCGACTGCCCCAAAACAGAGGTTGTATGGGAAGAATTGGAGGGGGCGGGGCCGACACTCGTAGTTGGAGGGGGAAAAAAATCTGGGTCAGACCTGGTGTTGATAATGCTGATAGCTTGTAGTCTCTATGGAAACACAGGCTCCACCCCATCCCCCCACAACCTGACTTCCTCTTAACTGAAGCACAAGCAAGCAACAGCAGATAGCATGCATGCACGAGAGAGTGAGCGAGGCAGCCAGAGTGACTCCTTATAGACAAAAAAAAGTTAAAGATGGAGGGGGGAATTTACATCCACTTTAGGGTGACTGATTTAGCACTACACTTGCATAAAGCAATTATGCCTCCCTGAAGAAAAACAACAATGCTTCTATGACAATTTTGTGATATTAACATTTTTAATATAACACTGCTAAATATAACACTGCTAATGTAATATTTCCCACATGGAAATTCATGTTTCAGTTTCCTTCTCCAGAGAAAGGTCAGAGGTCATGGTCAGCTACATAACGAGCTGGTAAGGATCCAGTCTCCTGTTTCAAGGACACTTGAGTAGGTCAAATTCTGCCATAGAGGGGTTTCTTTATCTAAGCCACCTGGATTGAGTCACCCTAATTACCACCCGGCAACCCTGAATATGGATCATAAGTCATCTTGAGTATACTCACCTAATTTGTTTTGCATAGTTGATTTCAATCTCTGATCTCTCCTTGACAAATTTGGTGTATTTCTCCACATATTCGATCCCCCACTGTGTATGCTTCTCCAAGTTGTCAAACTGATCCTGCAGAAAAGAAGAAGAAATAATGTTTAAATCATTCAAATACAAGGGACGTAGCAATCTGTCCTGATCAAGTATACTGAAAAAGGAAGCAAAATTAAGCAAAACGAAACATTACACCAACTTGATGTGGATTTTATTGTACATACTGTAGGATCTAATGCTGAATTTACATCAAAAGCCACAGTAAGAGATTAGATACAGATTCTTACCAATCGAAATGTCTACAAATTCATCTTATACTCAGCTCAGCTCCCACCTTTGTTGTGACCCCTCAACGAAAGTAAGTGGACATATGTAATTGGTCACACCTTCAAAAGTCTTTCCATCTTTAATATCATCTAAAAGTGAGACTAGTGTGAGGCTCATAGTAAAAACAGGCACTCACAGCCTACACTACTGATAACCAAATACAGCTGTTGGGGCTGAACTCATTATTCATGATTTGTTCATGACTTGTGAGGAAAAAATGAGCCTCCTGTTGGCTGAGGTCACGTCTTGAAATTCGTCAGTTCAGAAAAAGGAGCATTTCACCTGGGATACCAATGAACACAGGAACATGGCACAGCACACATTTACTGTCGATTATGTGGCTACGTCCGAACGAACTTCTTACTAGAGTGTGGGTGTAATTTCAAAGAACCAAAAAAAAAAACGACCTTGGTGTTGCTCCAACAGTCCCCCATCCTCTCCTCTACCATGTCTGGAGTCTTCCTAATGGTCCAGCTAAAGGTTCCTCTAGCACGACACACTAAGTATGTGAAGCATCAGCTCGAACATGTTCGTCTGATTCTCTGAGCAAACCATGAGATGTGCTCTACGATAGCTTGAAGCATCTCTGCACTAAAGCACTGACATTATAAAGACACAGGAAGTGGTTGTGGTGATGAAAAGTTTGAGAGTTCGGTTATGCTAGCCTGCACAGTCATGCAGCATTTTGGGTAATCTTTAGTTTGTTAGAATTAAAGCATGCTGAAAATCCAGGTGGTGTCATCATGTCATTTTAAGTGTGATAAAGTCTCTCAAACACCTTTGAAACAGAATCCACAAATTAAACGACTTCCAATCGAAGCACTCAAGGACAACAATAGAGAGTACTTGAGTGAGAGGGACTTTCCAGTCTGCATTGTCAGTTTCAGTGAGCAATCACTCATAAACAAGACATTCAATGGAAAAATTGCAAGATAAAACCAAACAATTAGACATTTCACTGAAATGATGAGGAAACTCTCCCTTAGTTTCTCTGCCCCTAGAGACCTATCCACTGTTTTTCTTGTTTCCCCTAGCCTTTAACGCCCAAGAGCACACTCACTCTGATACCTATGTGCTACTTAAAGTAATCAAACAACATTTACTTCATTATCACTAGTAAGCATCAACCATTCTTGGAGAAAAACAATCAGCACACATCACTGCAGCTACATCATGCACAAACCCTCCCCCTCTGACACACACTCCTCCACACGCATAACTCAGATTACCCTTTTTTGCAGGGGCACCATCTTATCCAGCGTGTCTCCGTGTGGAATGTGTACCCTTTTGAAATATCCAAAATGTCCATCCAACTCGCCCACCCCCACCCCCCCTCCAAAGCAGCTCAACAAAAGGCTGAGGTTAGGTTAGAGAATGCACCCACAAGACCATTTCCCAGGTATCCAAAGCAAGTACAGATTAATGAGAGCGTGCCTGGGTCGGGAACAATGTCCGCTGACCCCGCTTCCCCCACAATAACAAAGAAACTGCACAGTCGTGGCAAGTAATTCCCGATTCTCTGGAAAGAGCAGGAGTCCCAGAGAGCAAGGCAGGAACCGATGCAGCACACTCTGAATCTGAGGCCAAGGCTGCCCCACAGCATTCAGGCTTAATGCTCCATCAGGCGTAAGGTGGAATAAGTGGGATGGGAGAGGAGGATAGTGAGAGAGAGCGGAAAAATGGAGGGAGGGGGCTTGAAAGGAGTAGAAATGACAGAAGAGGCGGGATTACACAGGAGGGGATTAAATTCAGGGGTGGGGGTGGGAGGCAATCCTAAACTGCTGTGACCTAATAAACTTTTCTTTTAACCATTTATAAAATATATATGAAATAAAGGTTATGATGAGTCATTCTGAGCTCATGAATCTTTGCTAATATCAGATGGGACAGAAGAGGCAGTTGACTCGAGTAAAATGGAAAAACCATCAATGCAATTCTCAAGCTACAAGAAAAAGAGCAGATTAATAAATTATGAGTCAAAGTGAGCGAAATATCAAAGACAACACATTATGTGAAAGTGTGTCAGACGTGAGCATACAGTCTTGTAGTCTCCATTATCTTCCTGTGAAATATCTACAGCCGTGTACATTTTTTACATTTTGTAAATAATTTTGCACTGGCTACAGAAAACAGATGGAGTGACATGAATCTGTTGGCAAAGAAAACAAAGCAGACAAGCACATGAAGTAGAAGGAGAATTAGCCTTTCGACAGACCAGCAACTAACCAAAGTAACCAGCAACTATTTCAGTGATTGTTAAATAATAATAAGTCATTTTTAAGCATAAATGCCAGAAATTCAAATGTCAAGTGGTAAAATGTGTTTTTAGTCTTCTATGATCATAAACTGAATGTCTTTGGTTGGACAAAAACAATCTGAATATGTTAACTTGGTCTGGGCATTTTCTAACATTTTACTCACCACACAATTAACACATTTTCAGTATCTGTGGTAGTTTGTAAGGAAAACTATTTACATAAAGTGAATATAAATCTATTGACATGCAACATTTCTAACTGTATTTCTGGCTATGATCTCGATTATGAACACTATTTCCAAGACGTAAAGACAGAATGTTTTCCCATCGTTTATCCCAGCAGAAACTGTGAAGCAGCACAATGCCAAGAATAAATGTGATCATTCTCAATCAGTAGGACCAGACGAATTTCAAAAATTCGTAAAATTAATCCTCTTTTACTTTAGATAGGGTGCAGTGTTTCTAACATATAGACTCCACATGACAGAAACACGGTTAATATTTTACAAGCATAGATCAGGTAAAGCAACAGTAAACACACAAGTACATTTGGTACCGCGTTTGTTTCAATCATTTTGACAGGGTGTTAGGAAATTAACAAGCCTCCTCCACATATGTGGCACTGCTGCTGTGAAAATGCAGGTGGAAAAATACAAGTTCTGCATCTTTTCGGCGACTTTATAAAACAGCCTGTTGATGGAGAACTTCAGCAGACCCGACGCATTCAGGGAGAGAGTGAAAGAAAGTGGCGGAGCAAGTCGGTGTGTTTGTGGTAAGAAACCAGAGGTGTAGGTGCGTGCACCTCTGGTGTGTGGAGAAAACTAAGCTGAAGGGAAAAGCAAGGTGAGCAGATTCAAGTAGTAAGTAAACACTAAAACAAGCTGGAGAATGAAGTAAAATGAAAATGGTAATATAAGAAATAACCTACTAGAGATTAGGGGTGGGAATCACCAGAGGACCCACGATACGATATTATCACAATACTTATGTCACAATACGATATCATTGCGATTTTAAATATATTGCGATATATTGCAATTTATTACATTTTTTCCATCTTCAAATTGCGTCTCCAAAGGAAAACTCTTTTTCTCGTGGACTGAAAAAGCAACTGATTTTATTATTTTAGTGCCAAAAAGTAAAATTCTCAAGTACAATTCATATAATAAAAGATCGATACTTGACCTCATGTAGCGATACAATATTGCCGCGGAAAATATTGCAATACTATGGTGTATCGATTCTTCCCCCCACCCCTACTAGAGATATACCACTCTACCCCCATCTCCGCCACAGTTACACTGTCATCAGTGTGCATGCAAATCAGGGTTGGCTGAACAGTGAACAGTTACTCATATTCAAACCTGCAAAGGAATTTCTGTAAAACCTTCTTCTGTGGCCCCCGTACCAAAGACTAATAACTCCAACTCATTCTGTCATCTGCAGCCTCTGACACCTGACCTTGTTCCTGCAAGAGGGAAAAGGTGGGGGATCCCTTCAGGAGACGAACCAGCCCCACTCTGCTTGTTATTTCAGGACACAATCCCACTCACTGTGATGCCTGTACTATTGTGGTAATACATGAAAGAAAATAAATAGAACTGTGCCGCTAAATATTATTTTATTATCCCGGATATGGGAAACAGCTTCAAACTGAGAACAAAGGAGACACTTAGCAGTTACTAAATATATATAGGTTGCCCATGTGCTGTAAGAAAACAAACACATGCTTGTTTAAGGATCAGCCTTCTAACCTCCAACCCTTTCCAACTGGTGATGGAGATTATGGTGCAGTTTAATGTATTAGACTGCCAGTTAATCTGGACTAATGCACATTATTTAGCAACCATTCTAGATCCGATCTCTTGATTGCACCCACACTGAGGGCCAGTTGACCTGCATCCCTACAGCACAGAGGTTTTGTCTTTCCTCTCTGTTTATCAGCAAAAACACAAGGAAGAGCATGCGACAGAGGTACGCCTGGTGCAGTCAAACACAGTCTCATATAAATTCCATTTCTTGGTCATCTCCTCTAGAAGCAAGGAAAGGCTGTAAAGATTTCAATCATTGCAGCAACCACAGAAGGCAGTAGAGAGCAATAACACTGTTACTAATGATGCCAGAGCAGTATCAGCAGGGGTTATAGTGAAGAAATGACACAACACAAAACACATCTTTGGCACATTAAATAGATTTAGTGGTACAGCTGTTTATTTCAAACACGCAAGGTTGCCAATAAATGGAGCCTGTGAACAAACTGTTCTGTGACCTGACCACACATGTCAGTGAGTGCAGACAGGTTTCACGTAATAACGCACCTGACAACCTTAAAAGCAAGTTGGTTCATGATGCAGGCATGCAGACAACACTAAATAAGAACCATTAGGTTATCTCTGTTTTGAGGAAGATGAAGGCAAGAAAATGAGATCACGGATATAGAACGTCAAAAACAGACAACTCCGGTGTTGCCAGATGCAAAGCATGCGAGCGGCAAAGTGAGTAGAACCGCTTTACAGCAAGACTGGCAATATCAGGACTGCACTATTTTTAAAAAAACCCGAATAAACGCTCCTGGGGATGCTTCGCGTTTTATTACAGCCTTACCACATCTGCAGAGGTCAGTTTGCTGCTCTGATGATCACAGCAAAAATCAATATGCCATTAAAAACAAAAGAGCATAGAGAAGAGGAAAAAGGGAGTTGTTTCATTGGTAGCCAGAGGGAAATAAACGGACAGCCGGAAATCGCTGACTAAGTTTAAAAGATGTAAATGAAGTTGTAAAACGTCCAATACACACATAGCAAGGGGACATACACCACAATTGGTAATTCTATGCAAATTCATCTCAATGAATAGATTTCTCATTAAATGAACAGACATTTAACTGAATTTGTGTCTTTACTTTCATTATATATTTAATAAGATTAATATTATTATTAACTTCTATCACTTTCAAAACAACAAACAACAATTTTCCTTTGTGCAAGACATTAAAGAAATTCTCTTTAACCATCCAAACCTTGGCCTTGAGTTTACAAAACTAAGGCCCCATTCACACCGCTGCATTTTCGTTTTAAAACGGAGACCTTTTGCTACATTTGCACCTCTCATCCAGACTAAAACATCGAAAACAAAGACCTAAAACTGAGAAGTTTGAAAACACTACCGACCACATTTTTTGTTTTAGTGAAGACGAGGAAAAAGGGAGGACTTTAGAAACAATGATGCAAACGCTCTTGTTTGTCTCTCTGACTGGGTCTTGTAAGTCATGCAAAGCAGAAACATAGTGCTACTGGCAGAGTTTTTAATTTGATTTTTTTAAAATATTATGTTTAACTAAAACAGTAGTGTGGTAGTGAGTACTGTGGATGAGTGTAAAACCAAATTTAGCATCAAGCTTTCAGATTGTTTCAGTCTATCTGTCCTGTCTATCTGAAGTTTTAGCCCCTGAGAGGAAACCTGTTGAGACAAAGGAAAACAGACGTCATGCCAGAGTGGGGGCGGGGTCCTCAAGGACAGAGGGGACAGATTATCTGCTGGAAGGAGGACAATGGACAAGAGGCCTATAGATGCTTTTTTATGGTTTAATTTGTTGAGCAAAGACAGTAGGTTGGTGGGTATGGGTCTGCGCTGAAAACATCTAAGACTGACTGAAAACCCATATACCTCATTGTTCCACATAGAGCATGTCCTGACTTTGGGTCCACATTGATTATTTGTTGGAGATTGGAGAAAGAGAGGTTCGTCAGAAACTTTGTCAGAAAGGTACTGATTGAGTCATACCCACACTCCTATTTAGTCTGATTAGTAAAAAGAAAGAAGTTGGTTTCTGTGTGGTATGTTCTTGTCTATTAGAACCATTAAGGTAAACATGAATGAGTTATTATCACACATAAGCTATCAAACTCCGAACTGCAGTGAGAAAGAGAAGGGTGAGGAAGGAACTGCATTTATCCAGAACTGTTCATTAGGGTGTGAGGGTCCTGCCAAGTCAAATAATTAAAAAATGCCTAATTGTGCTCGCAAAACTAGCTCTGTCTCATCGAATAAAGCAAAGCAGCAGAAAATGTCTGATGTTCTGGAGACAAGACACATCAGACAGATGACTCAGAGAAGCAAGGCAGGGCCACTGAAATCAACTGTCAGCCATGAGTTGGTTAATGAAGCACTTCACTGTGTCTTGCAACAGTGGGCGTCCAGCAGCGAGAACAAATATTTAGGTGGGGCTGGCATGTCAAACTCTCTCTCAAACACACACCGGGCTTTGTACAAGAAAGCAGGGTGGAATAATGCCTCCAAAGCCCAGTGCAACCAGTGTCAGAGAGGAGTCACAGAAAAAGGGACAGTAGCCTCACATACACACACATACATGCTCGTGCACACCCATGAACAAAGAGTGATGATCATGTGCTCGACCACTAAATAGCTGCTCTCAGCTATTTCGCTTTGGGTTAATAAAGGTTGAGAAGGGTTTGTCAGCCCCCCTGCACACCCACCTTAAAAGAGGATTTAACACATGAATGCAAACAAATTATTTCTCCATGTGACACTGGCTCAGGCAATTTGTCAAAATCATAAGAGACTTTCACTATGACTATAAAGGATCAGTCATAAACTGCCTGACGTTGGTTGGTATCTATGCAAAATATTAATCTGAAAGGAGGGAAACAAACACATGCCCTCAGAAAAATATACAAATGTACAGACACCAACTTTCTGCAAAATATGAACAGCTGTTTGGCGCAGTGGGTGACCTTATGTGTAAGAGCTCTTGTTTGCATGCCATGTAGATATTTATAGAAACAACACCTCTGCTGGTCTGAAATTTAAGAATGCGTGTTGGTGTATGCACACGTGTATCATGCTTCTGTGCTCATTTCTTCTTCTCTGTGCCTGCCTGTGCACGCCCCCAGTCGCTATTTAATCCCGCTGTCTGTCCATGACACTTGACAGTCATGAACAGTATCACGTATGAGTCGTTGGTTCACTTGATAAGAAATAGCCACCCTTATTGCGGCAGTTAAGCAACAGGAAATTGCTGCCTCTCAATTGAGTCATAGTAACTGGAAGAGTGGTCAGCTCATTCACAGACATCAAAAAGAAACTTTTACTGCTGCATTCTTTTAAGGCTCTGCCATTTTAAAGTCCTCTAAACTTACCTCTCACAAGTTCTTAACTTGACAAAGCGGAAACTCTATTCTCGTCATATTGTACAAGAATATCCCGCAGACATTGTATGACTGGCACACAGCCTTTGTTGCTCTTGTTTGACTAATGATACTGAATGTTTGAATGGAAAGAAACATTCTGCAAGAAATAGTTTACTTCTCCGCTCACTTACAGCACTTGTCATCTTCATCTGCATTAGCACGTGCAGATACTCTTCGTAAGGGCTCAGCGGGGTCTCTTCCTTTTGCTCTTCTTTTTCCGATTTCACAGAACGAACACCGTCCAGGAAAACGAAAAACTCACTTCTTCTGCGTAACATGGTGACGGTTTTCATGCGACAACAAAGGAAGAAGAACGGAAGCCCCAAACAAAGTTAATCCATTTCAGGGGGATTAAAATACGACAGAAGAACAAGTCTTGGTCAAGCAGAGCAGTGTTAATAGATTTAAGATCCTGTATGATGCAAAGACTGCAAACACACCATATATCGTAGTGATGCCTAATCCAAGAACATATTCATCAACTAAAGCACACGGAACGCATGCAGAACAAAAAGTGTAATGAGAGGGGACAACAGAAATGTTGCAACCAGCAGAGAACTTGATTAAATGACGTTGTTATTAATCTGATTACTACACCTCCCTTCTAACTACCATTACCACTGACCAATAGGACGCCACTGCTCTGTGGATTAATCCTGCTAGGCCAGCAAATACACACTAGCCATTGTTCTTGTTGATCTGTTTTTGTTCTTTTTGGAGGATAAAGCTCTTTTACCCTTATATAACACGTTCTCTGGAATTAAGGAAAACCTATAACTTTAGAATAGGTCGAATGTGAGAGAACCACAATGACACTTTACATGTTAAACTGCAACAACATAGCAAACTTTTGACTTCAGGTGAATTTCATCACTGATTCATTCAGTGATTGTTTCCTTAAATTGGCAGGCCATCTCTTAGCCCACAAGCATGATGACATTGTATGAATATGGACAGCTGAAGGAAGTGGGGGTACTGATAGAGAAATGAATCCACATGAGCACAATGGCATTGACTGATATGGTGAGTGTTTGTACCATACACAGAATATAAGTGGCCTACAATTTACTGAAATTTCTCATTTTCAGTTGAAGTCAGTTTTTAAACCTGTGTTCTACAGCTAATTTAGAAGCAGTGGCAATGATATGGTTTGTCCACCAGACAGCACTGGCAAGTTTATACTGTAAACCATCCCGCTCAATATGTATCTTGGTCACAAATCTTTAACAAAAAACAGATCTCCATATCAAAAAAGCGATCCATATTAAGATGGCTGATGATGTGTTTGTGTAAAAACAAATCAGTTTTTAAAACTCCCAAATAGCAGTATCAGTATCAGCCGGGCTATAACATGTTCTCGTCGTCCAGTAGGTAACTGTAAACTCAGGGCATGAAGCGTGTTAAGGGGCAAAAGTGGTGTGTTAACACTGACCTCAGTGTTACTGTAAATGACACCCCTGCTCAGCTGTCCACCAATAGCATAGATGCTACACATGCTGTTCAGGTGAATGGATGCCAAGGCATTCAAGGTATGTATATGTCTCTTCCGCTAAAATACAACCATGATTTGAACATACTAACTACATGTTCTCTTGCAGCAGCTTAAAATAATACCTTCACGATTACTATACTTCCTTGCCAATAGGTGTCAGTCTTTAAATTTAATCATACTGCAGCTGCTGTGGAACTTAACTTTGAGGGGGGAAAATAACATAGAAACAAACAGCGCAAGCATATAATTAAGTCTGCTGGCAGACACGATGGTAGTAAATGAGAGACTACATTAAACATATTTGTATTTTATGTGTTTTACACTTGGAACCAAGTGTCAGTCTTGCTTACAGTTTCAGTACATAAATAGATGTGTTTGACACGCTGCCTTTTTCTGTCAGTGTCGTGTAGGCTCCTCTTCTTGCAATGGCTCTTTGCTCGCTAGTCAAATCTCTCCCTTGAGGATCAAATCATACCACAGTGGGCCTCCATCGGCTGCATGCCAAACAGTTATTGCATTTCTCTTATGAGTCTAAAACCACTTTTTTTCATCTCAAGGTAAACACAAGAGTGGGGTGCTCTTTGTTGAGATGCATTATTTACCTACTCAAGAAAAGATGACATAAGATATAAGCCATGAAGGAAATTATGACAAGTACCCTTTAGCCAAAGAGCAATGTTACTATTTCAGAGTCTTGTACTTTGCTGGAATAGTCTGCTGAGACTGGTTTCTTCAGACTGATATTTAGAATCAAGTGAACACTCCCTAACTAAGAATTATTTACTTGAATATTAAAATGACCTTGTAGGATAAGAAATCCTTTTCCCAAAGATGAATGCCTGAGAGGCTCCAGTGATGGAAGATATTTTCTTAGATCTCCTCCTCTTACACCAGAGTTTGCTTTTTGAGTTCCTCAGTAGATTTTATTTTACCAGATGAAAAGACAAGAGTTTGACCTGCTAACAGCCCACAAGGACTTTGGAACTGCAGCTTTATTCTCTCTTGCACACAAAAGAAATGTTTTATGCTATATTTACAGTCTTTTTTTGGTGGGGGGTCTCACAGGACTTGAAATCCCTTAAGTACATTAACTGTATCATCAAAATGAGCTGACATCTCTGGGTAGTCCTTTTTTTTGCTGGCATCACTAACAATTTTTCAGGCAGGTTCTCCGAATTTTGTGGCAGCACTTTCACACCAACCCGGCACGCCTCTTCTCAGGATATGAGTAAGGATGGCACTTCCTAAGAGGCTGCCTGACCCAGCAAGCTGGTTACTTATTTTGTAAAGACTCTCTCACTGTCTTTACACTTCTATGTGTGACAGTCGCAGCCAGTGTTTTCTATGCTAAAGTATACCTAATACCTACTCTGGGAGACATGTAAACTTATTAGGTTTGGGAGGAAGATTGGCTTTTTTATTGACTAAAGCCAGGCCCAGCTTGAGGAAGTGATGGATGTAATTTCAAAAGCCATTTATTACCAAAAGCTTTACTTTATATTATATTTACTAATATAATCGAGGACCTCCTCCCTCTCTGTCTGGTATTGTGCACAATATCAACACACTCCACATAACACCCTATTATAAATAATGAAATAACTAAATCAAGAAGGATATTCTAGCTAAAGGAAAAAGGTGCTGATACAATCTTTTCAGGAAGCTCCCTCAAAGATCCCTCAGCCTCTCAATAATGCTAAAAAATTGAGGTTAATTCTTTCACTGTAAGAAGAAAAACCTACGCTGGGAAACTTTGAAATGTTCAATGCAAACAAGCTTTTTTGACGTAGCACATTAGCATCAGTCTCACTCTGGCAGCTGAGAGAAGAAAAGAAAAACAGAACAAATGAGAAAATGTAAAGAAAGGCAAGAGTGGGATGGAGTAATATCTGGACCTATTTTCAGCAGTTAGAATATTTTTAAGCAGTGGGAGACAAATGTGTGGTCACTGCATGGGTGCACAAGCCAGTTTTCATTTACGGCTTTGAATCATTTCACATTTAAGCAGCCATAAAGTAAATGCTAAAAAGGTTTATATGGCATTGACCATGTCTACTGGCCACATCTGGTAACCTTTAAAAAGATTTCAGGAAGCAAAATAACAGACCACTATTGTCACACATCCAGCAAGCCCACTGTTTCTTGGCCTCACAAACAGTCCCCTTACCTCATGATCACAAAAGAGCACAGATGGAGAACTGAGACAATAAAATTTATAGTAGCATCTTTAGCACCTCACACATAGTTTGGTTGCTAGTTAGTTGCAGCAAACATCTGCGCTGTCACATCCATTTGCTCTTTGGGGATAATAAACAGACTGTTAAATCTGCATGAATAAATGCATTCAGTCCAAACACATGGATATAATTTCTTTAAGCACACAGTGATGTCTCTTGTTTAGTTGTTTTGTACAGGTAGACACAAGCTCATTTCAAACCCAGAAATATTTCCTATTTCCATTTGTTACATGCATGAACACTGAGGTCAAATTTAAAATTCTTCTTTTTTTTCATCAAGACACCTCTTTTGAATATATGCCACCTGCTAAAGCTCTTTTGGGTAGCTCGACATACTCATATCTCTCTATGTGCATACCATCATGGCTATCACTACTTTATTTAGTTTACAGTTTTGTCTACAATGAGGTACACGTAGGCTTGAAAGTATTTGTAGTTCCAATGGAGATGTTGCAACACAGGTTGTATCCTTTTGTTCACTACCCTTAGTCGTAAAACAGCTAACGATACAGGCAATCTCTGTGCTGGCGTGACTCTATTTCTCTGTTGAGGGAAACTCAATGCTGTTACAACCTAAAGAACAAAAAGCACTTAAAGTGTGTAGTACAGTATAGCAGTAATTAGGAGAACATGGAAGGCTAAGGCTCAGGTGACAAATATGTCAGAGCTCATGTGACTGAGACCCAACAGCAGTATCATTTCCACTGTCAAGGCAGTGATTAGAGGCTGACTTTACAAATACCAGAAGAAGAGGCAATGACTAAAGATTAGAGGTTGCAACAGTCTGTGGTGAGTCACCTTTAAATGGAGAAGATGATAAAATAGGTTAGATTTCTGTTATTCAGTTCGGAGAAGGAGGAAGGAGCGCACTTGTTCAGAAAACACCCCAAGACAGAAAATCACAATTAATCGTTTTGTGTAAAAAACATCAAAAAAATGTGAAAATGCATGTTACAATTTCCTGGAGCCTAAGTAGTCTGTCTTAAAATATCTTGTTTTGCCCGCCTAGTTCAGACTACATAACTTGCTGTATAGTAACGGGAGTCTTGAAGTCATTGTGGTGTTCACACTACGTGGCTGATTGGCGACAGGGGGACACACACACTGCACGAGTAGAAAATGTCATCCAACGACTATATCTGGTCTCAAAACCACGTTTTGTCAAGAAAACACACGCGAAAAGTGACACAGGAAATGATGCGAAACCACGTGTGAAATAGTTGAATAGTTGTTTAATGTACATGGTTTATATTTTTATAGTTTATACATTATACAACCTGGAAAAGAAAAATGTGAGGAATAATGGTGAAAAAATGGATTAGAGCATGGTAGTAGGGCTGAATGATTTTGGAAAATAATCTAATTGCGATTTTTTTTTACCAATATCGCGATTGCGATTTAATTTTCGATTAATTTTCAAAACTCTTTACCTTCTGTATTATTCAAAACAGACAAGCAGTAAATCAGTGTATAGTATGATATTAGATCATACACTGTTCTTTCTTGTGGGTCAGGCCTGTGTTATGATGAATTAGGTAGAATTATTATTATGACCAATAAGATATATCAAATTATAATAATATGAGAAAGACAATAATATGATCTAATATCATCAGGTCAGGTTACCTTTTCACCAAAGGGTATTATACACTAAGCACTGAATACAAAACCCACAGTTCAACCACCAATTTACGAGTCCTGATTTCAGCTCAAATCTCCATCAGGAGTCCATCTTTCTGTATCCCCGTAAGCAAACTAAAAATACTCAGTTTGAGATTCAATTCAAAAGTTGGCTAACTAAAATAGAACAGAGTGACGCCTCTCGTGTTTAATAAACTCCGACAACACCGGAGTCCCCCTCCTCCCCCGCAGCCTCCGACGCTGGTGAGCAGCACCGGCTTTAACCAGGTTCGGGACTGGCAACTCTGGACAGACTGGTTCTCTTTCGGACTTAGGTTCTAGTTTGAAACACCAATTTACAGATATTTCCTGAGCTGACTGGTGGTTGTGTGTGTTATACAATACGCTTACCTTACTACACGCGTCTTTCTGTTGTGCATTTTTCCGTCCATCAAAGCCGAGGATGGCCAGACGATTTCACCCACCACCACCAAGTTACCCGCGGTGGCGGCTGCTACTGTCATTCCAAATTTATATAGCGTGAGCTTCTGTCAAGCTTAAGGACATTTTACAACAAGAAGGCAAGTTACAGCGTAACGTGCAGATGACGCATTAACTTTGTCAGACGGCTTTCCGCTTGGGTGTCATGTGACCAGAGTGTAATCGCAGCCTTTGCAATTAGAAAATCTCGTTTTATTACATCGCGATAATATCGTAAATGCAATTAATCATTCAGCCCTACATGGTAGGTAGCTGGGATTGTCTGTACAGAGAGAGTTGGACATAAGAAAAAAATGCTGCCTGCTCTGCCAGCTGCCTACTGTCACTGGCTGGATATGGACAGATATTTAAAATGTTAGATATCTGTCTGGCGTCAGCAGCCAGACAGATATTGAGTTGAGTAGTTCACACATAAACCAAAAATGCCAAACATTTGATACTCTCTTGAATGTGGGAATTGCTACTTTTCTTGTCTTAAAATTGTAGTAATTTGAATTATATATTTGTTTTTTCGTACTGTGAAGCCTAATTCAGCCTCAGCAAGTCACTGCAGCTTTAAGACAATGAGAAGCTAGTGATTCGGGGCAAATCAGCAAGCGTATCGAATGCTTGAAAATTTGGTTTAACAATTAGCTTAACAATTTATTGAGTATAAAAATAATTGCAGATACAATTTTCTGTTGATCGTCTACTAACTCGTCTACAAATATGTTGCACGGAATTTAAGATGGGCAATTACATATGTGATTAGAAATCCTTGTGATCAATAGTTGTGTCATTTGCGTTTTGTAATACTTTATTCTTTAGCTGTACTTATTTAGTAGCATGTATTTCTAGCCAAATTGAAAAGCAGAGGTAGTCTGTAAGCACTGGCTACCAGAGGGCAGGACAAAACAGAAATGGTAATTTATAGTAATTCATCTGCATGTCTAACATATGTCAATGTAAACCTACTCTGCTTGAATACCCCCCCCCCCCTCCTCCTCCTTTCTTTCTGCTTCTTGCTCCCTGGGGTGAAGTCTGGGGCCTACAGATCAGATGTGGATCCATTCATCACTATTTTACCATCATGGAGGTTTAAAGAAAGAGGTGAAGAGAAAATGGGCGTGGGGGTGGTATCACTGAGTCAGCAGGTGGGAGGCAATGAGTATAAGATTTAACGGGGGGTTGCAGGGTGTCAGTCGTTGTCTGTTTCAGTCTCTGACCCCCCGACTGACTCCAGCAAACTGACAGAAGGAAACAAACTAGCTCAAGTTTCAATCCTGGAAGTGCCCTGCATGTCAAGTGAACAGCAGGGGATGAAGCTGGACCCTGGGGGAGTCTGAGCCATCATGAGATTCAACAGCAGAAAACACTGAGGAAATCTCAGTCTAACACCAGGCTGTTTGGACTTTGAAACAACACTACCAGGAGATCAGCCCTGATATCGCACTGCTGTGAATGCATGACTGAAATCCACAAAAACAACGACCATGAGGTTTTGATTGAACTTTTCTGTCTGTGCCCCTCTGGCAAAGTCTGGAGCACCACTTAATGACATGAGAAAAAACAAGTGCCGTTTACAAGGCCTCTCCAGACAATACCACTTTCCCCTCTCAATTACATTAGGGGCGATAGCTTACAGATACGCATGAGCCTACAGTTAAAAATGCAAGACAAACTACGTATCTCAAGCTATCCCCAATGGCAAGACAACTTCTGGCATTCACACCTCGACTGACATTGAATAAACAAAGTAACGCACCATTTGAACAATGTAACTGGCCTAGCATAGTTCAGTCAGGGACCAAACATGGGCCAATTTGCCTGTTATTCTAAAGCCAATGCCGGTGACCCCTGCTGCAGTTCAACTCACCTTAAGCTGCTGCTCTTTGAGTAGAGTTTCAACCTTGTCCATGTTGCCCCATGAATATGTTGTGGGACATGGAAAGATACTTTTACATCCTATATACTATGAAGATTTAGTGGAAACTGTGAGAACAGTGGCTTACATCCAGTTCTCAAACTAACCACACAGGAGAAGTGAAATATTCCAGGTGTGTCATTGTGGAAAGGTGCAGTAGTAAGACTTCTTTTTTTCATTTTAAGCTATGTACTGCTTATATTTAGACTTTAGATGTCGTGTGAGTGGAAAAACCACCTGTTTGTTAGATCTTCCTTGACAAGGTAACTAACAGGGCCTGGTTAGTAGCACACCTGCTGCTTAGAGGACTAGTCCTATCTATGACATCCGTGCCCTTAGAGGAAATACTTCTGACATGTGGTCTCTCTTTCTTCGAAGTTTCGACAAGCACCAGCTAACTTGATTAAGAATGGTTATTTAGAGTGTAATGCCTCTATTGATAGTAATAAAAAATAAGTCTTTTATAAAACACTTTTCTCATCCTGTTCCACTGAAAAATGGTCGCACGCATCAACACATTTGACTTCCTTCTTCCGTGGTTGCATTTGTACATAATGTCTCTTTGTGAAAGGAGCTTGGGGTCCTTGATGTGCATGATCCATTTACTTCATTGTCTGCATGCCAAAAAGCAAACAACCGCACTTCAAACAAAACCTAGTCATATTCTAGTACTTTTCAGTATTCTGCATCACAACTCTCAAAATATAGCTAGATATACGGTCCTGAATATTTGCACATCAATGGGAGATGGACTGGATTCAGTATCACAGGACACAGATGGATTCTTCTTCGCAGCACAAAAATGTTTGTGACACTTCTGTTTGTGACTTGTTGGTATTATTAAAGGCCACTCGTGCTCATAATGTTCATGGCAGCAAACATTCCCAGAGTCTTTACGTAGACTTTGCAGACTAATCAATGGTATGATGTTGCATCAAAAGCATTCTGCATTTTGGAGTCTATCAACTGACTGTGGTGCTTTACTCACACAGCTTAAACAACAGCCATTTCAGCCATAAACTGCTCTACATTCACAATTACCAATCCCAAAGACAAAAATGTTTGTGACACTTCTGTGTCACGGGAATCCAGGAAATCCAGTAAACTACTTGATCAATATAATTTGATTCGGTACAGTTCAGGCTCAGCCTCTCTCTTGTGTCTAATGTAATACTCTATTGAAAACTATGAACCACTGAAGGGGGACAATATCACAGCAAGGCCTGTTTGCACACTACCTCAACATGCATGTTTGTGAGAGGTTGAGAAACTCTGCTCAAATGTAACTTCCTGAAATATCATTTACTTTCCTGTTCACTCAGAGGAACAGGATGAGCATGAGCAACATGCTGGTACCTTATCCTTCATCTGTCATGTTGCACATCATACTTTTTTATCTAACAAACCTTGAAGATAGTGATCAGAAACACAGAAATATCTATTTGATGTCCAAAACACTAGATCCAGCCCTTAAAAATAACGGGAATCCAGGAAAGCTGGTGTTGAGTTGAATTTTCCTTTGACTAATTAAATATGCTTAAATGAAATGACATGTTATTTAAGATTTATGCTATTAAGTCTAATGACTAGAGCTGCAATGATTAGTCAATGAATCAATAGGTTGATCTGCGGAATATTAATCAGACACAATTAATGATAATCGATGAATTGTTTCAGTCATTTAGACTATAATGTGAGGATTTGCTACTTACCTTTATTTTATTTCAATATAAACTGCCTACCTTTGGGTTTTGGACTCTAAGTTCAAAAGCACAAGACATTTGAAAATGTCACCTTGGACAAATAACTAGGCTACCTGTAAGAGCCCGACCGATAAATCAGCGTGCCAATATTATTGGACTATATGAGTTATTTGCAGATAAATCGGTATCTGTGTTTATAACAGCTGGTAAATTACAATAATCAAAAAAAAGGAGACACAGCAGACGGCTCCTTCAATCATGTTATGAGGGGCAACATGTGTTTAACATAATAGCTGTGCTGAAACTGCATTATGTCGTGTTATTTTGGGGAGGGCTCATAACTACACATAACAAATGTTAAAAAAGATTATTGGCTGATATATTGGTATATCAAACTTTAAAATCCTCAAATATCACAATCAGTATCGGTTTTCAAAATCCAATATCGGTGGGGCTCTACTACCTGTAGCCTAACCCACAACATCCTGGCTTTGCTCTACATAAAAGTGTTGGTGCAGCCACAGTAACAGCGCTGATGTTGCTGCATGTTTTGCTGTTTGATCTTGTTTTGGGAAAAAGTAAATAAGCTGTGTATTCTCCAGTGGCAACAGCCACCTGCAGAGAATTGCTGTGCTCTGTCTGCTGACCTATTGAAGAGACCAAGATTAAAGCAACAAGTGTCTGGATAGCATTCAGCCTGCTAAGGGGGAAAAAGTGAGCATCTGGTTGTAATACATTATTTTCTGCAAAAGCTCAGTCTCTGTTTAAAAAACTTTTAAATGGTTTCCAGGCAAAAAGCCTGTACAATGCGGCTACATGGGCAGCAGCGTTTCTCGGTCAAGCACTGATGTAGTAAAGTAAAAATACTTTTTACTTTTTTTCATGGTGAAAATTTAAAGAATGTGGAGTAGTAGTGGTTTTCTCTGTGAACTTTGGACCAGGTAAATTACAGGAGAATTCAGAGGACTGCCTCCCCCTCCTTCATTTCTTAGAAAGGAAAACACATCCCTGATTTAACTATTTCCAGGCCACTTTGCAGCTTGGAAGAGAAGAAAAAAAATCTAAGTCATAATATTGACTTTTCTAAAACTGCAGTTTTATCAGGGGTGAGGGTGGGGGGGAGTGCTCAACATTGGAAGTATTGTGTGATCAGGTGGTCAGAATCATTAGCCTACAGTTCAAAACTGAGCAAAGAGAGACTCATTAAATTGAACAATCATGCATCAAAAAAGTTGCTGTTGTCATTTACACTATATGGGGTGCAAGGTGACTCTTAGTCAACAAAATGTGACCCTTCTTGCAAGTTCAAATGGAAACTCCATGTAGTAACTTGCATATACTCATGTTTGCACTGACACAGCAGCACACATACTGAAAACATACGCCATTCACATTAAATATGCAATGAATCCTGTAATAACAAGCCAGCACCTCTGCCCGGCAGTTTGTCACCACACAGACAGCGGAATAACTGCTTTTCCAGTGGCTCATTTCCACAACAAAACGACAACACTAGCCACTGAAACAAAACCCTGACAACAGGAATTCCACTCACCACAAATGCTTATTATCAAGTCGTAAAGATAGTTTGACACAGTCTTGTAATCGTTATTCCCATGCTGTAGTGTACAACACATTGCCTTAAACGTGTGAGTATCTGTGTGTCTGAATAGGGGGAAATACCACTGATACAGTAACTGGCTTGATAAGGGCTTTAAAAAAAGTCAATCTAAGTGGGATTAAAAGTGACATCATTTCACAGGAATTTATTGTAGTAAGGTCACTGGGCCTCTGCTTTGTTTTCTATTGTTGGTCACAAAGAGAGACTGATTTTGGGAGCCTGATGAACTAAATCAAACATTAATAAAATAAAAGGTCATCCTGGGTCCCCCTTCATCTGTGAAGGACAAAACTCTAGAGGCTCTGCTTACTCAATGTAAATGAAATGCAATTTGAGGTCAAATCTAAGACTAACCTTTTCTGTTTGTAGATGCAAATAGTTTATTGGCTAACATGTATGTAAAAAGCTGTTAATAAAATCACAAAATAATACATGTTTGCTATTAAACCACGTTTAATGCTTTACTCACTCCATAGTAAAATAAGCAATCCATTTATGTAGTGAGTTAACTAGTGAGTTACCAGGCACTTTAAAATAGCAGTGCTGCAGCACCATATTCTATGCAAATAAATAACAGAACTTTTACTCATCTACTTCCTTCCTCTACTGGCAGTGATACTATGACCTGACAAATTCCCGAAATTTACCAGCGTGTTAAGCAGAGGCTGTATGAAACCCTTACAACAAAAACGACACAAGTGTCACTGCAACATGCAGCCTCAACAACGTTTGCCCAGCAGGAATGAGCTATGTTATAGCCTACCGTGAGGGGGTGTGAGCAAAGCGTGGTTTGAAATGCTCAAATGTAAACTAAAATGGTTGGATGGTTGGCTGGCAGCGGTTCTCACGGATACCCTGCTATGCCGTTCATCATGGTACTGATATTGAAACAAAATGCAACATAAGCCACCGTTGCTGACATCAGAGCAAAAGCGCATTAAGCTTCAGTGACCGCCGCTACAAATTAGCTGGCTGGCATCACAGAGGCTGAACACCCCGCAGCGCACACTAAACGTCGTTTTAGCGGCAAACATGGAGCCACTGCGCCTTGTCGCACGCACGTTTATTATTTCATTTCATATGTGAGCGCCGTTGGGTCAACACAGGCTCTATAAAAGGCGAGAGCAAACCAACACAAGTGCACTGAGACTCACCCATAGCTCTGACCCCCAGCTCATGGTTTCAGTACGATGTCCTCGAAATAATCCACGACTCGTATGAGGGTGTTTTCAGCACACACAACGGCACGTGATTTTAGCCTGTCTGAGGTTTATTCGCCTGTCAACGAGCGTTTTCTGGGAGAAAGAAAAGAGGGGGAGAAGGCCTCCTATACACGTTTTTTTCAGCGTCTCATCCTGCCTAACACAAGATGGCCAGGAGCTGCAGTAATCTTCAAACAGGATAGTCTCGCTATATTCAGCGCGCGCGGGCACCCGCTTCGACTCAATGACAGCTGCTTCTGCGCGCGCACAGGCTCAAAAAAAAAAAGAAAAAGAAAGGTTAGTGGGGGGTTTCTCCGCAGGGTTTTCCAATAAAGCCTTTACAAATATCGGCCACTCGCTCTTCCTTGTGCTGTTTGAACTGACGAGAAGCCCTTATTGAAATGCTGAAAGAACATGGGGAGAGGATCAAAAAGGTCACCACCCATGGCAGATGTTTCATTGACTAGCGTACTCCCCTAGGGTTATATAACTTCTAGGCAACCAACCCTACTTTCTTTTTTCCGTCTTTGTCTTTCTTTCTCTCAGATAAGACCTTTAAACTAATCACGACGACACCCTAGATTTACTTAACACTTCAGCACAGAAGCCGTAAGCATACACTTTGCACACAGGATGCCGCGTTGAAGGTGCAGAGATTAGAAACTTTGATGCACCAAGAATCAGAAGGTAAAAAGGGGTTGCTGACAACCTGCTGCTCAGCTGGTGAAAGGGATCATCGTAGAAGTGGAGAAAGGGGAAATGTGGTGGTTATCTGCCATTCTGTCCTTTGCACACATGCAACTATGAGTTTTCACAACTTTGCACCTGGTGACCTTTTGATGCTCTGTTGACATAAGCATGACCTGATGTGAGCTGGGACCAGATACCAGGTATCAATCTATTTGGAAAAGTTGTGGATCAAAGTGAGGCACCCACCATAATTAATACTTGATCAGTAGCATATCAGAAGATCTGATTTCAATACATATCTTCTTAAAGTTTCTGCATTTTCTTCCTATCGGTACTATTCCTTTCCTGACTTTATATGATAGTTAATAAAGTATCATGATCAGAATGTATATCTATAGGCTAACTACAATTCTCGGGGACTGAAGATTTCGTCTGGAGAACAAACAGAAGTGGATTTTTTCTTTATTCTTTTATAACATTTTAGTAGATATTTTGTATAGGCCTATTTTGTAGCGTGTGACAGCTGTCTTAGTTTGTTTATGTTTTTTGTATTTATTGTTGTAACAGTGTTTTTAAGTGCCCTTGTTGGTCATGGACTCTCCTGAATTATACATTAGTGTGTTTAAAGAGCATATGTAAAAACAACTGTTGATGAAAAAAATTTAAAAAGGTAAACTGTATTGCATGCATCAAATAATCAGGCCTTATTAATTATTAAGGGCATGTGTTTATCTAGAAACGAACGATTTCTTTGTCAACGCTATTGCCACTGTTGCTACAACAACACTGCCATCTTGTGGTTGGAGACACCACTGGGGGCACCAAGTGCGGGTGAATTATATGCAGGGAGAGAAAGGCCTTTCAGTGAAGACATGCCAAAACAATTATATTCAGATCATAATGTGTTATAAATAACATTAATTACGTTGTTATTCCTTTCAGGTGTGCCAGATCAGATCCAGGCGCCTGGAATTTTGCATGGCTTACTGGGGCACGTTCATTAGTTACACATGTGCTTACTGCAATAAAATGTCTGCTGTGAGAAATGTCTAGAGAACAACAGATTCCTAAGTTCATCTGTTGGCAGTATTTATAAATGGCTGTGGTTAAAAAGGGAGACAGCTAGATGTCCATTTTTAGTAAATTTTTCAGAAGATTGTATGCCCACCATCACTGTACAGCCTCCAAGTAGAATAAAGGTATGCACATTATGTTTAATTTTAGTTGAGTAGAAGGTTCTTCATGGTTTCTGCTTTTTAAACTCACAGAATATTAGAGTGGACTTAAGTTTAACATGCCTTAAAGGACAATTTACACCTTTGTCAATTTTTGTCCATTTATAATAAATCACATTACCCTAATATTTCTCTTGGCCACTTTCCAAAGTGAACCACAGATTTTGATTTTTAACCGTTGTACCAGGCAGCGATTTGTTTCCACAGAGTACACATTGCCATTTCTATAATCTTTAACAATGAACATATTATTGAAGTTGCATAACTGTTGTGTAGAAATGCAGAGCAGACTTTTTAAACCGGTCTGTATCACGCAATGAGAACTTGACAGGTTTAAAACAATGGTAAACATATTTTTTGTGGTCACGTTTTTCACCCCTACAATGTAATTCACCACTGTTGCAAATAAGGACACCTGTATGCCTGCATTTACATGTTTTATGATCAAAAACTAGCAAGTCGACAACTTTGCTAACACAACCAAACATCAAGCAAGTGTGACAAGACGACAAGACAAAGAATATTGCAGTCTTGCAGCCTCTTATTTTATGAAGCTCTCGCCAACATGCGACAACCTTTTGATTGGTCACTCTCTTGTTCTCTTCTTAGCTTCCTCTGTCAACGTCCTCTTCTGTCCATTCGACTCTGCCATAGATAACATTATGTCCATAGAGGCAGCGAGCCTGGTTATGTTGCCCGCTCGCGTGGTGCACCCCCATATTGGTGCCACTCTCCAATAACTGTTATTTTATGGTAAAAAAGTTACATAATGTTGCTCAGTCACTCACCGCTAACTATAAAACTTGATTTATAAACCTTGATGTTAGCAATCTTACTAGATAGCACACTCGGATATTGGTAATGTTACTGTAAGTGCTCTTGCATCAGTTGCTGTTTAGCTTTGTTGGCTATAGCTTGCCACTCAGTCTCATGCTCAGTCACTCTCTTTTTCCCCCCCTCACTTCCTTTGGTGTCTTCTTCGGTCTCTCAGCCTCTGCCGTGATATCCATACTGACAATACAGAGCTAGTGTCTTCTAAAGAACTTTCATTGTACATCTCTTCTTCTTCTCAGAGCTAACTTGCTGAAGAGTCGTGTTGGTTTGCGATATGGTGCTGTAAAGCATTACGTCGTTGATTACAATCGTCGTGATAGATTTTCTACCGGATTCTATTGTTACATAGTGTAGTAGCTATGACAGAGAGGCCATTCACCCAATTACAAGTCAGTGTACCGTCGCAAAGATATTGAAGCTTTTATTCTAAGACAAAATTACTACATAATTGCTTTGCTTGGCTGTTAAGTATCTGCAATGGCTGTCAAGCGCTGCCACCATATTGAGTGTCTGGATTCCCCTGACCCTGTTTATCTGCGATGAACTACCTAGCTGTGGGGCGGCTGTGGCACAGGAGGTAGAGCGGGTTGGCTGTTAATCGGAAGGTCGGCGGTTCAATCCCTGGTTCACTCGGCTGCATGTCCAAGTGTACTTGGGCAAGACACTGAACCCCGAATTGCCCCAAATTGCCAGTGCCAGTGCATGAACATGTGTGAATGTTAATTTCTGAATGAATGTGAGCGTACACATTCAGATGGTGAATGCTTTGGTCGAAAAAAAACTAGAAAGGCACTATACAAATACAGAGCTGTGGTATTAACTCTGGTGATACTTGAGGGCAAAAAACTTACCTTCTTGAGATAAGAGTATCTGGAGTCCAAAGTTAAGTACAAATAATCTTCAATAAAGTCTCACTCTGTATTTCCATTTTTGGATCATATGCATTGCTGTCGTATTTGCATCTGAAACTGAAGACTTAAATGATGACAGCTATTTTATTGTCTTTTAGCTGTTTTTGATTTCAATTATAGGAATGTTATATTCTGTCAACAGGCATTACTGAATTACAGTATTTCACAATTGCTAAGACACATTTCTTGAAACCTCCACCCATATTCTCAAAACTTTAAACACAAACCCCAGTCTTTAAACTACATTCACAAAACCCCAGACTCTTCTGGCAAAATCAAACACTTGCCTCAAAACCATGTGACCTGTGTTCAAAATCAAACAATACATTCAAAACATTAACACAGCCAGTCAATAGGTAAAACATTACAAGCATTCTTTAGACACTACATTAAAAAATTGAGAACACATCATACAGGGCATGTAGTTACAGAAAATGTTTCATTTTTTTTATGTAGAGAAAACACATCTCCCAATTTAGTTTTTTTTACAATCGCTAACATTTTTTTTCATTATTTCTCAGTACTGAGTTTACTTTTTCAAAACTCTTCACACTGTTGTTTGTACCAACATGCAGCTTGCACAACAGTTACAGTAATTTCACACCCAAAATGCACCAAAACTACCAAAACACTGCATAGTTGTGTCAATATCAAATTATTTTATAAAAACACCAGCTCTCCAGCTGCAACACTTTGTCACTCATAACACAATTACATAAAAAACAATACCAACAGATAGATGCATCTATATATATATCAGCACTGTAAATGCTTGCAGCACTCCATCAGAGGATATCGCTGCACACATAGTAACATTGGCACCCCTTTGGCTTGGGACACCCACTTACTAGCTCTTTTAGCAATCAAATTTCATTCTGTTTTAGCCAAGTCCACATAGATAAAAAAACATGGGATTTGTGATGGGCTTCCAGCTCCATGACTCTGAAAAAGAAATCCCCCCTGTGGGGGTTAGTCATTGAGTCAGTCTCAGTTTGGTCCACATAGACTTCTGTTGTGCTAAAAGTCTGAAGAGTTTTGAAAAAGTGAACTCATTATTGAAAAAATTGCTTGTTAGCAATTGTAAAAAAATGGTAAAAAGTATAGTAATCACAACTAAGTACAGTGAATAAGTACTGCAAGTAATACAGTATTGAATATCTGTATATTCAAGTAAGCCCAAAGAACAAAAAAACTATAAAGGAAAAGCACATTACACTCAAAAATGTTGTGCAACTGCAAAATCAAACCAAAGTGTGACATTGCCACTACGCTGGCGGGGACTTGACCACAGATTGGTTGATCACATCATTAGAAACAAGTGTGCAGAATTATGAGTTGCTGTGTGTAAAGATGACAGTTGTGTTGTAGTTGTGTTTAACTTTTGCTGCATGTTTTTACCATTTTGCATCACAGTGCAAAATGTGTTTTAGTGAGTGAGAATGTGTTTAGAGTTTTGCAAAAAGAGTGGAGGAGATTTGCAAACAGTGTCTTAACTACCTGAACTTGTTTAAGGTTTTGCCTACAGAGTGACTGATTGGACAAATGGATTTAGGCCACTGAGCATTGGGTTCAGAGAATGGGGTTTAGTGTTTTAGCAATTGTGAAAAACTGTAAAACAAAAAAACTTCTAACAGAGTTAGAAACCATTAATAACTTTAATTTCCCTGTTGTCTAGTATTAATCTATGCTAGGTGTATTAAAAGATCAGGGAATCATAGCAGTTTTTATTCTTATGTTTTTAAGGTAATAGGGCGACTTTTTGGTTACATTTGTGTAAAGGATTGTTCCTGTAAAGAAAACTCCCACTGCAAAAAAGACATCACATCATTTGATGTACCAACAGGGGGTGCACAAGGACCTTAACTGTCAGTGCCAGACTTACCTCTACATGCACAAAACCACAAACAACTGAAACCAAGTTTGTCTTAAGTAAAAAATGTCCATAATTAATAACCATAATATTGATGCATGCAGTCATTTCTCAAATACCAAAATACTTGGACTGGCTCCTCTCATTACAGGAGGGGTAGTGACTTGAACCTGGGCTCTTCCTGGCTCAACTTTAAAAGGAGAGTGAGCGAAGCCACATGAGATACTTTAGGTCATATCAACAGCTTTTACCACCTGTTTGTGGTTTACCAGATGAGATCATGAGTCGGTGTTTTTCCTCTGATGCAACACACTGCCAGATGCTGATCAACTGACAGCTCCGCCTCTTTATTCCTCCAAGTGTTCAGGTCTGATGAAACAACTCCAAATTCAACATCACCCTTTGGCCCAAGCTCTCTGATACCACGTACATTTGTGAACCCGCTTGAGTTTCAACATGATGTTTAGCTTAACCAATTCATGGCTCGGACAGATGTCCAATGACAACAAGGCGCGCACAGAACTGAATCTCACTCTTCTCAAGGTTTCTCTGTAGTTTCCATCATGGGCATTGAAGGCTTCTCGTTACTCAAAACCGGTGTCGGGTCTTTACACTTCCCAGATGGAGGAGTTTGATTCCAAAGCCAACAGAGAGAGCCTTAATGTGATCCCAACCCCTCAATGTCTCTTACAAGATCTGGATCCTTCCCAAGACAGTGGTTTCATTCCACATTTAGACTGTCAGTTTCCCACTAAACAATGTACTCTCACTGCTCCCTTTCACCTTGCTTGCTTCATGGGGCTTCAGAAGTTTCAAGTGAGTCAGGTCCAGGATGCAGAGCTGTTTCTGTTTCACCTGGCTGGATTCAGGTGGCTAATTCCTACAAGGTCTTGCTAGTAAATATTTGGATTACAAGAGCAAAGCAGAAAAAACAACAAGCATGGCTGAACACCTTTTGATTAGGATTGTTGGAGATATATGACTATTAGAAACAGACTTTTGTCAGTAGACTTAATGATTTAATGAAGATGTGCAGCTGAAATTAATGGGATTTCATGTTTACGGGGTGAACTGCACATTTACACTTCATTAATCGGCACACAAAGCAGTTTGATAATGACTCGAGTGAAGACTTTATGCAGAAATGCTGATGTAATGACACTAACAACATCACAGATGTAGCGATAAAAGTCATATCTAAAATGCCCTTAATTTTCACAGTAAACTTCCCTGAAAAGCTTGCTCTTGTCATTTTTGCTTTTAGTGCGTGTTGCTCTTACTAAGCAGAAGTAAAAGAGTGTGACTGCAGTTCTGGGGAGGGATAATAAGAGAAAAGGAAATGCAATGAGATCTTTGATAAATCCGTCAGCTGTGTTTGTCTTAATTCACATGAACAAGTTTTGTTGCTACATCACCAGGTGGATGTGAGATTTTTTTTACTGTTTTACAGTTTGCCTTATGCCCTTTTGTGAGATCCTCTAAAATTCACATACAAATGTAGAGAACATAGATCAGGTAGGTACATTATTTCTTACATCTGCATTGCATCCCCAACCAAAGGCATACACATATGCATAAGTACAACTGTATACTGTACAGTAACATACTGTAACTATTGAAAACACACCCATATCTCTTACAATACCGCAAACACACTCAGGCAAACAAAAGAATATCTCGAGCGTTGATTGTTAGAACTATAGTTACTAAGTAAACATTACATTAGATTTTATGATCCTTCCAAAGCAAATGGGTGTATACTGTGTACCAGCATAATTGGGCACAGTCATTTGTGAACACTATAACAGCCTGCAGACTTGCTCATTCCTGCCCTAAGTTCACCCTAAGCTTCTCAGTAGTCTTTACACAGAACCCAAAACATGCCTCTTGAATTTGTTTTATCCAGAAGTAAACACTTTAGCTAAAATGTAGGAAAATGCTAAGTCTGACAATGCCACCCACAAAAGCAAAGTTAATGTTTGGATAGAGTGAGAAATAGATTATCCAAGACTATGGATGACAGGTCATCTGGGGCATTTGCTCCTGATGGACCAAAGATAAACTGAATTTCATTAAAAAAAACACACATCCAATGGGAGCAAACAAAAGCATTAGATATATGTCTACTTGGTACCCTCTTCTCTTATAGTGAATGTATCTGGCCATTGGGGTAGTGCTGTTGTAACACCTGTGACTCAGTTTGTTGACTTAAACTCCACCTTAAATATCATCATGACAAACTAGTTCATTGGCAAACTTTTCCAACTTTATCTTAACCAGTTTCAAGAGGAGAGTATGTGCCGCAGATGTTTTATTAGTCTCACTTCCTTGCAGTCAGTGCAACTTGAAGCTAAATTCGACTCAAGCTTATGTTTTTAAAGATTTGACTTTCGGAGGTATGTCGGAAAGATGAAACAAGTTAAATTATACTGAGCCCTTAAGGGGACATGGGTAAGAAAAAAAAAATAGAATTTTCGTGCGCACGAGAAAGTATCTGGTGCTCACGAGAAAGTATTTGGTGCTCACCAGAAAGTATCTGGTGCTCACGAGAAAGTATTTGGTGCTCACCAGAAAGTATTTGGTGCTCACCAGAAAGTATCTGGTGCTCACCAGAAAGTATTTGGTGCTCACCAGAAAGTATATGGTGCTCACCAGAAAGTATTTGGTGCTCACCAGAAAGTATATGGTGCTCACCAGAAAGTATTTGGTGCTCACCAGAAAGTATCTGGTGCTCACCAGAAAGTATCCGGTGCTCACCAGAAAGTATTTGGTGCTCACCAGAAAGTATTCAGTGGGCACGAAAAAGAATCTCGTGCTCAAGAGAAAGTCTTTCAGCTGTCTTCAACATGGGTAAGAAAAAAAAAAATAGAATTTTCGTGCGCACGAGAAAGTATCTGGTGCTCACGAGAAAGTATTTGGTGCTCACCAGAAAGTATCTGGTGCTCACGAGAAAGTATTTGGTGCTCACCAGAAAGTATTTGGTGCTCACCAGAAAGTATCTGGTGCTCACCAGAAAGTATTTGGTGCTCACCAGAAAGTATATGGTGCTCACCAGAAAGTATTTGGTGCTCACCAGAAAGTATATGGTGCTCACCAGAAAGTATTTGGTGCTCACCAGAAAGTATCTGGTGCTCACCAGAAAGTATCCGGTGCTCACCAGAAAGTATTTGGTGCTCACCAGAAAGTATTCAGTGGGCACGAAAAAGAATCTCGTGCTCAAGAGAAAGTCTTTCAGCTGTCTTCAACTTCCAGAGATGGCAACAGGCCATCATGGCAGCAGAGGTGTAATGTCCTTATAATGAAGTCCAAAGTTAAAATATAACTCAATTGAATTAACTGAATTAACTCAATCATTTTCACACAGAAACATGGCGCTGGGTGTCCTCCGGTGTCCGAAATATATTCTTTGCTCACCAAATACTATCGTGAGCTCCAGATACTTTCTGGTGAGCACCAGATACTTTCTGGTGAGCACGAAAATTCTATTTTTATTTTTTTTTACCCATGTCCCCTTAGGGGCTCAGTAAAATTATGTTTATCAATTAACAAAATACAAAGTGAGTAAACAGAAGAAAAATCTAAATTAAATCAATATTTGGTGTGAGCACCATTTGCCTTCAAAACAGCATCAATTTCTCTAGGTACAAAGTCAGGGGTTTTGTAGGCATACCATCAGGTGTGTGATTAAACAAATATACCAAACAGGTGCTAATGATCATAAATTCAATATGTATAGGTTAAAACACAATCATTAAATGAAACAGAAATAGCTGTGTAGGAGGAAAACAACTGGGCGAGGAACAGCCAAACTCAGCTAAAAAGGTTAAGTTGTTGAAGACGGTTTACTATCAAAAGTCATATACCCTGGTAAGACTGAACACAGCAACAAGATACAAGGTAATTACACTGCATCAGCAAGGTCACTCCCAGGCAGACATTTCAAGACAGACAGGGGTTTTAAGATGTGCTGTCCAAGCTCTTTTGAGCTGTTCACTCATGTTGTATTTGATGAACATAATCTATTAACATGTATTTTTCCACACTGCCCTAAAACTTTTACATAGTACTGCACGTTGCACAATAAAACATAATATCAGTTTGATGTAACCAACCACTTGATCATCTCTTCACATGGGTCAGTATGACAGTGTTGTTAATTTTAAAAGTGTATTACCAACATATTTTAATATATTGTATGCTTAAGCGTATTAGTGCAATTATTATTAGTAGTAGTATTTTAGAAGTAGAATGATGATACTAAAGTAGAGTATAATCGTGCAGCAGCTTTGTTATTGCTAGTCTTTAACAAAAGCCTTATGTTCATATTTTCTCCCTCTGTCATCATTGTAATCATGGATCTGCAGTGTTGTACACCTTTTTGTATTACAGCACATATAGACAAACCAACAGAGAACAAAGTCTGAGGTTTCTATTATAATATTATCCTTTGCGTTTATGCATTTTACAAAATGCAAATTAGACAGTTACTGCCTCTGAATGGGTATAGGGCTACTGATGCCAAGTTTAGAGTCAGCCAATGATTAGGATCACTGCACATTTTAAATCAGGATTAATGACTGATTGATCCTAATCTTCCGAATCATGTCAAGTAGATCTCTTTGCCATGGCTGAAACTTCATAGTCAAGGCGACTGGACAGTGTCAGATTATAGCCAAGGATTGGATTATCACTGCTAATCCAATTATACTTGTTGCACAGTAATCGGCTGTCGGTTGATAACCCTGTGGAGAGAGTGAATCCACATAGGCCTATTATAGCAGACTGAAATTTGGATGTTTGGCCACACAAAATGTACATCAGAATCAGGATTAGGTTTATTGCTAAAGCATACGAGGAATTTGCTTTGGTATTTTGGTGCAAAACAATAAACATATTAGGTAGAAAATATTTGAAAGATGAAGCACCTATTGCAGGCCAAGAATCATACATATAATATGACCTTGACAATAATTGATATATATATAAAATATCCCGCAGAGCACTGATTGTGATTTTTTAACTAATGCTTTGTCAGTTTATACTACTTTAATTTAATCTTGTACAAGCTATACAACTTTTTCTCTCTTTTAAAGTTTTATTGATACAAAGTTCATTACAAAAACAAAAATGCAAAGGATATAACTAATCAAATACACTAATCAAACTATTCTGATTCTGATTTTAAAAAGTACATCCTGCATTGCCAGAAACTCAACTTAAATTCAGTCCTTCTGAACTATTGGAGCCTTTCCTCATTTTATTTTTTAATTTTTTAAGTGTTCTATTAGGGTGCAGTAGTGTTTCAGTTCAACAGTAACAGAGAACCCAGTCCATTTGTGAATGTGGAACTTAGAAGTACGATCAGGAGCTGCATAATATAGACCAAATTGTCCCGACCATGAAGTGGAAAATATAACATGAAATCCTGTTTATCTGTTAATAAAATGTTATAAATAAAATGTTAATAATGTTAAAATCTTATGGTTAGGGTTAGGCCATTAAACAAACATGTAACTTACTAACTGTTGCTTGTCACCTCAGAAATAGTGGTCCAGCAACCGGAAATAGAAAAAAACACACACACCCGCTGACGAATTGACTCCACCTCATGATGCCATGCCATTTAGCAACAGATGAGCAGCGTTACATGTTTTCGTAGGGCAGCCAGAGACAAGCCTTGCCATCGCCAGGAGGAGGAGGGATACATCTGACTGTGTGATGTGTGTCAGGGTCGCGGTGCTTCCCTCCTCTCTTGCACCGTAGCTGGGCAGTGTTTTTTTTTAGCAGCGTCCTCTCCAAAACCGCGTGAGTTACATTAGCTGTGAGTTTCTGCGGTGGATCGCTATGGATGTGCTATGGATGATACCGCTGCTGCTCTTTCCACTCCTGATGTGGACCAGCAGCACGTTTGTTTTTTATTTCAAAAAGTTCTTTTACGTCGCCTGGATGATGTGTTTGGCCCTGATTACGATCCCTCTGTGTGTACTGAAAAGCGGGGGCAGAGACGTTGAAAACATGAGGTGAGTTTGTTTGACTAATAAATGTCGCTCGCAGCGCTGTCTGACAGCTAGCCAACGTTAGCTTGTTAGCTGGCACGGCTAGCCGTAGTTAGTTGATGTTAAACATTCACATTGCTAGCAATGTTACCGGTGTTACGGCAGCGAAGGGTTATGTTAATGCAACAACACCCGGGGAGCTTCTAATCTACCAGTTTGGCTTGCATTTAACAGGAAAACACTAAATAAATAAATTAATCCTTGATTCATTTTTAATCATGCATATGCTAACGTTAGCCCCCTGACACATTGGCAGTAGGAACGTGTTAGCTGTAAAGAGGAATGCTAACATTAATGTTACGCTCATGTTTAGCTAACGTTAGTGCTTAGCGACCCAGGTCAGGGCATGTTCTGCCTGTCCGCGAGAGTAAAACAATACAAGCCTTAGATAACGGTAATTATCTCCGTTATATTTTCTGTAAGAATGTCTGCTCACTTGCCTTCCCTCAAGGCAGATGCCTGACACATAACGTTACGCCTGGCCACTGAAGAAAACAAGGCTATCATTGTTTTGCTAACGTTATGTTTGTTGTGGCACCAGATCTGCTTTTTAGATGAAATGGTAGAAATTATCCAAGCATAATCGTTCCTACTATTTTGATAATGCAACTGACAGGTGTAGCTATCTATGTCCACTGAGTTGTCATTGTGAACGTTCATGGCATGCCTTTGCACTCTAAATGTGCAATACAGCAATAACCCTGCAATAGAGCCTGTCTCTATGGTAAAAAAACATCTTCACATCTACAACCTCTACAACTCTCTAATGTTCAGGAACATACTGTAGATGCGGATATTGACTCTGTAGGAATGACCTCTCAACCTTGCACTTTCTTGCACTTTGTGCTGTTTCACATCTAATCCAGGACATCCTTGTAAAAGAGATTAAAAATCTCAATGGATTTCTTTCCTGGTAAAATAAAGGTAAAATAAATAAATAAACCTTACCACTGGAGGAATATATTTTATGCTGATCACACACAGTTGCTGGGTTAAATGATACAGATGTAGTATACCTTTATTGTCAGTGTCCACTTAGTAGCAGGTAGTTTTTTGTTGCTCTTGTGGTTAATTCAAGATGGAGAGGATAGATTCCTGCGCACAAATGACTACAGTCCAGTAATTACCTTGGAGAGACACATGCCAGATGGCAAGTTCTCCCTGATTAGAGTTACTGAATAGTTATGAGGCCCATCCTCAATGACATTTCACTTGGCCTTGATCCGATAGCAGCCCTGTCGGTTACAACAGCTACGACTTTACTGCCTCACTGATCTAGAAATAACCATTTCGCAGTCAGGTTAGCCTGCGTGGTGGTGTCATGTTGCAACACTTTACCGTTCTGTCAGCTCAAAGGTTATCTAGACCTGTTTGACTGTGACAAAGCGACTGAATCGTGGTCAGACCTTTCACAGGGAGTGAATGGAGATGGATTTGCAGGCATGTTTTACACACTAGCCAGCTCTAGCAGGGGGGGAAAAAAAGCTCAGTATTTCATCAAGTACACAGCAGTCTGGCACAGACATTTGTAGTCAGACGGATACACAAAGGCCTTAACTCTGGGGTTGACTACTTGCTTCACAGCTGACATAAAGACTTGAATGGAACACAGTAAAGTATGGTGGACCAGAACAACTCTCCACCCACAGAACACAAGTTAGGGTTAATGTTGTGCTTGCATTTCTTGAAACACTCTTGTTGGGTTTTCAATTTAAGTAACACATGTGAATGGCTACTTTTGGCTTAAGCTCAAACTTTAATTATCAGGTGGGATCTAATGACAGCAAATGAAAGACAGAGGCTTAGTTTTCTTTCTCACAATTGCTTGGGCTCAGGTTCCATACTGTGTAATTGCTGTGGCCGTGGGAGAGTGCCATTGTCACTCAGAGTAACTGACCTGTAAAGCCGCGATAGTTTAAACTACTCATTTTCCGGTACTTATCTTTCTGAATGAATTAATCGTCTGCTTTGTCATCATGATCCCATGACCATGACCATGTCTTTGACAACCCTTTGACCTTTAGCACCAGAAATTGCTTCAGCACTGGTATCTTTGTTTGTCGGTTAAATTTTTTTTTTTTAATTTTTTTTTTTTAGGACTAACAGGTCAGGCTCACCTTTTATCTGTGAGCAGCAGAATCTATGCAGATACTCCTATAGACCCATTTTAAAAACAAAGTTAACCATGTCATCTACTTACTATATTTGAAGGTAAAATGAAGGCATTTGTACATTTCCACCCAACCCATAGTTTCTGTTGTAAACATCCAATTAAATCTGTAAACGTACTTCCTGGTTTAAATTTGACCTGCAGTACTTATCTTATCTCAGTGTATACACCTTGGCATCATTTCTGTAAGCTCATAGGCCCCAACAGATGTGCAATAATTGAAGTTTTGAAGTTTAAAGTTTTAAAATAAACTTATTTTACTCAATGTGCACACAAGAAGAAGGGGTGCTAAAACCAGGCATTTTTAAAAAAAAACAATAATAGAAGTGGGGAAAGACGGACAGAAATGTTGACTTGATATAAAAACTTTGTTTGATTATGAAGCCAAATGTAACTACAGTTCTGTGTTTTCTCAGTAAAGTGTATGAACTACACTGCAGACTGGAGTCTCAGCGAGACAGGCAGACAGATAAATCCGCATTATATATGCTCCTCTTCCCATCTGTACCCTCACTGCGCTGCATTATTATAAACGATGATGAGCTAGGTAGGAATCACCAGAGGCCCCACGATATCATCACGATACTTATGTCACGATACAATATTGCAAATATTACAAAGTATTACCTTTTTCCCAAGTTCAAATTGTTTCCTCAAAGGAAAACTCTTTTAATGGACTGAAAAAGCAACTGCTTTTAGTATTTTTGTACCAAAAAGTAAAATTCTCATGTACAACTTGTATGATAAAAGATATCCGTGTGTCGATACAATATTGCCATGGAAAATATCGTACTCATAGGCGAGGATTTTAGCTGCAGCTTGTTCTCCGGGGGAATCACTGCTTAGACCAGTCGCACAAATTCATTGTAACTCGCCAACACACATTACACACATGTATATCTGTAATGGATGACGTTGATTATGTTGATGTACCAAATATAAAAGTAAAGTTACAAGGAGATTGGTAGAGGCATTGGTGGAGGGATTTTCAAAACAAGGTCATATAAATTTGAGAGGGGATATGATTCACTGATGAGGAAAGAACATGACATATTTTTTTCAAGTGATGATTTCTCTGGCCGAGACAGAAGATGGGGAGTGACTTTCTTTCCCTGAGAGGGAAGGTCATTCAAGTTGGTGGTGTAACAGAAGCCACTTTTGGTGTGTTGCACAGGAAAAAATGCTAGAAGTAAAAAAGCAGGTGCATTTTTTGATTTGAAATTACATTTCTTTCTTGTGTGTTCTTGTTTTTAGTATTTATCATTTGATCACTTACAGACTTGCTCAGAATTTATTTGCATCTTTATTTTATATTTCATATTTTTATATATTTGACAGTTGATCTAGAGAGAGAAGGGTATGACAGCAAAAGTCCCCTGGCTGGGAGTTAAATCATGGATTGCAGCGCACTTATGTGGTCATGTGTGAACACCCACATCAGATCTGTGCCTTTCGATCTTCCCCACAATCTGCAATTAGCCACAGCTTTCAGTTGTTAATTAGATGCAGAAGGCAAAATTGCAGCTGTTTTTACAATTTATGTAAATGTTAGGTAAGCATAGCAAAATGGTAACTTTCTTTAAATTGAGACAACTACCTTTTTGAAAAACAAAACATACAGAGTGAGTGGTGATACCGAAAGTGATGTATGTGTCGGCGAATTGTATGCTCAAGAGGCTGTGGTGATAAAATAAACAGGAATGGGCTCAGGGGACAGCCCTGACGACGGGAACAAGATTCGTAGATAATAATACCATTTGTGTTTATCATTGCAGAAGGATTATTGCACAACAGTTGAATGTATGTGACGAAGATGGGACCTAATTGAAAATGTTTCAGGGTTTTCCACAGGTGTTCCCACTCTGCATCCAGAGTAACACAGCACAGGGAGAAATGGACACCATCATCTTTGCAGCGTGAATCACTTAAAGCAGCTAGCGCATGTTATCTGATGACAAGCGCAGGCTAAAACCTGAGCAAAGATTTTACCATCTGTGTTAAGATTTGATAGTATTGCTACACTTTAGTCAGGTGCTCTTAAGTTTTGGTGTTGTGCCAGTTAAAGTTGCATTAAAATGATTAAAAAAGAAATCAATTTCAAAAGACGAAGGAGGACTTGAGGGAATCCAATTCTGTCCTGCATACTTTCCTTTCTTCATACCATCTAATGCCCGTCTCAGTGCAGTCAGTTTTTTGGTTTATCAACATCTTCCTGAGCAAGGGTGGAAAGATTAAGATTCAAATTTTGCTTTGTCAAGGGACATTTTAGTATATATTTTACTTTTATAGAGTTAAGAATAAAAGGAACAGACCACAGTATTTATTTCCTTTGGGTTAGTCAGTATTTTTTGTTCAGAAGAAATTGAAATAATAGAAAAATGTATTTTCTTTAAAGTCAGAGCCAGGAGGTGTCTTGGACGTGGTCCATTCAAATAAAAATAATTCCTTCTAGCTCTATGAAATTGGAATTCAGCTTAACAGAGAGACCAGGCTCACGCTGACTGAATATCTGTTCTTCCTATCAACAGAAAAGCCAAGCCTCTGCTGGGCTCGTTCTAATTTTTGCAGCTTATTTTTAACACCCGTCATTTTGCTCAGTCTTGTGCGATTAAGGTGAGAAGTGAAAGTAATAGCTGTATCTCTGCTGCATCCTGTGATTGTGCACCAAAATATCTGAGAGTCATCCAATGTATCATTATCAGCAATATCTAAAATCCTTTCTGAAATCTTCACAGTAGTCTTTATTTTTAAGTCTAAGCGTGCTTTCACACCTGTAGTTTGGTTCATTTGATCTGGACCAAGTGAAAAAAATACACTGTTGTATTTAATTCTGGGCCAGTTCATGTTCACACTGCAGTTTTACAAACAAACCAAGAAAAGTAACCATGGCTTTAAACAGACTTACAGGTAACTTGTTAATAGGACAGTTTTGGTGATTGTCATCCTGCATCATAAGAGCCCATGTGGGGAAATCAAACTCCGCTGACTGACTGAACTTTATGCATCACTTTAATGCTTCTGATCTGTATCGCAAAGAGCTCACAAAGTAATAATTTATTATAAGTCTAAGCATTATAACAGCAGATGGATTTATTAGAGGTTCAGCTTTGGAAATAATGCTCACCTCTTCAAGATCTCGGTACGCTTGTTTGGTCCACTTTTGGTGCCCACCCCAGTGCGACTGCTGCATTCACAACTGGCCAAACGAACCCCACTGAGGAGGAAAACAAACTGTAGTGCGATTCAACCCAACTAAATGAGGCAAGTGTGAAAGCACCCTAAGTCACGTAGTTTTAATGCACCATCGTGTGGCTTTCTTGTGAATATTGGAGAGTGTTATCACTGAAATAATGACACAGTTGTCTGAACAACAGTTTGGCAAAGTATCAGCAAAACGTATATGAGAGAATAAATCTGTGGGTGAAAGTAGTCGGTTCAGGAATTGGGTTTGTGTGTTTGTTGACCTTTCTGGTCTGCTCTTAGCTTTTGGATTTTGTACTTTTTGTAACTTGTGTGTGTCCAACCGATCTTAAAATTTTGCAAGCTGTTTTTCACTGAACGTTTGTTGCTCCTTGAATGTTGAGGCCAGAATGGACAACAACACTAGCTTGAGTGTGTCATGTTTGTTGCAGATTAGACTCATTAGACTCGCTTCTCGAACCGTCAGCTGTCTTTCCGATAATGCAGCTTAAGGCACGAAAGAAGAAAGTTTGTGAGGGATAATCAAAATAAACTGAAACATTTGGTGAGAGTGAGTTTTAGGCAGCCATCTTGTCTGGAGGACATAAACTGAATGAAAGGTTTAGCACAGATTTGCAAATCTTTATTTACGCTTTTTTTTGCTTTTCTCATACTTCAAATGGTCCTTAATTTACAGATAAAGCACTGTGTGGGACAGCAGTTTAACAGCAGTGTTGTACTAGTCTCTCTCCAAGAGAGATAAAGAGGTTACTCCTGATCAAATGTTGATCAGATAAGGGCAGGGGAATGGAGAGCTAAGCAGCTGATTGTAGCCACGGCTGTTTTTCCAGCCTTTAGACATCAACACCAGATTTCAGATCAGTCTGAACTTGGCAGCTGTACTCAGTGTGTTCGAGGTGACAAACAGTATTGATTGAGAACATGGCAGATTTTTGAAAGTGTTACAAGGATCCAGGAGGAAATATCGTGGACGTGTTTGGGGAGAAAGGATCTGATTTGATGGAAGTAGAAGCACGGGAATCAGCATGATGAGACTGTGACACAATCTCTGCTTGTTTAGAAGAACATTGAAATTTCCAAGTGTGAGTAGAGGTCACCTTAGATATGTCTTAACAGAGTTCAGAACTGTTATCATCTGAGTCTCTACAAAGGTCAAGTTTTGTAAGTCCCAGAAGATAAACACAGAACAGAAAGCGCATGAACAGGAAACGTCAGTGTGGAAAAATGCGTTTTCATGTTTCAACTTGAAGTAGCGTGTTGTTTGGTAACATATTAGCCATAATAACTTTAAAAGCTGGAAAAAGAGCTATGTTACGTCTGTTAGAGCTGAATCAATTAGTCGATTAGTTGATAGACAGAAAATTAAACTGTGAAAATGCCAAATATTCACTCAGACAATCATTAGTAAAATTAATATCTTAATAATTTGAACTAGTGGTTGAATAAAACAAGACCATTTGAAGGCAGGCCTTTTCACGATTGTCATTTTTTTAGACAAAATAATAAATGGAGAAAATAATCTGCAGATGAATCAATAATGAAAAATCTTATTAGTTTCAGCTGATGTCTATCATAATTCCTTTATTTTAAGTAGTGAAAAAAAATTAATTTATTTAGTTGTTATTGCATAGCGAACATGTTTTTGCCTCTTTTTTTAAATATATATATTTAGTGAAATAAAGTACGCATTTACTTTCAACTGAAAGTAGACTGAACAAGAAACTAAATCCCGCTCCACTACTGTGGATTGTCACCCCACTAGAGCCAAACAAATCAAAGTATTGATTAGATTTAACTTTGATTTTGTTTTTTGTTTTTCAGAGGCAGACAGGCAGATGGTAGGAAATTCTTTCTCAAAGCTTATTGGAGCGTTGTACTCACTACATGCAATTATTTTTCCTACCAAGAAACAAACTAACAGGAATATTGTACATGATTAATCCACCAGGTCCCTTGTATATTAAAGACAGTAATGACTATTTTGTCTTCATTTAGGTCAAGTTTCAAATATCTGAGCTGGCATTCTGACAATGTACTGCAATATGCTGGTATTTAACAGGCTTTATACAATCCACTGTGACCTCCAACCTTTCAACTTAGGGCTCTGGTTAATAATGCACAGCCTACATACTGCACTCACGTGCCTGTGAACAGTAACCTATAATTATCCAGTACTGTAATTAACCTTTTTCCCCACAGGATTATACGCTTCATGGTTCGTCATGTCAAGTATTTCCTGGGTCTTCGATTTGAAGTGAGCGGCTGGGAGCATCTGCAGACAGAGGGACCCTATGTCATCATCTCCAACCACCAGAGCTCCCTGGATGTTTTGGGTGGGTGCCTTCGTACTACATCTGATACTTTCGATGAAGCCGCTGTATATTCTGCTAAAATGAACAGTGGGTTGCATTTCTGTTTTATTTGTATGTGGTAATTTATAGTAATTCTATCAATCGGTAATTTTACTTTCTCATGTGTTAGTTTGTCCAGTGAGGTACTGAAAGGTTTTCTTCGTAGACCTGCTTTCTTCATATTTAATTGCTGCCCCTGCTGCACAATATTCATAACATTTTTTATGTATGAAGATACAAATGTTCGAAATTGATTTCACTCTCAAATTGACAGATGTAATTTCCCTGCTCTTCAACTTGTAGAAAAACTTACATACATACGTGCATATTTGGACATTAATCAAATACAAATTTTGTTGGCTCATATTAATAATGATGCAGAATGGTTGTGCAAATGGCAACTCTTCCTCAGCACTTGGTTTTTGTTGTGTTAGTCGTCTTCAGTGACTCAAATAAGATCAGATTTACCAGGGAAGAAGTGTTGTACTTTGTGCAGCTCCCCCTGAGCAGTTTGACATCACTTGGGGAGCTTTCTGGATATTCTAGGTAGTGTAGCAGTCCCCTGCAGTAGATGCAGGAGTGGCAGATTAAAGAAGTGTACTGACGCGGTGGTTAAGCTTCGACAGTATACATGTGGCGAATCTCCACTCACCGGCCAGTAAAATGGACAAGCTGCTACTGCTCAGTGGAACTAACAGATATCTTTCCGTCACTGCTGCCCCGTGCTTCATGAAATCCTGGCTATGTGAATCTTTCCAGGACCTTTCAGAGCCATCACAGAGAAAACAAGGGGAGGCAGCTAATTGAAATTCTGGCCAGCGTTGGCATCCCACGTCAAGCTTGTGTGAGCAACATGCTACAACACCCGGATTACCAGATGATCAGTACAGAGCATGTCCACACCGCCTTAACATAGGAGGATTTTAAATAGAGAAAGCCTCAGCTGTTATTTGCCAAAATATCTTTGCACTCTATAGCTTTGAGTGCACTGCCTGCTGATCTGGATGAGCTCACTAAAACCATGACACAGGAAACTATCCCTTGATGCTGGAGACAATTAACAACTGGCTGATTCCCAGAATGTATTTTACTGTAGGTTTGACAGGCCCAGGCACACACACCTCTGACCTGCCTAAACTCAAGACTATGTGTTCATGAAGTTTTCTAATTTGGAAAAACATTGTTTACATGTGACAATGATTTGTGTTGACATTTGCTTTTTCAGGCTCAGAGACCTCCTTTACACCACATAAACGCGTTAGTGTTTGACCACACAAAAGTACAGGTGTCAATGCACCCAAGAAGCGGTTAGGATGGATTGTGATCTGATCGGCACAACCACCTTTGAGTTGCTTAGGGACACATTGTGACCGCACTGAACACAAGTGTAAATGCAATTGTGTTGTCAATATACATACAGTATCTGCGGAAATACGTACCAATCACAGTCTTCCGCAAATAAGTCAAAGTTTGACGCCGGATACAGGCAGTCTGTCCGTATAGTGTTGTGCATGAATGTGCCTAAAGAGCGCCGTTCATTGAACGTGCGGCTGAGCTATTACACTGACACGCCGTTGAATAGAGAGGAAAACATGGGTGTTGAAATGGAAATATGTCCTTTTGGTGAGTCTTCTGAAATACAGAGTCCAATCCAGACGTCTTTTTAAGGGTTTTATTCTTTGCAAAGGGTTACACAAACATACAGAGTGCAAGCAGTCTGCAGAGTGTAAGACAAAGAGGCAGTGTAGAAACAGGTGACTTTATACTGTAAGGGTATTACGCAGCTATCTTAGGGAGGAAGGGACAAACTGTCCTGAGTTGAAGGCTTATAAAGGTCAGTCAGTAAAGAAAACTCTCTAACAAATCTTTGCCATGGGAAACTTAACCTAGCTGCAACATAATAAAATAATCAAATACCACACAGTGAAACATTGAAATATTCTGATGAAGCATGCAGAGTGAAACAGTAAACACAGTACAATATCAAATTTCCATCACAGTGTATAATCCATGGAGGAAAACAAATTGCTCTTAAAGGAGACCATTAAGAAAGTAATTATACAGTCTATGGTTAAAGGGCATTTTTTCGACCTGCACAAACAAGAGAAGGATGGCGCAATGGATAAGGTGCCCAACTTTGGTGTAAGAGACCCCCCACTGTGACCCATTCACCATTGGGTCCCTCAGCAAGACATTTAACCCCTAGTTGCTCCAGAGGCGCGCAACCTCTGACATGTATAGCAATTGTAAGTCGCTTTGGATAAAAGAGTCAGCTAAATGAATAAATGTAAATGTGGCGTTTGGTTGTTTGAGCTGTAAGGAGCGATCGGATCTCAGTGTGGACACTGGGGATGCATATTAATATTAGGTGTAAATGTAACAAGGACAAAATCATCTAGATATGATCTGCATACAAGGCACATTTTAATGCCAGGAGTAAAAGGGGGTCGAAGTTACCAAATCACCTTCAGGTTTCTGGAATCTACCAGCCCAGTCCATCATTAAAGAAAGGCACAGCAGGATATACTTATTGCGCCAGCTGAAGAAGTTCAACCTTCAGTCTGTTCTCTACGTCCCGCTGCGTTTCGCTCCGGCTCAGTTGTGTCGCAGTTTTAATGTTCACTGGAAAAATTGCAGAAGCGGAGCATCTGTTCCCCATTTATAATATAGTTTAGGTTGTATTGCTGACAGTTTTTGTGTTTTGTGTTTTTGACAAGCAGTCAAACGTGCTCATTTAGATTTGACAGCAGAAGCTTTTCGACTGTAAATTGTCAATATAGCCAATCTCACCCCACAGCTGTTAACCTGTCATGATCATAACATACTGATTTTTATCTGCAATTGAGCAGCTTGGTAATGATTGCTGGTCAACATAGTATTCAGCAGCCGCAATCAAATGTCAAACTCGTATTGTTGTCTGACAACCGAAACAGAAAAATATGTAAATTAGGCTACCATTTATTTTGTACGGTATTTGTGATCACAGTGAGCAGGATTGTGTTTGGAGGCTGCGATGGAGCCGCATCCAGTGCTAATTGGCTGTTGTCACAGTTTGGTTTGGCTCAGTGACCAAACTTTAAGTGTTCCCCTTATTTTTTTGAGCAGTGTATATAGCCCAATATCACAAATAACAATTTGCCTCAAAGGGATAAATGGACAATGAGGACTGCTGAAGACAACATTGGTGCCACCCTGCCTACCCTCCAGGACTTAATACCGCTCCCAGTTCAGTGAGGGAAAATCAGCACAGACCACTCTCAAAGGGGCTACAACTTATTTGAACAAAATGTTACAGCCTGACCGGTGTATAACATCCAAACTTTAAACTCCTTCCTCCTTACTCGAGGAAGGACCACCTTTCCTGGTTTTGGTTGCTCAAGACAGATTACAGTGTAGGTTAGACAATAGTCCTGCTAAAACTGTAACAAATGTAAGATTATACCAGCTTTGTGCCGACATAGCGTGATGAAGAATGAAGAAAATTGCAGCAGCGTACCATGCAAGTACAGAAATTATTCATCTAAATTAACATCATGTTTTGTAGTTTTGATGTGGCACAAGCAATCATAAGCTGCTTTCACAATGCCTTATTTTCCAGGAGTTTCGTGCCAATATGCTGACTCACTGTGTTGTATGAATGGTACAGGGCCGGAAAGTGGGGTCATATTTGATTTGCCTGAGAGCCGGGAACGTTGATAGTAACAGAGATGGAAAGATGTCTGTATTCAAAGTCGAAGCACCGGTGTTGTGTTACACGTTAACTGTCTTTTTGTTTCACTCTGCTGGTTCTGGAAAGCTGAATCGCTATATGTCCTCAACGCATCTCGGGTGCTATATGAAAGCACACGTGGTTGCGGGATTATGCCACTATGCTTTTGCAGCATATTGGTCAGATATTCTTTCCAAGTTTATTGCGGGATCTCTGTATGAAAGTGGCTATTGATTAACAGACTGATCAGGACATACGCCAATAAACAAATGCATCGCTGGCTTCTCAGGACCCACTTTGAATCAAAAGCTGTTTATAAATGTACTAGATATCATTTTAAAAAGGTGCAGAATGAGTGATAGCATGTTATAGAAAGGGTTTGTTTCTCAGTCTACTTCAGATTCAGTTTCTCCTGTTGGTCTATTCCATGCATGTGCAGGTGGGTGTGTGTTTTGGCACTGCCTCATTCTTCTTGGTCTTAGATCTGAGTGTTGAGGACACTAGCTTAGCAGAGGTATGTTTTCTCTCCATCAGTGCCTGGGAGAGAACGTTTTTCAGTGCCCGTGAGTGATGAGGGCAGGCTCGAGGCCAGGGTGGTGACAGCAGGGGGATAACTAGGCATCTAATTAGTGCTGAGAAAACTCAGCATGAGTCTGATTTGGCGTCCAAGTTGCCATGACAACTGCTACACCCAGCCATTGAAGCTGCTCATCCTAGAGCTGATGGGATAGCATGTAAGATCCCTGACATCCACAGCAGGGGTTGGGTTTCAAGCACTCTTTCTGATGTAATTTTGGTTCTCTCTGCTCTGATTTTGTCGCCCTAGTATAGACACATCTACTGCTCTATGTTCTGCACCAGCTGCCTTTGCACGAAGGTTAATCAAACGTACCGAATTTCATCGTAATGTAAGCGCTAATAAAGCAAATCTTTTCCAACATCACATGATATTACATCAGCAGACCTGATGAAATCCAAGTTCTGACACAGAGATAAGGCAAAAAAGGCCAAAGTTTATCCTAAACAGAACCCATGGAAGTTGCAGTTAGTCGTTTGTTTGCTACTGCATATGTTAGAGACTTCATTTAACACACACCCCTAGAGACAAGGTGTCTCAGCTGTGTACACAATCATGCATTTTACCAGAGCTAGTTTGTTTTCTGTTGAAAGTGCTTTAAAAAATGAAAAAACAAGCCAATTATTATGTAATTCAGGCTTGATGGCCAATGGTAAAGCAGCAAACTGGATATTAGGACAGGGGCTGCTGACAAATTAGACAATTCCTTGTTTCTCAACCATTGACAGAGTTCTTATTTCAGGAAAAGTACTTATTCTCTTATCATTCATCAGTTTTAGATTATTAGATTAAGATTAGAAATTATTATAAATTAAATTTAAAATGAAATCTTAACAAAGTTTAAAATGATGCTAAAGGTTTTCTGTTGATACTTTGCTGCCTGGATAGAAGATAATCTATTCAGGAGGTAAAGGCCAAAATCTCCAATAATCTCCAAAAAAGTGAATCCCATTTGGATATTTATATCTCAATTTTTAGTTTCGGTGTTTCTAAATTTGTATTCATTATTTATCCGTTTTTCAAGTAATGAAAAATATTGGATTATCTTTACCTACCCAGCACCTTAACGTCTTACCTTTACTACCATTTTAGTTTAGCTTTTAGCTCATTCATTAGTTGAGTCTTTTTAGACAGATATGAGCTTATTCAGAATAATATGTGTGAACTTGGAGATAATGATTACAGCACACAAGTAATAAATCAAATACTCTATACATGAGTGAGCTTCTTATCCTGTCTTTCTCAGGCCTGATGGAGATCTTACCAGACCGCTGCACCATGGTTGCAAAGAGGGAGTTGGTCTATGCCGGCACAGTAGGTCTCATTTGCTGGTTGGGCGGCATTGTTTTTATCAACCGCAAGAAGACGAGTGATGCCAAAAATGTCATGTCTGACGCCGCCAAAACCATGTTGGAGGACCAGGTAATCTGGCTCTTGTTGACATAGGATGCGATTTTATCAGTGATGATTGAAGGAGCTAGGTTTATCTGAGTTTAAGTGACACAACATTTTTTACAGTGCTTACATGCCTGAAGAACCTGTACTTCATGTTTTTTGGTTTTTAAGGGTAGATTGTTTGACTCTCAGTTCTGTAATGATTAAACTGTTAGCTGTTATTCTTTTTAACCCTTGTCCTTTGGCCTCCACAGATTCGTCTGTGGGTGTTCCCAGAGGGAACACGAAACCAGAAAGGTGACCTGCTACCCTTCAAAAAAGGGGCTTTCCACCTGGCAGTGCAGGCACAAGTGAGTACTTTTTCTCTGCTAAAAATTCACCTTCTTATGGGGGTTTGTAGGCTATCATATCCAATATGTACTTTTAATTGAAGTCAACGTATCATGTACCGTAATGCACACCCTCTTCCTGTTCATTCACGTAGTCCGGCTGGCAAAAAGGGATGTGAAGAGTCTTCTGACAACTTTTATCTCCTAAAGGGGTAGGGGTAATGGTGTCAGCAATGTACTGGTTCTAGACACATGGGGGAGCCAGCCACCATGTACGACACAAGGCAACATTATGATTTAACCATATCCAATAAATATACAGTAGATACACAGAGGATAGCATGCAAACACAACACTGACTCTGACAGGGTTATATGCTTTAAAATGGTCAAAAAAACTTTGGTCTGTTGTATGCTTTCATTTTGATATTTCTGTTTCTGTCTTCACTGAAATTGTCCTCCGTTCTGTTTATGATGCAACCTCTCCCCCCAAACTCCTCACATCAAATGAGTAGAGGGAGGGCAACACAGATTGACTCCAAAGTAATTGGCAGCTCAGCGTTGTGCTTTTATGAGCTTTATCTCGGCATGCATGCAGGTGGGAGGTCTCTGTTCTTGAGTCGATGTTGCGTAGCACACCCGCAGGGTCATACAGGTGGAACGAATTAAAAAACCATTGCATGAATTATGAGATCCAAACAGAAACCGCAACTTTGTTCACCCCGGGCAAAATGTTGCAGTGTGTGTACAGGTTTTTTTTTATGTGTGAGTTTGTTTATCTTGCTGCTAAAGATTGATATCAGTTTGGTTCAGATATGTGCAGAGACTGAGAGGCTACAAAAATAAAGCCCTGCTGCTTCTTGTTAATAAAAGCATTAATATTTTCTGTAGGGGCTCTGTTGGCTGTACAGGTCAGAGTCTGCTTATATGTAACACAAATAGTGTTTGGATATTAATAGACATACTCGATTTGACTGTGTGTGTTGGCCCAAAGTGGCAGAATTTAATTTATGGTCTGGAGAATACAATCTGTGTTTTGGTTTTCCCTTGTTGGCTTTGCTTTACACTTGAGACTATTCCTGCGTGAACATAGACTATTTCCATCTCTCTGTGTTTGCTTCTGCTGAGTTCCAGCGCAGCCTTTCCATTTGTACCCAGCCGGCCAGATTGAGTGGAAGCAGGACAGCCCCAAGGGGGAGCCACATTTGGCACAGCCAGTCCTGTTGAAGGGCCACTCGGGGGCCTCGAGAGAGCAACTCGGCCTTTATTAGCAGCGGTGGAGGAGATGGGGATTGTTAGTGTGGTGCTGATTTTGTGTGTGTGTGTGTGTGTGTGAGAGAGAGAGAGAATTCAGTCAAGCATTTCTGAGCTTGTTTCTCATCTTTTGGCTTGCATAGGAGAAAGAAATGGTCAAATGTCAAGTTTAGGAGTCAGATTACTTGTGTGCTTAACAGGAAAATTAAGAGATGATAATGATATTTTGGAATAGTGTGTTTGATCCTCTACTCAGTTCCTATTTTGATGGCTTCCTCTCTTGTTTTTCAGGTACCCATCATACCCATCGTTTTCTCCTCTTACAGCAACTTCTACTTACGGAAAGAAAAGCAGTTCAAATCTGGTAACTCAGCTTGACAGTCCTCGTTTTTTCCAAATTTTTCCACTGCAAACAGTCTTTACTTTGTTTGCCATCTGTATCTCTGTGCAAAAAGCTAATTGATGAGTCTTCTAACAGTGAGGTTTTGTGCCTCCGCAGGGACCATCAGATTGAAGGTTCTTCCAAAGATCGAGACAAAGGGGATGACGTCAGAGGACATATCATCACTCTCTGACAAATCCTTCAACCTGATGCGCACTGCCTTTCTGAACATCTCTGACTCCGTAACCCAGAGCAACGGGCCGTCGAGGCACTGAACATTAAACACACACCCGCCTCTTGTTACCCTACCTCCCTGTCTGAGACCTATTCCCCCCCACTGGCCCTCCCTGCTCCCCCCAGGTTGTCCCATTACCTGGCCAGGAAAACAACACGACACAGGTCTCTTGTCGTCATGAAATCTCTTATTGTCTAGTTGACGCCTGGTCCAGTCCGCCTCTGGCCTGACCATACAGCACAGTCAGTCCCGACCCTCACTGTGTCTGCAGCAGCACCAGCAGCAGCAATGCTCTGCACGCCGTGAGCGGAGTGACGGACGACAAGCCGAACAGTATGGATGTGTGTTGTTCTTTGTGCATGCCTTTTGGATGGCTCTGTCCACCTTCATCGTTGCTTTGTGCTTTGGCTTTGGAAGCCAGGCTTTGTTATTGTCTTACTTTATTGCCATTTTGTACTTTATCGCCCTTTTGTCATCTTTTTTTTTCTCCGTCTGCCTTCTGATCCCTGGCATTTTCTCATTTCTGGTTTATAAATGTCAGTGGATACAAATTTTTCCTCTCATGCTGCTTTTCAGTTTTAGTTCTCTTTGGACGCATACAAACATTCAAAAGTACCCCTTCTCCATGCTTCCTTTTAGTGTGTCCCCTTCCCCTTTGCATTCCAGTATCTTGCCCAAAGACAAAAGGAGAGGGGGTCTCCATGTGTGGTGTTTGGAGGTGAGAAGTCGACACTGGGCGACCGTGGACCGCTTTTAGCTCTGACGCTATGAATTCAACTCTGTATCCATATTGACCCTTCAACTCAATGACCAATGCTCCATGATATGCCTCATGATGTCAGAAATAAAGGAATTCAAGGTTACGAGATACAGCGTAAAACAATAGCACCCATCTGTACTGATTTAATGGGCTTAAGTGGACTGATCAGTTATCAATGTGCATTGTTGGTGCTTTCTTTTTGTTTGCAAAAGATTAGAAATAAACTGCGTGCACCATTGAGCAGCAAGTGTCCTCTCGCGGCGTTCTGTATTTTTGCTTTCTATTTATTTCTACATCAGTTAATCTTTTTTTTTTTTTGTTCAAGTGATCACACGTTTTTGCTCCCTGGACGGAACTCACAAGTGAACCAATTTCGTGTCAAAAAGGTGATTTCCTGTTGTGCAATGTCAAACTGTTTTAACATTACTGTTCCAAAGTGCAAGCTACCTGCTGTGCCATGATTAAAGTCCGTTATTGTCTCACTATGACCTGCTTGATCAGTCACCCACTGACTGATTTCATTTTACCAATGATATTTCCCTTTACCAATGATATATAAGGTAGTTCCTGCTGTTAAAAAGAGGGTAAAGCATTGTCACGCCTACCTATGATTTGTATTTGTTCTGATTAACTTGAAGAGTCTCTAATTACTATAACAACCCTGGCATATTCAAGTCTACATCTCAGAAGAGTTTTAGAGATTGTCCCTGTTTTGTTTATCAAAAAAAAAGATTTTTGATTTATTGTATTTGCACTGTTAAAAATACATGTATACAATGACAATAATAATAAACAAAAAAACAAAACAAATAAATATTAACAAATTATATAAAGTGCAGGAAGAGGCAAAAAACCCCAAATGGGCTTATTTAACGCCTCCACCTATAGAAATCATCAATCAAATGAAGGTAATATGAAAGTGAATAATACTGTTTTAGTTGTGATGTCCTGATTTACTTATTACTTTACTCATAGGAGAATATTAGATTATTTAAAAAGTTGTGGAGAATTTGGCCTTATATTTGATTGGTTGTTGCTGCACATTGGCTTGTTCAGCGAGTTTACTTACGATTGATTTTATGTTTTGTAATATGTGCTGACAGCGACTTCTAACCAGATAGAACTAACTGAGCTGTCTAAGTTTGCATCCAGTCCTTATATTTCACATTGTTCATTGCCTTTACTTTTGCAAAACCACTTCTTTCGATATGCTTTCACCCACCAAAACACCATCTGAGAATGTATTTCAGCATTCAGGATATTTCTGTACTGCAAACTCCATCTTACTGTTTGAATTTTTTTTTTTTTTTTTTTGAAGTTATAGTATCCTGGTGGGGTGTTGTCTTGCATACAGTTAACATCCACTCCTGTAAATGTATTTATTTGACCATAAAATGTTAAATTTAGACTGACGTGTACACTAACCTTCTGAAAGGTAATCCTATGAATGGATTTATCAATACTTTGGTACTACGCCTGTAAACTGCTGTACATAGTTGAATACAACAGTAGTTTTAGTGATACCTGCTGGGCTGTCGGCTTTAAGTACATGTGATGGTCAAAGCTTTATTCATGTTCAAGGCCACTCTGGAATTATTCGCCCCTACTAAAGTAATACAAATTGATCAAATTCTGTATTTTGTTTTCTTCGTTTGAATATATTTATTGCTTTTTTGAATCTAAGATTTGCAGCAAGTGGTTTGATCATTTCAGTTCATTTATTTCCTGTTTACATCTCAGTTATTTTGTAATACAAATGTGTGAACTGTAAAGCTTTGTATCACGAGCTTGAACTGGTGGCTAACAGGCTCTGCAACAACCCTGCTGGTTGATTTCAGGCAGTTGTTTACGAACTCATATGTAAGATATTGGGTGGGGTGGGGAGATTGAAAGTATTCTGAATCTTTTAATAAAGCACTTTTCATGCTGAGTTTGGGTGGAAAAATAAAACTGACTTAAGTTTTCACCAAAGCTATTAAAGTGTAATTGGTAGTAGCTTTATATGAATATGAGAAGCAGAGCTGACATCCTGCAGAGCCTTTTATGTGTGTGGTCCCTTACTGTATGTGTGTATAAGTAGGCACACACGGTATAGACACCCATTATAGTATCTGGTTAATATTGATGATGTAGTGTTCTTGATTTCACCTATTCTGGGTAAACGTGAATGCCTTGCAAAAGAATAAATAAAAATTAGTTCCTTTTTTCTTACGTGGTTGTGCACTGAAACGCCTGCTTTGCTTTCCTCTGTGATTAAATCAGTCGGTGGTGGAAAGTAACGTAAATACATTTTTAGGTACTTTACTTGAGTATTTATATTTTACTGCGTTATACTTATGTTGCTACATGTAGATGTACATGTAGATGAATACATGTACATGTACATTTGTAGATGAATTTGAATTGTGCGAACATGGTGAAAAGCTAGTATTTAGTGCCCATTGAGTCTCATTAATTATTGATATGTCTTATCTTAAAACAAATAGAGGGGGGGAAAAAACATTTTTGGTATTTTTCTTGGTTCTAAAGCAGTGATTCATTATTTTGTCTTCTTTCTTTCTCACTCATTTTTAAAAAGTTGATTTTGGTTGAGAAAACAAGATTGTCACACCGTTAAAATGCTGCTTTCTCATTAACGTGTAGATGATTTAAAAATGAATTCTACATCATGAATACTTGCACTTTTGAAAGTAGTACAATTTTATAATGCAAAACCCTTACTTGTAATAGAGTATTTTAACAAAGTGGTGTTGATACTTTTACTTGTATAAATCTGAAAACTTCCTGCACTACTGATGATAGCACATATAAGAAGTAAACAGGAGACATCCAATGTTGTGTTGGCTTAAAAAGAGTGTTGTCCTACTGTCTATCAGCAGTATACGGCATTTGCAAAGATTATTCAGTAAGCTTTTCATAATGAGCACACATGGTGATTTGATTAAGACCTTTTATTACAAAATGTTACAAAACTAGGTAAAAAATGTCTATTGGCGCACTGAGAAATAACTACAAGTACTTATAATTTAAATAGATAAATACAGATGTCCGTGTCTGCCTCAGGACAATTTGTGCTTTGACAGAGGACACAGCTGCACTGATGCAAAACAAACACAGAAACAAAGTGGCCACTGTGACCTTTGACACCAACAGGGGGTTTGATTCGGATGTTACAGGGATGATGCAATGCTGACACTGACCCTGCCACAGGTAACGGTTACAAAATCAAGAACTTGACAGTAATCCAACAAGAAAAGTAAATGAAGCTGTTGGGAAATCACAGATGATTTATGTGATGATTACGTCACGGCGTAACATGAACTGCGGCCATCCCCTTTCTTAAAAACGCCAGCCGTCTCTGTGTGTACAACCTCTGGCAGGTTTGTGTCATCATTATCAACTTCACAGGAGATGTCTGGGAATGTTGTAGATTAAGTTCCGTGGCTAATTCTCCCGGCAAGAACCTACAGGGGAGGAGAGTGGAAAGAGTTACAACACTATATTGTCCACTGTCTTATCCAAAGTTTGTAAATCAATTGCATACTTTATGGCAGTGATTGTGAAATTGAATGAAATCAGTTATATGCCATGAGACCATGCCTTGATTTCATTTTACCCACTGGAATCCTAATTGAGAGGAATTCACAATTTAAAGACTGTTGGCCTAAAATTGACATAGTTGAAGCTTCATGATCGGAAGTCCCATAATGTAATAATTGACCATAATGTAATAAAACCAAATGTGATACAGCTCAGAACATATAAAAATCTCCAATGCTGAGTTTCTCAAGGTCAGGATTCCATGTGGGAACGCCTGATCTGCAACTAGAAATTCCACAAAAGTGTCAAGACTGATAAAAGTATAAATATAAGCCGTACTCAAATTGACATGACAGCTTTAAAAAAAGAAGGTATGAAGGTATAACTGCATTAATTAATGTACTTAAAAATGATGACCTTTATAGAGGGTATGCGCATGATGTCACAGAATGCAGTTACGCTCACTGAGTGGCAGAAAGACGAGCAGCAGTGTTAGCTTGAATCAGCTAAAACACAAACAACACATCTAAAATGGGAAAGAGATGGACCACTGGTTCTTTGGTAAGCAGTTAGGATCACTGTCAAGTCCGGCTGTCTTTAATTTGAGCAAATAATCACTTGTTTTACTCCCAATTTGTTAAACTTAGCCATCTTCACTAATTTGAGGTAGAACGTTCAAAACAATTATGATAAAATCTTTTTTCAAAAAATATGATTAGTTACACCCTTTTCAGTCCCTCTGCGTCAACAAAATAAACCTGAATAGAAAAATTAAGTGCTAATTCGTTTGTGATTCTAAAAATCAAATATTTATTGGTGATGTATAAACATATGTTATTTTGTTATTGAGGAAAATTATATTGCAATAATTATCATTATTGTTATACTGCCCAGCACAACTATACATGATTATGTACTTATTAGTCAACATTTTCACTAGAATAAGCTGTTAAGCACTGGACAGTGTGTCAATCAAAGGCCATGTAACAGTGGATTAGTGACTTACTTACGACTGACACGTCCAGTCAGTGTTAAACTTTTAAATGCTCAACTTAAATGATATATGATTTAGCAAAGCTAGTGGTGTGGCTGTAGGGATGGCAGCGTTGGTTGCTGGTCAGTAGACTAGTTTGGCCCAGACTTGCTACTGACTTTGCTGATCCCCTGGCTTTTCCTCTAGCGCCACCATGAGGTTGACATTTGTGGTGTTGCCTGTACAAATACTGGATGGAATGCTGTGAAATTTTGTACAGACTTCATGTTCTCCTCAGAATGAATTGTATTATTTGGGAATCCTATCATCAGGTCAAACTTTTTGGTTTGTCCAATATTCATCAGCCTCTCAGATGTATTGTGTTTAGTGCAAATTAGAGTATGTTAGAGCTGCAGTGTTTAAGTAATGTTAGACTCCTACTCTTGGTATCTAATCTTGTGTTTATTTCTTAATTAGGTTAAAATTTAAGAGCAAATGTTTCATTTCACTTACAGTTGGATCTACTTTAATTGTATCATTGAACTTATGTCATAACCAAAAAGGTTATTGTGTTACAGGCACAAGATTTTATTATTTTATTGGATTTTTGATAATGTGGGCTGTAATACATTTCATTTTATTACATTAAGGACAGTTGTTACATTTGGGCTTTTACATGGTCTCTGATCTTTTTGAAGAAGTTTGAAACCTGTTGCTGCTTTCCTGGGACACAAAATTCCAGTTGTGTTCAACTAAATATTGGATTTCTCCTCCTAAGTGCGTGTGCATTGAACTACGAACAATCAAAGGTCAGCCTGTGGTCACTCACATGTACCGAGGCGCTCCTCCAGAAAGCCAACCTGCTCGCTAAGGGAGTCGATGCGGTCTAGTTGCTGGAAAGAGTGGGACAGTAAGGTGGTTTTCTCCGACAAGCCCTCTTCCAGCGACAGTGGGAAGAAGCTGCTGAAGGGAGTCAACACCAACTGCAACTTCTGCACAGAGTGAGAAGGGGGAGATGTGGGGAAACCAAAGGAAAAGGACTATTACTTACCTTGTAAACAACATATGTGACCTGCAGCAAAATTAATACTTCAACGGCTAATCTTCATTTATCCTTTCTGCTTGTTACATTAAACATAGGCAGGATTCTAATAAAACCCATAAAAAAATTCAAGAAAACTGTGTAGGTCTGGCATTTCAAAGCATTTTAGGTTTGGGGATTAAATTACTAGGATTTTATATCATACCATCATACAAAGTTCAGAGGTGTTCCTGGTGAGCGAGGCTGGGAGGTATCAGGGTAGGTGGCTTTTATTTGTGCGCGCTTGTGTTTAAACGTGTGCGTGAGTTTTTTTTTTTCTCATGTGTACCTTTTCCAGGAGCTCTACTCTGTTCCTCAGGCTCTGTACCTCCTCCGTCACATTCTCCACCAGGCCGAACCTTCCACCTGTAGAAAGCATACAAATACAGATATATACATCAGAGGAGGACGACTTCTGCGTTTGAATTTGTGGAAACTTAAGTGAGGAGAGAAGGGTTGGGGCAACAAGAATTATGTGTTTACTCCGCTCTCTCTGATCTAAAGTTTATTTCTGGGAAGATTCCTTCAAGCATCCTGTCCCTCACCAATCCCTCGCCTCGAATGATTCATGGTCAAAGCAATGTCTCTAAACTACAAACCAGGAAGAGGACAGCAGAGCTGCAGGGAGGCCAGGGGAATTTAGGGCACAGGGGGGAATCATGGATACGGGAACGGCCAAAAAAAAGCTGATACACAAGCTGAAAGAGAGGTCACCAGAAATAGACTAGCACTCATTCATCCTTCCTCTGCCTGGAAGTGTCTGTCTGGCTCTACCCGGGGGGAATGTCCCTGGAACAGGCGGGACCCAGATCGGGATGCAAAATTGGGGACCCCAAGCTTTCTAGCTTTAGCAGACAGACATAGAGCAGCTCAATCTCTCCCAGATGTGGTCCATTACTGAGACAAGAAGTTCAGAAACAGGGTGAGGAGGAGGAGGAGGAGGTGAAAGAAAAGGGGGGGAGCTGGCGATGACCCCCAGCAGACTGGGTTGATGGAGTTGGAATGAGAACACAAGTGTTGGACATGAGAGCACAGTGAAAAAGGGAGACGGGAAGGAAAAAATGAGGAAGATGGAGATTCACATGTTTAGTCCAACACTCCTCCACAGCAGCTTGGCAGTCAGAGCGGTGGTCTACTTTTGAGCATTTAAACCCGTGTTTATATCTGTGATCTACATCAACATGCCTCTGACGTGTGCGTATGAACAGATAATGGAATGCAGCCTCAAGCAAAACATCTCTGCTGGCGTTGCATTTTTGCATGCGAGAGCCGAGCGATGAAACCCTCTGCTGCTTTCGACCAAGCAGAAAGATCTGTCATATTTTGGCTTTTTTTATCGCCCCCTCTTTTTTCTTCATGTGGTTTTTCTGCCTTTTTGCTGAATCCTCAATAAATGCAGCACTGTCATGGGAGTGAACGGTCGGTCTCATTTTAGCTGAGGACTTCCATTTTGTGTGAATTTGGTCTTTCTTCTGTACAGAAACACTGATATATTGGGGGGAGTTTTGAAGCAGAGCCTGAGAAATTTGGCGATCTCACATTTACATAGAGATATTTCATGTTCTGACAGAGCATGAGACAGAATCCTCTTTCAATTTGCAGTTTGGTGACTCGCACAAATTCCCTAAGGTGGAAAGACGTGGGAGAAATCGGGAAAAGGAAAGTCTTCTTTAAGGTTTCATGTTGCATTAAATCCCAAAACGCTGAAAGGAATAGGGTCCTGGGGGCAATGACCACATTTGTAGACATGGAGGGGGATTGTATTATTTGGTTGCTAAGTTACAGGAAGCACACAAAAAAATACTTTCTGGTAAAAGACAACATTGCAACATTTTTAAGGGAACTAATGGAGTGTACGGATGAAAATATGTCTCTATTAGGATGGGAGCTCTATTAGAGTCAGATGTTTGCTATACTTACAGGACTCATAGGAGTCAACTGAGTCATTATCAAAGACCAACTGGTCCCAGTCTCACTGCACGGGGCTAGACCACAAGGCATCTGTCTGGAGTTGGCACCAGTCGCAGTGCATTATTACTCACGGTACGAGTTGAGAGTGGCATAGCGCGTACCAAAAGTAATAATGGACCGCGAGGCTGGCTATGTTCTTTTCTTCTGTGCTCCAGACACTTTGCTGCTGCAAGACACAAAACTGCACTACGTAAACGCATGCACACACTCCTATGCTACTCATTTACCCGCATCTGTGTGACCACCCACTGTTGCCTGGCTGGTCTGGGTTGGAGAGGGAGGAGTGGCAGGGGGAGGAAGAGGAGGAGGAGGAAGGCTTTGACAGGAACGGCCATCTCCGGCGAGCCTGAAGCCGTCTCTGCACGTACATCGATAGCTGCCAGCTGTGTTCACGCACTCCTGGGTGCACGGCCGCCGCTCGCTACACTCATCCACATCTGAGAGACAAGAAAGACAAAGAAGTGGGTTAATATGTGTGTTTGCTCTCAGAGATCTGTGAGGTTCTACAGGTAATTGTGTGTGTGTGTGTGTGTGTGTGTGTGTGTGTGTGTGTGTGTGTATGTGTAGTGTGTGTGTGTGTGTGTTTACCTGTTTGGCACTGGTGCCCCGTCCAGCCTAACGGACAAGCACACTGGTTGGGTCTTAAGCAGGTACCTCCATTCACACAGGGTTTCCCACACACAGCTGTAAGAGATATTTAAAAAGAATAATTCACCATTTGGGGAAATATGCTTCTTTGCTTTCTTGTCAAGAGTTATATTAGAAATTGATGATTGAATCATTCTCAAGTCTGTATGCTAAATGTGAAGCCAGTTGAAGACAGTTAGCTTAGCACAGAAACTGGTAGCAGGGGGAAACAGCATGCCTTAAAATCTGCTTACCAGCATCGCTAAAGCTCTGACATTAACAAATTAAATGCTATTTTTTCTGTGCAAAGAACAATGTGGTTGCAGATTAATGGGGAGTAATGTGAAATTAAGCCTATTCGCTTTCTTCCTAAGAGATGAGGACATCAATACCACTCTTAAATCTAACCGCTAAATATGAAGCTCCGCCTAGCATAAAGACTGGAAACAGAGGGAGACAGCCAGCCACCTCTAAATTTCCCTGATTTACACATTAAATATCTCATTTGTTTAAGCTGTACAGAAAAGTGTAAAACAGAGAAGTTGTGGTTCAGTGGGGGGTATGTGCTGGACTATTTCTTGACTACCTCTTTTCGCTGCTTGCCTGCCTGCATCCGGCCGAGAAATAGTCCAGCGCACCCTTAAAACCACTTGAGTTTTTCTACCTTTATTAACATTTTTCTTTTTACTGTTAAGACAGAGCTAGGCTAGCAATTTCCCTGTTTCCAGTCTTAATGCTAAGCTAAGCATCTTCAGGCCGTAGCTTCATATTTAGCATACAGGCTTGAGAGCCGTATTGATCTCCTCATCTAACTCTCTGCAAGAAAGTGAATGTGCATGTTTCTCAAAATTAAGAACTTCTTTAACATTTGAAAAACACTTTTCCTCTTAACAGAAGCAGGTAATACAGGAACGGATCATCACATAAGCACATCAAGTGCCCCTCCACGGTTACCTTGGTTGCAGTTATGGGAGTGAAATCTCCGCCAGCCCGGGCAGCACTCTGGGTAGAAATGCGAAGGAGGTGCTGCTCTGCTCACCTGCCGGTATGCCACCGCATACACAGTCCTGTGGAGACAAAACACAGACACACATAGTTAGGGATTCCTGGTTTATCATAATTCTGTCATCGCCCTCGTGTATGATTGAGCCGGTCCAATCTTTTCTATGTTCTGTCAGACTGAGAGAACGTTGTTGAGAGATTGGGAATTTGGTGGAATATTGAAACCACGGACCAGTGACTTCCAAGAGTGTGTCAGAGATGAGATAGGGATGGAGGGAGGGAGCAAGGGGCAGGAGAAGAGAAGAGATGCAAAGTCAGATCTAAATTTCACTGCAGCCTGCTGAGACTCTGGTATGTTTGGTTTACAAGGAGAGATACAAAGTGATAAACTGAGGCAAAAGCTAAAAAGTGAACGGGAGGTGTGTTTTCAGAAAGGATCAACTAATTTGAATCAGTAAGGAGAACGGGATTAGAGACCTGTAAATGTCTGAGACCTGCCCACATAATGAGCAAAAAGAATGAAAAGAAAATCCATAAATGAAACAGAATTTTTGGTGGTGAGGGAAGAGTTAAAAAAAAGGAATAAATGGAGGGAATGTAAGGGGGGACTCGAAAGCATCAGAGTTGGAGAGAGATTGAGTGTGTAAGTATGGTGGGAGATGCAGTCCAAAATAAACATGACCGCGGTCTCTGTGGGCAGGCAGTTCATTTCCCGTAGTTACACAAAGTACTCGATATTTAGATTCGACCCAAATATGTGCCACCATGACCCAGTTCTGTGTAAAGCGTGTATTTGTGTGTGTGGGTGTGTGTCTGAGTCTATTTATGAGCATTTCCCTTCCTAAACATGTCAAGCATTGTTTACCCCCTCATATAATAAACATCTTGTGATAGGTTAATTAGAACGCTGTTTTGACACCGCTATGACCCGGGTCCTCACGGAGACGCCAGACTTGCCGATTGTGGATCAGATGGTGTTTCGCCCAAGCAAAAATGAAAGATGTCTAATATTGCTGTTATTTGTATTGTTGTGTGCCGGTAGACTCACTTGTATGTGCTGCAGAGCCGGTGCCCCTGGCAAAGGGTGATGTAGGGCTTGTGCATCGGCTGGACGTAGGACTCTGTTGTCATAACAACGCTGTGACGGAGGTCTCGGCCACATGCCCTCCTACTGCAAAAGGAAGACATGAGATTGCACTTTATTTGCTTGAAATAAGGACTTTCAGCTTCAAAGAGCATCTGCACCAGAAGCTGTGCTGGTTTCAGATAAGAAGTTTTAGTGCTAGTAAGTCAATTCTAGAGAGGTATTTAGGCCTAAGAGGCTCCCGGCTGAAGAACTCCAGATTAGAGCGTCAAAGTTTCTGTTTGTCACCAAAAGTCGACATGCAGCCTAATTGCCCCTGACTGACTCGTGGAATCACTCCAGAATATATGTCAGAGTTAAGAGTTGATCTTTGACCTCTTTGGCTCCACTTGACCTTTTGTGTGGCTTTCAGTTTATTTTGGTCTTTGTGCAAATGATCTGAAAATGACTCCTGTAATGGTTGTGTGTCAAATATTCCAGGACATAAGGGTAGAGCTCTGGTCCTGAGAGAGTGCACTCTTAAATGTTTAAATGTCATTTAACCAATTTGTATACATTCACAGTGGGTGAGAATGTCAAGTCGAGCGAGGAGGTCGCTAAAACAAACAGGTCTGAATGACAGCCGAAGTGGACATCTGTAGCTGAAGGACCAAGCTGACCAAATGACAGGCCATAATAAACACAGGAAGAGTATTAAGTGAGCTGTTACCCATGGTGAGTGAAGAACTGCGGCGTGCCCATCACATGAAGGATGAAGAGGGAGGAAGAAAGAAGCAGCGTTTGGTACATTGTCTTCCACTTTCCCACGTTCCCTGGCTCGGGCTCTCACACTCTTCTATGTGCCAGTTGAAGGGAAGAGGAGAGCAGGATGAAGGGGAGGGGGGGTGGGGTGGTAATGGATCGCAGCCAAAGTCCTCCTCACGGCGAATGTGCACGTTATCCTCCAGCAGGATGACTCTAGCTACCTGTAAGGAGAAGAAATTTGAGATAATTATGTATTAAAAGAGCAATTTTGCACTGTTGCATTTGGTCTATAAAACAGGATGACGCTGTTCTGTCTTTACAATACAGTTCATTTAGCTAAAATGTGTGATTTTGTCATGTTTTAAGTCTGAAATGATCAACTGTTTATTTTTAACATTCTTGACTTAGAATTATTTTTTCTCATAGACTGACTGTGTTTCCCTGGTGAGTGATTTTCCTCATCCTCAAGTCCTAAAACATGTTTATGGCCAGCAGTAAAAGCGCGACCTATGTATTATGTGTGCTTTAAACCGAAGGGTCAGTTTGCTCTGACTTTAGATATAGGTTTGTGTGCCACCACTCAAGTGTAGAAGATTGTCTGTCCATGTGAAGTTAATGTTCCGAACAACACAGAGGCGTTTTGAGAGATATAACTTGTTGCAAGGCAGATGAGTGGATGCATCCTTGGCCCTTTCAACTGGCACAAAAGTGAAGCCGAACTGTGGACCTGGACTGGTTTTAGTGGCCCTAAGTCTGAACTTACTGACTTTACTGAGCACAAGCACACAAACAGCCACACGTGTAGGTCTCTAATACATTGCATGTGGTTATTGGCTGTATATATAAGTTCTTGTCAACATTGCAGGTTGAACTCTCTCTGACCTGCACCTGCATGGACTCTGAGACTATAACACAAAGGACAGGACAAAAGGACAAAGAACACTCCCTTCACAGAAATGTTCACTTATCCGTTCAGACCATTTTGGATTATTACATACTGCATAGGATTAAAAGAAAGACCCTCCGTTTGCAAGGAAGAGTAGTAAAGGAGCTCCAGAGTGCATGACAGTCAGTTTGGATCCGCTCCTGCTGCGATGCTATCCGACATGCATGTTTTTAACAGACACCGAACCCTTGGGAACAGGGCATTAAAGCCAGCCAGGTGTGATCGCAACTTACAGGACTGTAGCCTGCAGGAGAGTCTCCAGTTATCCTGGAAATGCTAAGCCTCGGTTAGAAGCTTGCGTGTCTCTCTGATCCCCTTGCTGGCTTGACGCCCGGAGACGGGACACGCACATCTTAAAGCCTGTGTTCATTCACAAATCACGGCAGCGAGGGGGCCACTTTCAAGACGTGTGTGACTATAAAGCAGCATTACATTGGCAGTGAGGAAGGTGCTGCAAGAGCAAAACAAAAAGTCTGGATACCAGCTGGGTGTGGTTTAGCAGTGTCCCTACAAAAATGCCAGATATGACTATATAGTAGTTTTTTATTCTGAATGCTATGGAAGACTATCAAAATATTAAAAATGTTTTGGGATGCATAAAGTACATTACCAATATATATATATCTACACAAGGGATGTACAAGCCAAAGGTAAAGTGGTACATAGTTTAATTATGGAAGCAAGACTGAAATATCCACCAAATATTCTGAATATATCTAATTTTGTTTATGCAAAAGCATTTAGAATACAATTCATACAAAAGGATACAAGTAATCCAGGTGAATATCTGTGATCACATGGCTCAGAGCACGTGTTTGTATCTGCATGTCTCCTGTGCGTTAATTACTCATAATGTAATAAGTTCTGGCCTACTGACACATGAGTGAATAACATGAGCAGACACGTTTCTCACGTTCGCCATGAGACGGCGCTGTTTTACAGCAATGCAGAGGTCTGGAGATCACAGTTTTTAAGAGCGACCTCCTTCACTCAGAGCACCATCTCTGCCATACTCTCACATACACGCGCGCGGAGTTGCACGCTCACACGTTGAACGGATGACTCAACATATAAAGACATTGAAACGCATTGAAAACCACATTACAAACACTGAACGACAAGCGCGCACGCTGTACAGCCGTTGCAAGCAAATATCTAGGGCGCATGCATGCATGGATATAAAAATAATCACAAACCGTGCAATCAGCGTTCCTAAAGTGAATCCCCCCCCTCCCACAAAAAAAACAACAACAACACACAGTCCCACACTGCAGGAAGTAGAGAAACGCCCGCGGAACGAAAGTTAGTCCCGTTATATTCCGCTGGTGAGTTCAAAGCCCAGTGATAAAACTCCGCAACTAGTCAGGTTTCCCCTGCAGCTCAAGACTGTCAGAGAGCATGGGGGGTGATGGTAGAACCTCCTCCCACTCCTCCAGCTGGGTGTCCCGGAGCTCAGACTGCCTGTACTGGGTTACCGTGTGTGACGTCACTGTGCAGGCTATTGTAAACTTCATGATAAACTTCCCAAGCTGGGTTTATCCGCTGGCTGATGGCAAGAGAGACCGCAGAGGTCCAGCTGGTATATTTAAAGGATAGGTTCACAAATTTTTCAAGTGTGGCTTAAAGCAACATTCAGGTATCGACATTGTAAAAGATGCTGGGTGCTAATCATTTCTGTCCCTATGGCCATTAAGGGATCATAACATGCTACCAATATAAGTGATTGGGGACACAATCTGAGGCTTCAGCTGTTTGAGTTAGTCAGATAATGGATATCTTCCAAAGTCTTTTTAGTATGACATTTTGAAATGTATGAAGTATAATTCATACACTAATATGGACAAAAGGACTGGGACACCTTACTTTTATGACATCCCATTCTTTAAATCCACAGGCGTTAATATGGAGTTGGCTGTAACAGATTATGGGAAGGCTTTCTACAAGATTTTGGAGTGTGTCTGCTTTTTCCCATTCATCCAGAAGAGCAACTGTGAGGTCACTGATGTTGGACGAGAGAGGCTCGCAATATCTGTTCTAGTTCATCCCAAGGTGTACAGTAGGGTTGAGATTAGGGCTCTGTGCATGCAAGTCAAGTTCTTCCACACCAAATTGGGAAAAGCATTTCTTTATGGAGCCATTTGGCCAAATAGTGTGTGTTTTGGTGGAAGGATTGTAACACAAAGCAGGGAATTTGTACTAAAAAAGACGGCAACTTTGAAAGAAATTCTCTGGATTTGGATAACTCAGACAGCTGAAGCCTCACATTGGCTTCAGATAAACTTTTGAATATGTGCCCAACAAGTAGGCCTAATGTAGATTTTTATCCACCATCACTTTAAGCGTATTACCAACAGATCTCATAAAGCAAGAAGAACTATGTGATATGTGCTATGAGCTCTTACTAGGATTTATTGCTGCTCTTACTAGTATGTATTGTCAGTTGTAGATCTGTATTTGATGCTCTGTTGATACTTGTAAGTTGTTCCTCAAATGTAAGTCGCTTTGGATAAAAGCGTCTGCCAAATGAGTAAATGTAAATGTAAATGTAAGAACTACAGCAAGCACAAGCAGTCCCAATTTTAATATAATCTGCACTTGACATGTGTTTTAAAACAGACTTGAAAAAATCGTGAACCTATCCTTTTTTCACTGTCAAAGAAAAACTGAAAGAAACGTAAAAGCGCAGCCATGTAGGAAGTTATAAGAAAAAGAAACTGTTGCTTGAGGTCAGGTTTTCTAGTCTTAGGGAATCCTAAATCATTCAGCCTAGGGTCTTGTGAAAATAAAATATAACTAAATAATTTATAATAATTTCAAAATATAATTAATTCAAAAACCTTCAGGAGAAACATGTCACTCAAATTGTAACTATATGTAGTAATTAAGAGCTTTAATTAATTTTTTCCTCTAAAGCTATGTCCTAGGCAAGTAAGCTCAATATTTGACTAACCTTACATGAAGAATAAATATGATATAAAGGTTAATTCTGTATGTATGTCATGCTCTAGATTACTAATGCAGAGACAGTTTATCTTAAATGGCCATTATTTCCATTAACAAAGTATTACGGCTGTGGACTTTATTATCAATTTATCACTAATGGGCACGATTTTTACAAAAGTAAAATATCCCTAAAATGAAAGGCACTGCAATACAGTCACTTTCATTGTCATACATAAGTCTGACTGTAACCCCACAGTACAGTGACAATCAGACCCATTGCTATTAATAGTTTGTTGTCCAGCTCTTGTCTGCATATAAAATATATAGGCTATGTGTAAATTTCATATTTGTTTAGCATCTTAGCTTTGTTTAGCTGTATGTCTGCATTTGTATCCTTCAGTAAATGTGTCCTCTCTGTGTGAGTATATTTAGAGCTAATGAGAATCGGTCTATTTCATTATAGGCCAATAAAGTCGATTCTGACCTTTCTGTTTTCAAAAAATAAAAATGAAATTAAATTAAAAGACTAAAACAGAAAATTCCATTTTAAAACACAGTTGTACACAACGCACTTGCCCGAACATGAACATGGCCTTTGAAAATGTGTTAAAAATTAAAAAAAAACTTACCCTCGCGGTATGGGGTCACCAGGTGCGTGTACGCGCGCAGGCTGAGCGGCGGCCATGGGCACGAGCCGCCGGTCCAGTGGATTAGAGGACTCTTCCATGGTGCCAGTTTCTTTTAAAGCTCTTGTTGGTGGTTTTCAAATAAAAACCTCGCGGTTAATTCGTGGTGCTCCCCGTGAGTGAACTGCCTCCAAATGAAATGTCTTCGGGCGTTTCTCAGTTGCTTTTTATGCAGGGCTTCCTGTGGAACGCAGGAATTGGATGGACAATCCCAAACCGGAATTCCTGTGAGTGTTTGCCGCTGATAAAACCCCTCTCCTGCACAAACACTCTCCATCCTGCTCAAACCGAATCTGATTTTGAAGCATTTTTCTGTCTCCATTGTGGTACAGACATCTTGAAGGGGGCAAGTGCCTTCAGCCTTCTCACCTCATGGCCTTCTGCTGCCTTTGCAGTCAGGTGGAAAACACAGGAATCATCAGTACTGGACGGTTATTTGTATTTACCGAACTTTACACCTAACTTAACTGTTATTTCAAATATTTCAAGGAACAGTGGGAGCTCATATAGGCTGGTGTTTACAGTGGTTAAGGTCACTGTGAGATCAAATCTGTCAAATTGGAGGTTGTTAAACTGCTGCAAGATTAGAACGAATTTTCTTTTTCCTCCTTCCGTTTGTGCTTCTATTGTAGCTCAGTACAGACCAGTGTGAGGAACCAGTAAAAAATGTTTAAATAAAGACTATCTAATATTAATTTTGTCCCTCTCATCCTCACTAGCTAAGAGACAGTTTGTTGAGTTTTAAAAGCCAAGTTCAAGCTTTGAAAGGTGCTTGTGTTGATCCTGACATTATCCTGTAACCGATTTATATTTATTTATTTCAAAATGTGGTTAGAATAACCAAAAAAACATGGTAATCTAATCAATTTTAAAATCCTGAAGACATTCTTGCAACAAGGGCCATTCAGTATTGTTTTGAAGGCTTCAAAGAGAACAGAACAGCTGCTAAATGCACCTTGTGGTGAAATGTGTTTTGTCAACTTCAACTGTTTCCAAATTTCCAAATTAACTTTAAGCCTCAAATTTTAAATGTATTTCCTTCACGTTGCAGAATTTGAACATTTTAGTGATTCAGTAATAAAAGTAAAACTCTTGCACTCTATGTTGACTCACTTTATTAACGTTTCAGTTCTTAGACCCTCACAGTGTGCAGAATTTTTCTGGTTTATAATCCAACGTGCCTGTCCATAAAACAGTCAGTAGTACAAATTAATCTGAATTATCTCTTATGAAAAATGTTTTGTCACGTTAACTGGTATTATTTTCTGGAGTTTGTTGGATGGGGTCGTGTCTGGGTTCAGATGGGGCATCTAATGTGAGCCTAAATAGCTTTCTGTAGTGATAGCTGACATCATGTTAAAGACAGACTGGCTGCTCCTCCTCTGCCTTGAAGCTGAGCTTGACTGAGATCAGTCTGACAACCAGGACTCATTTGTTATTCTAAGTATGTGCAGAACCAGACTACATACGCATGCAGTTAGATGTGCATGCATACATGCACTAACATGTTTTCTGTGTGTGTGTGTGTGTGTGTGTGTGTGTGTGTCGTGTGGTGTGTGTGTGTGTGTGTGTGGATGTGTTTGTATGTGGATGTGTTTGTTTTTGTGACTGGGCTTCAGGGGGAATGAACAAGAACTTCACTCATTTGGAACAGAGCATAAGCTCCTCTACCTAAATTTATGATGAGAAATTATTTGATATATCATCACATTTTCTCATCTTGTTCTGCAATGATCCTGCTGACGAATACTTAGTGTTTGGTGTTCTGTCAGTCTTCATTTAAGGGCCTACCCTAACTTAATGTATGATCTGACCCTCCCTGAGTACAAAACACTATTTTCTCTGCAATAACAATAAGAGGCTACGTGCTGCGGCACCATGGGAACACTTCACTTCGGGGTCGCAGGTGACCACACACACCATCAAGGCTGATCGCTCAGAGGGGGCACATTAGAATATAGGATGCAAAATCAGTGTGGGCTTGTTTGTGAATGCGCGCGTGTGTGTGTGTGTGTGTGTGTGTGTGTGTGTGTGTGTGTGTGTGTGTGTGTGTGTAAGCTTGTGTAAGAGAGACTGAAGTGGGAGGGTATCTCTTTTTAAGGAACTCTTTTCATTCTTTGAAATCAAGACTTGGCCGACACAAGCAAAGTTTTGCAGTCAGTGTTCCAGATTTGTCCAAGAGAAGATGCGGGAGGGAGGGAGGGAGGGAGGGAAAAAAACTGAAGCAAAGCAGCACTTCCTCTTTGAGAGGAAACAGGAAAAGGCTGGGGGAGAAAGATTCTGGAGCCTGCTCCCTTGGAACAATAAAAATCTCACTTTGAAAGGAAACGGATCTGCGTCAAAGAGGGCCTGACAGATTTTGCTAAAGGGCAGTAGCAGTGACCCTGGTTAGGGCATGAACAAGAGGGCAGCTGTGCCCAACAACAACTCTAAAATACATTGACTAAATGGAATACATTTTAATACATAGATTTCAAGTGAATACTGTGTAGACAGGTGTGCAAAGCATGCATCTACATGAATGCACAGAAGATAAGTACCGTCCAAACCTTTGTAATAAATGCGAGAGGGAAAGGTAGAGGACATAATACAGATTAAAGTTTTTTGAGGAGTGCTTTTGTGGCTCGCTTCAGTCTCAGAGTATATTTTTGTGTGAATTTGTACAATTAGTGTGTTTGAGGAAGCATAGCATTTGCATTTGTTTTGACACACAAAATCAGATATCGTTTTAAGGATATACACAGATGTTGACAGCACTTCTCATAGTGACTTTGAGGTCAGTGACTTATCCGTTGTCATGACAAATGCCCACCCATAGGCTTGAAGCCAACATACTGTTGCCATAAAAATGTCCAAAAATGGTTTTATCTTCTTTTGAAAAATGCACAGGTATATGTCCAGTAGCTGTAGTATTGTTACCGTTCAGTTCAACTTTAAAATCTTCCATTTATCTCCCTTTTTAGGTTTTGAATAAGTGTCGTGTGCCAGTGTTTTACGGTCAGGATTTAGTCAGCACCACTAATGCAGGAACGTAAAACGGCAGGATGAACAACGTGTTATATAACAGCAGCTTTTAGAGATTTGATACTTTAATATGGTGCAACATGCATTGCTTTCTAAAAAAGTGAAGCCAGATGTAATGTTGTGTGATTGTGTTAGTGGTTGACTTTAAAATAGGCAGAGATGGGTATGATGATATGGAGATTCGCTGCAGTTGAGCAACAATATTCCTACATTTCCCACACATTTCCTTCATTTTTTAACTGTTATGTCAATAAATGCTGAAATGCCAAACTGCCATTGCGTCAGATTTGATCAACTCTGCTGATTCACACGTGACCCTTGAATGAGACTATAGGTGCAACACGTGTCACTGCTCTGTAGGATTTCCATGCTGAGCAGCCAAACAGGACATCCTGTTGTCCAAGGCCTGCCACCAATACCATCGCTCCTCTGTCACCCCCAGCATTAGACAAAGCAAGAGGCATGCGCTCATCCAAAGCCCTCCTGGAATTGAAAAGAGTTTGTGCTGGTGGTCCTGGGCACTTCCTGTGTTCCACTTCAATAGCCAGAGGTGGTTTCAAAATACATAATTCACAACTGAGGCTGATACTTCAAAACTTCAGAATACTTAGATATCCATGACTAATTTTGTCCTATGTGCAGATTTAGTATGCGAGTGCATGTTGTAACGACCTCCTCTCCTTCACAGTATTTCCGTCCTCTTCCTGCCAGCTCTCCTTGTCGGTCTGTCATCAACAGTGTGGAGAGATTAGGGAGTTTATACACATTCCACCAAACTCCACGTCTCAGAAACACATGTGAGTCTGATCGGTTTATTTACCATAGTAATCAAATTCTCCTGCTCTGAGGCTAATGTTTGGAACAGTGGCGTGTCCAGTGTGGTTCACCGTCTCTCAAGATTTGTTCTTTGAAACTTCAATAATGTTAAGTGTGGACACTCACAGTGTAGCCATGCTAATCCTGAAATATTTTTTCCAGCCTGTCCCAGAATGATTTAATGTTCTGTTCCTGCAAAAATATCCATTGCCTCTGAGGTGTTACAGCAAGAAACACTGTTACATGAAGGGGAATATTTCTTATATAGGCTATCATATTTCTTGGCTATGCAATTAATCGTAGTGTTGCCAACTTTTCTGATGGCTTGTCAGCAGCAGTATTTGGCATTCGACTGTTTTGTGTGTTGTTTCCGTGATGGGTATCCTTAGATCTTCGCTGTGGATCATTATCCAATTTTTGCAGAAATAGACTAAACAGGGAAGTGAAGCTGGCATGAAAAAGTGCTGATTAAGTTTTTAAAAGGGATAATTTGAAGATGCATTTTGTCCCAATACATGTACTGTCATAGATATGGAGATATTTCACTAGATAAAAATAAGCTTTGCCCTGTTGGTTGTGTTAGATGATACGTCATGGGAACACCAAATTCATTGAGATTTATCATCTGGGGGACATGAATGGCAATCCATTCAATATTTGCAGAGATATTTCAGTAAAGACCAAAGAGGTAGACCGACAGATTGACATTGGCATCATCCGTAGAGCTAACAAGAATACAGCCATGTTAGCAGAGTGAGGCTGGGCTCACTGTCTCTCTGTGTTTTGAGCTAAATGCTAACATCCACATGCTTAAGTGCTCTCAGAAACAATGCCAACATGCTGATTTTTAGCAGGTATAATGTTTACCATGTACAATATTTTAGTTTAGCATGTTAGCATGCTAACATTTTAATTAGCACTAATATCAAAATATAGGTCTCAGTTGTTGGTTATAAGTAAGTACTGAACAAAGTAACACTTTAACTTTATGATAGATGAAAAGTCAGAGGATCACAAAAATCAATTGAATTGATCCTGAATTCATGAATTTTGCAAAAATTCATTGCAGCCATTTTAATATTTGACAATCAATATTCCTGTTTCTCCAAGCTAATTGTAAATTAGTGCTGTATGTTAGGAAAGTGCTGCATATCATGTTAAGGTTCCTGTAACTTTCCAAAAGGCAGAAATGCCAAGCAATATATAGAAAATTGATGAAAAGATGAATAATTAGCAACATTTCTGTCATCATACAAAGCAATACTTGAAATTAGGGTTGACTGAAACATAGACTTGCTTAAGAATAATTTCTTTTCAACTGAAATTAATTTATGGGTGTCATGGAAATTATATTCCTGGTGAGGGATTAAGCAAATATGCTCAATATAATTTCCACAACAATTTGGCACCCCAGATGGGACAGATGAGGGATTTGGACTTTGTTGAAGGACAGAAGCCGGCTTATTTTTGCTGTGTTCAGCAGAGCCCTGATATTCCCTCCGTTCCAGAAAGAAAAGGCCACGACAATAGGCATCTGAATTCTCACAGCTACCTCCAATCGTAGTTTCTTCTAAATTCATATGTACTGCAAGGTCTTTGTTATTGCTTTAACTAAAAGGCTACACATAAGTGCTTCTCTGTCTGCAGGAAATGAAGAAGCGCAAGTGGTCAATTTTATAGATTGTCGATGCATCCCAGTCTGGAGCAGCTCTGATGACAGCCACAAGTATGTTGTCCACACCGCTAAAATAGGGGGATCCTACATCAAAAGGGCCTGAGTGACATCAGGGTGGAGCAGAGAGCAGGAAGGTTTCTGTTCAGCCAGGCAGCCATCTGTTCCAAAGCTGTCCTCTGGGAAAGAAGGCACCGGCCCATTAAGACCAAGACCACCCAACACAATGACAGCTCCTTCCCAAGACTAACCATCCAACTAACTTGCAATAAAACGGATATTTACAAGCATGCTTCAGTCACATCATATCATTTGCTTTATCTTAAAAATTGTCAACAAAGTATTTGAATTAGGTATAATTATGGGCAAAGCACTTGTCTTGTGTATCAGAACGATTGAACATTAACTTCCTGTTAAATGATGTATTGAGTCGTTAATTGTTAATTGTTGCACCTTGTTACATTACATGACTTGTCATTTTGCACATCTCAAATATATACATTGTGATCAAATACACAGATAAATAGATAAATGCATACATATTCTCTTCATAATTGAAGAATAAGAAAATCAAGTGTTAAATGGTTTTGCTTCAAATTCCTGCATTATTTCATTGTGGTGACTTCTGGTATCACTTATTGCCTCATCTGCATAACTAAAATATGAAAATTTGTGCATTTTTGAGTCAAAATTTGAAAAGAAAGCCTTTCCCTTACTCAGCTTTAACACCTTCCCTTCAGCAGAGAGTAAATGGTTTTCAGCTATGTCTCAGATGCCAGTGTAGTTTGAGAGCAAAGAGAGAACATTTAGTGGAACACGCAGGAGTGTAAGCTAAGAACTGCTGTCAGAGGAGCAGCATGACTTCTTGCACTGATGAGATGTTTATGAGAATTCAGATCTCTGTGTGTGATGAGACGCCACCCCGCTCTTTCTGTCAGCTTATAAGTTGATTCTCGTTGATGTGGTGAATTGATTTTTTTCCCCCTCAGTGTGGACTAGCGCAGCTTGTGAGGAGTGTGCAGTCTTGCAGTGCAGCTCTATAGTGAAGTACTGTTTGAATTGTTGTATTTACAGAAGCCATCAGTGGACCACAGAGAGGGAATACCAGCCCGATGCTGTTACTTTCTCCTAAAGTCTTAATGATGGGTTCATTAAAAAGGTATCTAGCTCACTAAGTAAGCACAGATGGCCAAGAAGCAGTTATGGTATATCAGACAGAGACTGGAGGAAATTTATGTCGAACCACAGCTGAACCCGGGGAACCTTGTGCAGCAGTCTCAACATTACAGCTATTTGATCTCCTGTCTGACTCTGGTTTTACATGAGATCCAAAGCTTCACTGTCCTTGACATCCATTTAGTATAAATGTGATTATTCAGTGTAGCTATGGAGAGTAAATCAAGGCAAATCAAACCTGACAGTTTGTTCAGGATTTATGTGAATGTGCCTGTTGAACTGAGGGGTAACACGAGGGGCATCAGATACTGTATCTCCACAGACTGGAAACACTCAAAAAATATACCCACTGTTTTTGCTTCTCCCCTAATCGTGTCAATCATTCTAATGAGAAAGCACTGAAATAAAAATCATGACCTCTCGACCTTCGATGAGCCCAGCAAGCACAGCAGCAAAATATTTGCATGCCAGACAAATGCGCCTCTCTCTGATGGGGTTTACTGCACTCTGCTGCACACAGGCTTTATGAGGCAAGTCGCTCTCATAACTATGTCAGAGACATTAGCAGTGGGGCCCTAATGTGCCCACAAAGTGCGAGTGGCATTGCCCCATCAACAAACTGTCTCCAGTTCAACCGTGCTGATGGCACTGAGGAGACGAGCACACATAAAAAAGTACGAACGGCACGACATGAAGAAATAAATGGAGGCAAGGGAAGGTGATAAAACAAGGGAAGACAGACTGAGCTTGCATGCAAGATACACAAGGCATCAGCAAAACAATTGTTATGCTGAATGTGTTTTTTTTTCTCCAAGTGAGTTCCACTGTCATGAAAATAGTTTAGTGTAAACCCTGGATGCACGTAACACTGCCAGACTAAAAGAAGCCACGTGTAGTGGCTCACAACATACCTGTGTTTATCTTGGGAAATACACTTATTCGCACTCTCATTTCAGTAACATTTATCTAGTATAGCAATTTTCAAAGACCAATGTCACAAAGTGCTTTATAAGAGTAAGATTATTAGAAATCAGACCATAAACAGTAAAGAAACATCAATAAAATATAAGCAACAACAGACCTTAAAAACACTTGACAGATTACAAACACTAGACAGCTTAAGAGTGGCAAAGGCCAGTTTGAATTGAACAGCAAAACGTTCCACAGTGACAAAGCCACCACTTTAAATGCGCAATTGCCTTTTCAAAAAGTCTGAAACAGCAAACCTGGTTCTGTCAACGTCTAAAGCTCAATACTCACAAACTGTGATAATGGGGTTGCAAGTGCACATTGCTTTGTGTTAACAGGGGTCGCGAGCCCAACAGGTTAGAGATTCATGCGTGCATTTCTGAGAGGTCGTCAGACTGGAGTTGGAAAAAAGTTTGCTGTGTTCCACTTCAAATCCCTCTGCTGCTGACTGTAGTTTCCTAGAGAGTCATTAGTGGGACTGAGGTCTTTGCTGGAGAAAAGTGGTGGATTTCCGGATGTCTGTGTGCGGAGAACTGGGCATCGCTGAGACGCCCCAGGAGAGATTTACCCACTTACTAATAAAAGCCTGTAGACATACTGTTGGTGAGCACAGCATGACAGACATCCTGTCTTGACCGAAGCAGCACAATGGAAGTGCCAGGTGTTTGGTGCCGTGGAAGCATATTTGTAGAGTTAAATGAGGTTTAGTTTAATGGGAACAAAGTTAACAATAGGCTATGCTACATATTAACTTGATAGTAGTTTATTGTAGACATATGAAACTCCGTAAGAACACATGTACACACACAAATGCACAAACACACAGACTTCCTTATAAGGGTCAGTGTTTATGTCAGTGCACTGGGACTGCAGGGCTTTGGCATGTATCTGGAACCAGGCCCTGAGACACACAAGGACAGGCCTGCCACAGGATGTGAGGAGGGTGTGGTGCTTGAGTTTTCTCATTCTCCCACAGACCCTGGGACACATACAGGACATACAACACACACACTTGTGAATAAACCTGTTGGATGTGCGTCGGTTCGATTTGATGCAGAAATTTACCCAAAACACCACAGAGACAGTGAAAACACTCAAGCATTCTTGCCGATGCCCTCCTCAAACTCATTCATTCACAAGCGACAACAACACGCATAAGCACACACCCAGAGTCCTAAACCACCTCAATGCTCCCCTACACAGAGGTTAATGAACTTGTTTTGAATTCCTTCACTTCTTGACAGGAACTACATTCCAGGCCTTGAAAAAAGCGGCTATAACAAAGAGAGGAAGTGATGTGAGACCACTTCCTTTCAACTCCCCTCTGAATTTATCTCAATCCTGCAGACTTGCTCGCCTGCACCCCCCACTTGGCCCCACCCTGATGAACGCTAGGAGAAACTGGCAGATTTGCTGCTCCAACCTTTTTACCTGAGCACATCAGCTCAGTTAACCCCTGCCATTTAACATCAAGCGAGCAACATCTTCAAATTGTTCTCCTTCTTTGATCCTCATTGTCCGAGCCTTCACTCATTCTTTCAGACACCAACCAGCCTGGATGTGATTATCCGCCCTGTTTGGCCCAAACTTGAATTTCCCCTCCATCCCTTGACATAAATGTAGATGTATTGGTGGAGAGAAGTGGAGGATACATCTGTAACATGTGTCAGGGTATATTTTGTGCTTGATTCAATGCAAACCTGCTGTGACCCACGACCTTTGATTCATATGGCATTCTGCTGCAGGGACAGTGGTGGGCAATGGCCGTATGCAAAATGTCTTTTACAGAGCTGAAAGAGGCTGTCAAAATATCTGTACTTTCCCATGGACTGTTTATTTTGTCACGATTCATTTGAATGTGACAAATGTTCATCATGTTAATGACTTCTTTTAGTAAAAATGTGCAAACCTTGACTGCTCCCGCAGCAGAAATATCAACATTTCTTCCATCCCAGCCACTGTACAGGTACAGTTAGTTGACTGTTGCTGCAGCATGAATGACATGATTTTTTTTTTTTTACAATATTAGTTATATAAGCATACAGCTTTAAACCACAGTTTAAACATGTTGAAAATCATTTTGCAGGCCTATAGCATGAGGCTTTTAATGTGGAGGTAATTGTTCTGTAGGCAACATTAGAAGGGGAATAAGGGGTGGGAGACAGGAAGCGTCATTCTGGCTCAATCTCCAGAAGCAGATCTTCCGGTTGACGGGTGCTTCCCTGCGTTAACACTACAATAATATATGAGTCACAGCGCGGGCTGATAGATGAGGAGATGAATAGGAGGGAAGGGCGGAGTGGGACGGGAATAAAACCTGTACAAAACCACGCTATGCAGCAGCAGTGGAATTAGAAATGTATTTGTTGAAGTGCAGATAGGCAAAGAGGGTGGTCTGTTTGGACAGTAACTTTGCCTGGTGATCTGTTGCTGTTCTACTAACAGTGACGTAGTGCAAAATAGATACCTTCTGTTGTGATTTCTGCAGGGGGAAACTTGTGCACACAGGATTGTGTATGTGGCATGTAGTGTAAATGTCTCATAGAGGGTGAAAGAGAGCTGATGTGTATCTGTATTTCACCGCAGGAGGTACGTGGACATGCTGGTCAACTCTGCTGAAAGTTTATTTTTGAAAATAACTCCCAAAAATAAATTCAATTCTTCCTCGACCACACTGGGTCTGGATCATGTTGCATTCCAGGACACAAAACAAGCCGGATGACTGTGTTTCCTGCTCCACAGATGCAGATCTTTGTGTTTCTGTCCCTCCACTCCTTAATCATCCTTTTGGGTGTCTGTCATTGGCACAATCTGCACCATTTCCCAGCATGTAATGTATACACTGAAAAACACATCTCCCAAGCAGCAAAACCCTCAATAAAAAAACATAATGAAGTGCTGACATCCCGTACAGGGAAAACCTCAGTTCAATCATATGTGCACACATGCATAGACACTAATATGAGTTCAGGTTTCCCTCTCAGAAACTACATGAATTCATGTTGCATTCTGTGACTGGTGGTAAGATTTAAAGGCCGTTAATGTGTGGGACGATGACCTCCAAAGTGACCCCGCCCTCCTGCTCCTGGCCAAAGGAGCCCAGTGAGGTTCCCCCTTTTAATAAGGGTCTCTGCAGGCCCATCTGTCTTCCCAGAGAGCCTGTCAGTCTGTGCTCAGCGAATTTATCAGGTTGAAAAATGAACCGGCTCTAACATGAAAAGGCTACTGGGCACTAAGGGGCCCAATGTGATTGTGGATGTCGCCGTCACAGAGCTGCTGCTTAGCTGTCGGCTAACTCTGTTTCCATTGAACTAAACGATAACCTCGTCCACATAATGCAAAAACATCCATCCATCCTAGCCAGTGATTTATTCAGCATGTTAAGGAATAAAATAAATCTATGAAGGCAGCTAGAAATCACATTTATATGCTACTAATTTGTGCTGCCAATTATCTTCTGCAAGCCTCCACAAGTCATAAGTAGGTGGTCAGGGTGGACATTCAAAGCGCAGGACACCAGGACTGTACGCAGGACTGTAGTTCACCTCTAAAGTCCTGAGACAACAAGATTTTTTTTGGCCATGTGGAGGCAGCATATATAAGTTTTAACATTAACATTTTGTCACCTTTTATGCTGAATTCATGCTTTTATGCAAATATTGTTATTTAAAGGAGAACTCCGGGCAATTTTTAAGTTAATCTTGATCGTTATACCTTTGTGAGTTCTGTCTATAGAAAAAAAAACGAGCCGGATTGGTGCTTGCAACACGGAGCTGCTACAGCAAATGCCCAGAGCTCCCACGTAGCTAAAACGGCAGTTATAGGGGCATTTACATAAAGAGTGTCTTTGTGCCTCTTAACAGACGCAAAATGCAATTAAAATGTCTGTCCATCATGAACAGGGCTCTTACATGACAACAAGATGTGTTTAGCAACTTAGCCATTGTTTAAATTCACCTAAATAGTGTTTTTAGACAGCTAGCTGTAGTCTCGCTCTGAAGTCCCATGGGAGTCCCAATATTCACTCTCCCTTAACTCCGTTTTTGGTCTCTACCAACTTTGGAGAAAATCTGATTCTGTAACTGCTAAATGTTCCACTACATTCGCAATCTAGTCGCTAACTGCAGCCAAAAACAACGCCGTGACAGAGTTAAGCGTGAAACGCAAAAGTTAAATTGCGGCTGGAAATCTAAACAATGAGCTGAAACTCGCCATAAAGCACTGTAGTGTCAAGGGGAGCTGCATATTTGGGTGATCATTCTCCTGTAGATTTATGACTATGAGTAACCACTTTCACATTGTCACATTGTTTTCACATTAAATGTTACATGAAATTAATATGTTGACTTGAGATTTAAATTACTGTTGACTTATTCAATATTAAACCAAGACCACAATTTTTCATCCAACTTACACAAGTGTTGTAGGTGCGTAAAGAAATCATTCTTTATTGTGGGGAAAACAAATGATATACTGTTCTTTATCAGTGAACATTTTGCTAAGCCGTTCAGTCAACATTTGCTATGCTTTCCTCAGCATCGTAATAGAAATGTAATAATGCGGTGGCATTGCATTTCTTTCAAAACAATTTGCTGTTTTTGTACTACATAAATGTAACCTGTAGAAATAACGTGACAACAGAAACGCCTGTATTGACACACAAAATCAAAATAATCACAGCAGTGAGAGGCGATGGTAAGTTTAAACAGGAGCACAAACATGCAGACACACTTATACAGATGGTATTTGACCATTGATCACCAGCCTCACTGGCAGCTCTTATCAGTGTTTTGGTCCATCGGCTGTTTGCACTTTAACAGTTCAATCAACACTCTGTGATTGTGACTTATTCTCTCTGTAAAAGCATTTATTATCTCTGTTGTGTGTGTGTGTGTGGTGGGGGTGGGGTCAGAGAGCAAAGGAGGGAAAGTAAATGAAAAGGATTCCCAGAATTGCGAGGTATAAAGGATGCAGATGGCTTTAGCGACCTCTCGTTCTTCATCTTCGTCAGGAAACTTAAAGTAATTAACTCTTATCTCACAGCTGAGCCTTTTGTACCGTCTATCGAATCCCCCAGTGTCACTTCACAGCTTTTAGTGGAAGAGTGATGCATTGTGTGTACTTTTGAAGTACTGTTTGAGACAGTTCCTCTACCTAAGCATACAGCATGACAACCCTCTGTGGTTTTGGTACTTGATGTAATTTAACAACCAAAGTGTTGGACAAATTAAAACTTTGACCTGTATTAAAATTTAGAAGATCACCAAAGTGATTACAAACCATGCTGTTGTGTGTACTTCTTCCACAACTGGTTTTCTCAAACAAAAAATAGAAATGTCTCTTCTAGCAAAGTTATATTAGATAAAAAGTTATGTCGTCCACTTGCCAGTTGTCAAAGTCTTGTCTGTTCAATCAGTAGCAGATAAAGACAGCCGGTGGAGCAGGTGGGTGTAAAACAAGCCCTGTGTTTGTTTGTTTCTCACCCCCACCTGCTGTTGCTTCCTACTTTCATTTATTTTGGGTTTCCTCATGTCATCCTTCACTTCTCTGTCTGTGGAAGGTTGTTCCCAATCCCCTCTCCCAGCAGGGATTTCCAGATGGTAGACAGATACCAGTAGTTCTCTCTTGGTCCAGTTTTAGGTCCTGGTTTGATTGGATTGTAAGTTACTTCTGTTCATTTTTGTGGCTCCCTTTTAACAGCAGCGGGGCTCTCTACTCAAGTTGCCTTCATGACACCTGTTTGAAGAATCCGTGACCCCAATTTATTGTGTGTTTATTTAGCTTTTAGACCAGAAGGACACTCACTCACAAACACACAGGCAAGCAAACAAGACTGAAAGGGCCAGTTACCTTGAAGGTCACCACAAGAGTGTTTGGCTGTTCCCATCTTTTCACAGTTTCTACTCTTGAAAAACTGCCTTTTGTCTCAGCAGTCTTTGTTTGGTTTTTGTCATGTGACCTTTTAATTCCTCACAGACTAAAGTCATTCAAAGAAATCAAATCAACATTTATAACCTCTGTTACATTTCCTTGTTATGTAGCCATAAAACTAGCTGTTAGTCGTGATTTATATGATTGTAATGCCTTTCCACTTTGTTTTTTCATTGTGGTTACAGCCCAAGGATTTTAAGTTAAATTTGTCAGGCATTTTAAAAATAATAAATAGTTCAGCTGTTCAGCTTCAACGCTTGTGCAAACGTACTGGATTGATTAGCTTACACCAACTTTTGGAGCTTGGCCACTCAACCTGGAAAATACCACAGTGATTAATGTGCTTCCACAAACACATTATGTCCCATAACGTGTTGCACTCTTGAGAAAAGAGGGTGTTTGTGAAAAAATAGAAGTTACATTTATATGTCCTTTAAATCAGTCTAACCATTTTGACACGTTCTTTATTTCCTTCATTCCCACTTTTACCTCTCTTTGTTTTGATCATTCCTGATTCCTGTGCACTAGTGTGTTAACACAGTTGTCTATGTGGGTGAGTATGTTTTAATACAGAACGATAGCAGTTTTTTGGCTTTGGCCAAGCTTGAACCTTATAGCTCCTTCATAATGTTTTACGACTGTCAGTCATGCATGTGGGTCCTTTTCGTATTAGCTCCCTGCAGGTTCCTTGGCTCAACTCCATACCTAGTAGTTCTGTTGTAATCAGTGGAGTTAATGTGGAACGACGGGTCCACAGTGAATGTAATGTTGGTTGGTTCTTGCACCAAGGTATGTAATATTATAAACTGGCTGTAAATCCAAGAGACATTTAGGTTTTTTATCTTGTTATACACCGAGAAAAACATTTATTGAAATGGAATGATTTTAAAGGTGCAATGTGTAAGAATTTAAGAGTTTAAAACATTAAAAGAATGTAATAATATTATCAACAGAATGAGAAGAAGTAACAGTTCTGATGTCACGTCAAACACATCTGTGTTGCAGAGACATACTGAAGTTAGCATGCTAACTCGTATTGTCACTTTGTATCTCAGTAGTAGGTAATAGTCTGATAGTACATAGCTCAGGCCTCCCCCCGTAGTTGGGAGATGAGTCTCTTAGCTGTTTTAGTCTAATCAGTACAGTCATAATTATATTATCCTTATCAAACTGAAAAATATAAGCATACATCTACTGAATTCAAGTTTTTCTTTCTCTGAGCTAATTGTCTTGTTAAAGCAGCATTAGGGAAGTAGGGAAAATTACTTTTTTAAATATTGGCTGTAACTATCACTATGTCCTGACAGTAGTACATGAGACCAATAATGTCCTTCTTGTGGGTTTGGTGGGAGGGGCTTAGGGGAGTGATACAAGAAGCAGAAAGAGACGCAGAAGGTTTTGCATTGTCTCTTCAGTTGTTACCGACTGCTGCTTTAACTCAAACTTGGTTAGTCTTTCCACTGTTCTAACAATAACCAACTTTGGTTTGGTTGAAATATACTATTATATATACTATACTATATATATATTTATTGCACCAAATTAGACTAGAAAGGATTCTGGCTCCACACGCTGTTGTTGCCTCTCTGATGCTTGACCTCTGTATCGCTTCTCTCCTGCTTCATGCTTCCCCTGTTCCCACCTGAACCCACTTTGTCTTCGTCGTCCCCAGATTCAGAGTCCTGGTCAGAGCCCCAGTGAGCTTCATTTTTGGTTTTACTTCATATTCATACTTCATTTAATGTTAATATACACCCCTCTGTGGTCCAAACAATGGCACAGTTGGGTTCATCAGAAAGAAGTTTTGAACATTGACGTGTCATCAACTTGAAATGGCGAACTTGTTGGCAAACAGTTTCTTATTTAAACACAGTTAGGAAGCAACATTCTCAGTAATTTTGGAGTAGTGTTTTCTGGAGCAAATGTAAGACCACTATTTATTCTCTTTTAGTTCTGTTTTTGGACTCACAGGCCTCACATATACATGTTTTCAAGATTTTAAAAAAATGAATCTGGAGGAAAGAACTGTGATTAAAATATACTGAGGTAGCAACACTTGTTGGACCCACCATTCAAGTAAATTACCAAAGACTCTGTTGGTCTGGGAGGACGGCTGCCGGGACGTTCACCACCTGAGAGAGGAAGACTGAGGCGGATGTTGGCTATGAAATCACTTCCTGCTCAGGATCTGAATATAGTTGTGATTGGGTACAGAGGGGATGTTTACATAGTGGACTACAGGGGCTCCTGACACAATAGGGACAGCTCAGAGCATGTTTGTCGGATGACGGCAAGCATTGTGCTGTAGAAAAGTACTCTACCTCTCTCTCTCAGTCTTCGAGTAGAGCTCCAGTTAGCCCTTTGTTGCTATGCATTGTCTTGTTGCATGCTGGGAAGTCCTATTTTGCTGGGAAACATTCAGCTTTCTGCAGGCTGTCACAGGAAACCACTTGGCAGACGACCACTGCCTTGACACTTATTTGGCAGCAGATTTGGCCAGCAGATAACACACCTCAGTCCTGCAGGGAGCAGACAATATGTGGACTCACTTGAACACACTGCTTTTGAAAATCTTTCCAGGCTTGCACAGTAGTACAGACCTGATACCAGGTGTTTCAGGTTATCTGTGTCAAATCTACTCTTCCTTTCTCTCTTAGCTATGTCTTGGCATGTTTGATGGACTCATTTGCTGTCCTGGGCCATGGCCCATGATTGTCTCTCTGGTATCCACTTTGTCCATGCATGATATAACAAAACGGAGGACACAACACAAACACACACACAGTAGGTTTGAATTCACTAGGTGAATAAGGACTTCCTCCAGTGCTTTAGGTGTTTTGTGCCATATTTTATATTGGTTAATGGGTCTACCCGGTGGTGAGGATCCAGTGGTAAGCAAAACAAGACCCCTCAGTGACTGCCATTTATTTTAGACGACAGACAAGAAATGTGTAAAAATGCTTTTATGACAATCTGTAATATAATTTAAACTCTATTATGTTCAGTCACCCTGATCTGCCCCTTTAGGCAAAACTGTGATTTGTATTCACATAAAACACTTCACATAAGATCTTAATCCTGCATTCACGGATATTTGGGCCATTTGGAGGTAGAACGACATGCTGTAAAAACAACATGTTATTACCATATAAAACTGAAAACAGTGGAGTACTTACACATCCAGCAAACATGGAGCAAAATTAGCACTAATTTAGTGTTTATGTCCACCTGATGAATGTTCCACTATTTACTTTCCTTTTAGTTCTGTTTTGCTCTCCATCAATTCCTGAGGGAAATATCTGGCTCTTTAGTTGCTAAATGCTGCACTATGTTTTACTGGCTCAGTGCTTAACAGGAAGCGTAGAGTGGGGTTATCAGAACTTTTTCTTTGAAAACAGCTGCCTGGCTAAAAATCATGCTTATGAAAGTGTCGAAAGTGAATCAGAACTATGAAGTTATACAACCACAACAAAAAAGCTTAAAGATACTCTCTGTGGAACTGATTGGGTGAATCAAGTAATATTTCTGTGTGGGTTCATAATGAGTGTCCCCTTTTGTGTTACACAAAGTCATTTGATGTAAGTCATTTGCTTAAATAAAAGTACCAATAAAACAATACAAATAAAAGTCATACAATAATAACCAACCTATAAAGCTTTTCACAGAGAATTGTAAGAAAAAAATACTCATGTTCATGTAATTGTTCAGCTCATTATGTAGATATAGAGATTTCATAATGTCAACCTGTGTAATGTGCTCAGGTTGCTAAGGACAAGAGAGGGATCTCCATGTGATTTGCCAGACCGCTGAGCATCACACAGGTGCGTAGCTGCGTCTGAAGGTGCTCTAAAAAACATTTAGTCCTGCAACAGCTCACACACCTTTGCAAGATTGATTTGTATTCACATAAAGCACTCCACATTCGATCTTAATCACTGTGCCATTTAGAGGTAGCAGAGTATGTTGAAAGAGCAACATGTTATCACCATATAATATTGAAAACAGTGGAGTACTTATACATTCTGCAAACATGGAACAACATTAGCATTAATTTAGTGTTTGTCTCCACATGATGGGTGAGCTCAAGGCCTCTTGGACCAGAGCCTGAAGATGAGGCACCTCTAGACTGTAGAAGGAGCTGTGGCCCACATGTTCTGTCACATACAGATCTCCACAGAAGCCTTGCAGCTTGGGAATGTGCTCCTTCTCCTGCAGCACCACCATCAGGAGGAACTAATAATAAGCTGAGATGAGCCCAGATAGACTTGGGCCCAATCCCACTGTCCACCCTCACAGACTCACAGACTTTGAGGCGCGTTCTCAGTAAGTCTGTTATGGCTTAGGGCCGTCCCACTGTGAAATCGTCAAGTGCACGAGGGCTCTTTCGCAGACATTTTGAGTCCTTTTTAGACCCTTTTCGTAAGTCCACATTTCTGCAGACTTTGGCTGAGGGAACTGACCATAGTTCATCGCGGTATGACATGAAACACAGGGGTTGCCAGGGTTACCGGGGGAAGCCCAGAAGCGAGAGAAAAATCAAAACAAACAAGCATTGACACCAACGCTCATGTTAACATTGTTAGAATTTTTCTTAACTTAAGAAGGTGCATAGAACACATGAAGTCAGAGGAATGCACCTTATTAGCCTACACATTTTGTTTATTCAACTATTTATTTTATTTTTTGCTTAATGATGCTGTTTTGACCAACAATAGTATAGGCCTATATTATTGACAAATATAGGCTATTTACATTTACCTCTTCTCCACTCTGTTGGGCAAGAGCCTGCAGGACTTAAATATCAGGCAAAAGCATAAAATAAAAAGTGTGCAAAGTGTGTCAGCACTGTCACAGTAACGTGATGAAGTGGGAAAGGGCTGTCCTGTTGCTGTTTACAGCATTTTGAGACCTTGCAGCCTCTTACAGTCAGTAAAGTCTGTGAGGGTCCAGGGCTTAGTGCTTGGGATTGGGTCTTGGCCTCTGCTAAAGACACTTTGGCCCAATCCCAATGTCCTCCCTAAACCCTAAGCCCTGAACCCTCACAGACTTTACCGACGTTACCTGGAAAGTGACTGTGTGCGAGAGGCTTTAAGGGCACAAGCGTTACCTTGACAACAGATTGCTCACTTTTTATTTTGTGCAGAGTACACCCAGGATTCTCAAAGTTAAATTTAAGTTACAGTTATCACCGTAGCTCGGGAGATGAGTACCAATGATCTTCTGAGCAATTTTATTCACCCGGTGCCTATATATTTTGTATGTATATATGATCTTTAATTTAAGATTGTAATAAAACAACTATTACCTGGATTGTGCTTCAAGACAACCATCACGTAAGTGCAATCAAGCATCCGAAGTATGTCTCAGTGGAATGGTGCACGATGACATAGAGAAATCTGTGAGTGTAGACTTATATATGGTAAAGCTACATAACACTCAAATTTGAACTTGTAAAACATTTTTGTTATTGTTAGTGACCTTCTAACAATAAAGCCACAGTATTGGAGCATGTGAGCTCTTGAAGGTTAATTGGTTGTGTAAAAATCAACTCAGGGATGCAAAGTATTGCAACCATATTTTAGCTTAACAACCTAGATAACCTTAAATGTGCCTAGTAACTATTTTGTCCATGGCAATAAATTTAATGCTGATGCAAGTGGTTTTCTCATGAAAAAAATAGTGCTGCAAAATAATCTTTTTATTATATTGTACACAAGTGAGACTGAATCAGCAGAACTTGAATATGTACAGCCCTGACAGCTTTACTTTGAAATGTGGAAATTAAGTCATCACCGGGTGTCAGCAGGCACCATCATGGTTCAAGCAGTGACACGAGTTGATTTCTTTCACACCAGAATGTTTGTTTCAAACTCCGTTGTGAAGAACTGAGATCGACAAATACAGACGGACTCACATGCCTGTTTGAAAGTTGTAAATGTTGAACATCTTCACAAATGCTTTTTAACAATTTGTAAGTTAAAACTGGACTCACAAATGGCTATTTGAAAGTTGCAGATGTTTTGAAGATTTTCACAAATGGTTAACTTATTTGTAAACTATTAAATATATTCACGGATATTTTTTTTATTTGTGGAATTTGTTCATGTATTTGCAAATCTGTTTAATATTTGCAAAATATTTTTGTGAGTTTACAAATCTTTATTTTGTGTTTGTGAAAAGTGTTTTATATTTACAGATGACACATTTTACACAGATAGCTCATCTGTTCACACAAATAATATTGAAACATAAATAGCTCCATACCAATAGCTAATTTATTTTGAGGAAAGTGGGAGAAAACCTGAGTTCCTGGAGTAGACCCATGTCACTGCAGTAGGCAACTCACAAACTCAGAAAGGCACAGGACCAGGGCTCGAATCTTCACCTTCTAGCTATGCGGTCACACTGCTGTGATGGCCCTCAGAGCTCCAGCCTGTCCCACAGCTATATATATCGCATTAATTTTGATGGAAATAAAATGTTTTCCTTCGAGATGAATGCGACTTTTCACCTAAATAAAACCAACCCTGATTCCTTTAGTGAAGGGCTTTGAGATGATTTTGCCCACAGAGGTGAAGAACCTGTAGATGGCGCTGCGCTGTTTTTTTGGTGACATCAGATGATATTTGACAGAAGAGGTGATGCATTCATCAATTTGTGGATTCTCTAATTTCATTTCAACCAGCACCACCACTGCATTGCCCCACTTGGTACAAAGGTCCTTGTAAATGGCCTTGTCAAGGTTTTCAACAGTTTCTGGGGTGATATATAAATGTGTATCCTCGACTTCGCCACATATTTTTTCGACCAGACGCCTGATGATGTTCTTTGAGTTTCCAAAGATTTGGGCCTTGTTGGAGATACGCCAAACCAGCCTCTCTAAGACCGCCCAGACGTACATCTTTCGTCTTTCTGCCTGTGCTGTTGCTTCCTGCACTTCGTCTGCAGTGACCTCCAGTAAAGGTGTTCGTGCCTGTGATGCCAGTGACTCAGTGTCCCTTATTGCAGCTGTCGCCCTTTGACTGTGGCTGCCAACCTGCGTATTCAACCACCAGCTCATCAGTCCCAGGAAACTCCACACTTTGTTCCGTATGTCAGTATACATGGAAGCATGTGACTGAGGAACAGATGTTCTGCAAGATTGCCTCATTCTAGTTGCTTGTGGGATAATCTCGGGCATCATCCCATCTGTGATGTGACAGTAGAGGAGATCACTTAGTTCTTGTGTGAATACCAGCACTTTATCACGGGAAACATTTTTGAACCTCCGCACCATGGCAACCTCCTTTCCAACTTGTTTTCCACCACCATCCCTCAAAAAGGGAGTTGACACCATTTATGAATGACTGCACTGACTCCGTGCTTTCAGCTTTAGAGTCATGCTGGAATTTGTTCTTCAGCTGTGTTGCCATGTTATGTATTGCCGCTTTGGCAAACCGCACTGCAAAACAGTTCCTGATCTTGATCCTCAATCTTTTCAAAGACAGTTTGCTCTTCTGTTTGGGTTTTGGACTTGGGACTGCAGCATCTGTCATGTCCAAACCGTAGACCTTTCAACAATTGTCTGAGTAATGTCATCTACGACAACCTTAAGGTCCTGAGAGGTTTCCGTTTGCACTAGCTCATACACAGGGTCTGACAAATCATCCAAAAGCGGTTCGGTGATTTTACTCACCTCCTCTGTAAGGATATTCTCGACAGCTTTAGTTGTTGATGCCACAAAGCTATCCTCTGGTGAGTCCTTTTCTGTGGTCTCGGGTTCCACTTTTCTGACTGGTGACTGAGAGTCAAGGTCTGCCAACTTCAGGTTTTCTTCTTTCTGTCTTTTTCTACGTGGTCGAGGCATGCAGAACATGTTCATCTTGGCCATGAATGCCTTTAACATTTTGCAGGCATAGCCAACCATAGCATTAAGCCTGCACGGAAGAGTGATGTGCTGATTTAGTACAGGCTCTGCATTGCCAATATGAGTGGAGAGGTTGGACTTGACATTTTCGGCAACCTCTTTACCAATCAAGTCTGTCAAGTGTGTTGAGCTATCACACGGGACTTGGTCCTTAATGTCCAGAACCTCAGCAAAACTCTGAGGGAGCGTGTCGCCCAGACTGGACAGAACATGCTCCTCAGACACGACTACATTCAAGTTCCTAAGAGACATCAACAAGGCTTTTGACACGGATGTTATTATGTCCAAAAGCAGTTCTGCCAACAATATTGTTGTGGCAGCATCAGGGGAACCTGATTTCAACAGAGCCCACCGTTCTGCTGTCATCCTTGTAAAGAAAGTTTCGATGAGTGGGCGAACGGCATGGTCTATTTTAACCTCCAGGATCTCCTCAGTCTGCGACATTGCTGTTCTCTCCATGGTAACTGTAGCAGTCTTCAATGCTTTAAGTATTCTGAACCTCTGGGATTAGTTTTCATTACCTGTCTGTCAGCTGAACTCTAGCAGGAATGATGAGTAGCTTAATGCGTGCGTCCCACGTAAGTTCTGGTTCGTCACGCGATCTGTTACGTCATCAGAGATCAAAGGAATGCTTTGATCGACTGTTGCGCGGCGTCACTCTTCGGCAGGTGTCACTTTTGCCCAGAGATTCAAATGTAAACAAATGTCGGCTACAGCTGATATGCCAACCCGATCTCAGGTTGGATATGCAGCCACAATTGTTATTCTAATAGAAAAAGCCGGCTGAAAGTGAGACGCCTGCGTTTGGCTTTTTGAGTACAAAAACATTGTTTCAAAATAAATTACCATGAAAAGTCAGTCGTTGTCAACTTTTGATTTACTCCTAAGAGACACGTAGGCTGAATGAGCTTAACATAGTCCTATTTGACCATAAAGTAGCCTACATATCATATGTGAAAATAAAATTTATCATAGTATTAGCCTAAATATAGTTACAGTGGAATGATAAGGGCCTACCTTTCACTAATATAAAATATTATTAACCAGAGATGAAAGAACTACTCAGTCTTTAATTTAGTCAAAGTAACAATATAAAATTGCTGTTAAATTGCTACATTAAAATTCAAAATGGTCTTATCACTAAAATATAGCCTAATTAATTAAAAGGCCTAGGAGCCTTATTCTACAGATAAATGACCCATAAATTGCCATATAATATATAACATTAGGGTATAGGCTTGTCCAGCATTTTACTGTTGTAGAATCTCGAGATTGAGCTAGTTTTATGTAAAGTTTGGTAGTTTAGCTCAGTGTTTCCCAACAAGGAGTCGATCCCCCTGCAAAGGGTCAAACCTGGGGGAATGTGAGATAATCTATCGGAGAGGAAAGCTCTGTGTCCATATTTGGTTTCTAATCTTTTTTTTTTTTGGATTTTCTTTGAGAAATATTGGACAATTTTACCTCTTTAAGCCTCAAACAGTTATTCAAATGAAACCATGTTCAGATAGGAAATCTCTTTTTGGTGAAACTGCTAACAATTCATTGAAATTGTATTAAGTAGCATAAAATGGATAAACTCAATTTACAAGTTACGTACATTAGTAGCCTACATGAAAAGAACAGCGTACTTACTTATATTACTGGTTATTTCCACTAAGCTTATATATAAAAATAGAGCAGCTTCAAAGTGAAATAAAGATCAATATTCAATGCCTGACAGTTTAAACAGGTCCTGTCTTACATTCACTATCAATATTGTTGCCCATGTGAATCTTACTTCCTTTACTCCCCTTGCATGAAAACAAGAGCCACAGGAAGGGTTCCAGGGAAATATTGAACTCTTTACCATTGGACTGTTGCCTTAAGAGCATATAAAACTGTAAATGCAACATAAACTGATGTATTTTGGAGTGAAAACTAACAGTGAGTAAGACAGGAAAACAGAAGGGAGAGGGTGCTGACAGAAAAATTTATTTTTAGACCACAGCCTCATAAATTAAGTAATAAATGCTTATCTAGCTGACCGCTGCAAATGATTCAGTTTCCTTGGTGTATATATTTGTTTTTGTTAATTTTGGTTTTTCATTACCACAGTGGTAAAATCAGTTAATTCAGTTATTTGTGTTCTGCACTTCCCAAGACATCTATTTTGCACCATAAAGAGAAAAGCAGTTGGCAGTGAGCCCCTCCTGGTGGTGTTAACGGGTATAACAGTTCAACATACAAGTAAGTATCAACACTGCACACCCGTCTGTTTTATTTTTATGACATAGCTTTTATTACACCATTTATCTTTCTATATGTCTGTCTAACTTTTATACCTCACAATCATCTCTCTGATTTTCTCCAAATCCTCCCTCTGCAGATCATCTCTTGTTGGCTTCACAGGAATGTGCGTTATTGGCCCTGGTTTGAGTCTTTAAGTGTCTATCCAGCTTGAGCTGCCACAGGAATTGGGGTTAAGGCAAGGGTTAGATGAGGTGAATAGAGAAGGAGTCGGGGTCAATGTGCGGTGGCAGTGCCCTCTGTTTATAGTGAGATTAGAGGTTGACCTGTCCTCTCTGTTTCCCCCTCCTGCACCCCCAAACACATCTGCAAGTGCCCTCTCTCATTCTTTAACCACTGAATGAACCAGCATTGGAGAAATTAGTGGGGATAATAGAAGAAAAGGCTTCCAAACAGGCAATAACATATGTGGTTCCCATTTCTCTCATATGAGTCTCTAAAGGGGCTCTCCCCCGATGATGTCCAAATCAGTTTACTAGTCAGGAGGGGTGACTGAAAACTCTGTGGCTCTGGAGGAGCTTTCTAAAGTCTATAAAATTACACAAGTCATAACTTGAGTATTTTGGCTTGAGCTTGGAGACTACAACTGTTTAACAGAAAGTCTGCAATGACATTTTATTAATCATGTATGGTCTAACTCTTTCTAGTTTCTTTATGGGAACTGACTCTTACTAAAAACTTAAGGTCATGATATCTTAGCCTCTGGTTGGTCAGTTGATTCACTACTTTGGTGTAGACGGAAATAAAAAAACTAATGGGTGGATTGTCATGATTTTTGCTAAACATTCGTGGCGCCCAAAGGATTCAAAATCCTGATTACTTTGTGATCCTTTGATATTTCCTCTGGTGCCACCATGAGGTTGACGTTCATATCCCTCAGGATTAATTGTAGTCATTTGGGTGATCCATTAACTTCTCATTTAGGGCCATCAGGTTGAATTTTAATTTGTTTGAGAATTCTTTATTTGTCCAATACTGTGGATTATGACCACATGCAAAATTAATGACATTCCCATCCACTTTAGCTGTATGGTTTAGTGATAATTAGCAAATGTTAGCCAACATCCTATGTGGATGACCATATAATCATTACACCAGCTAAACGTCAGCATGTTAGCATTGTTAGTGGGATCATGTTGGCATGCTGACATTAGCATTTAACTCAAAGCACTCCTGTTCTATTATAGAGCTTCTCAGAGCTGCTTACATGGCTGTAAGACGCTTAGGTAGAGGTTTATTGTCACAATACAACAAGTTCTTGTGTGAAATTGAGTTTTGTAACTCCCTTCTGTTACATAGCAGACAATATACATTAATATAGAATCAGTTATGAAAAATGGTAACAGAAATAAACTATCATCACTGGAGCAGTGCTGAGGATGAATCTATCTCTTACAAACTTACAAATTTTATACAATTATAATGGGTGGAGTACTCATTTAACTGAGCTGCAGATTCACATTGTTTCCAAAGGTGTTCCAACTTTCAAAGTTAAGTATTGTAATGTAATTTTATGCTAAGTGCCAGACTAAACATATTTCTAATATAATATTGCATAAATATGTAATATAATATGCATAAATTAACCATGCCCTAAACTCCTATGTGCACATACCGACATGCGAGCGATACATCATCACCAACAAACGCACATACCACTGACAATTTAAAGTCTCAAATCAGCTTTCTTTATTATTTCCAAATAAATATCTAATCTTATTTCATGGCCTTCTTCTGCAAGCAGCTGTGGGTTATGACTGAAAGCTCTAGGAAAAGCTAAATTAGTGAACCTTGAGTTAATAATTTTTGTCACAATATAAGTCAACAATGACTCATGACACTTCAAATAATTGAATAAATTTCACATGTTTAATACTGTGCAGCTATACCGCACCTACTGTAAAATCATGAAAGGAGTAGTGCAAAAATCTGGGTACTTTTTCTAATGCTTGTGTAGATGCTTACAGATAAAACAGGAAAATGCTTCAAGCAGAACGGGTATAGATCTGCTTTCAAGCATTTCACCACAGTTTTCACAGCATTATCAAAGGAAACTTAAACCCCTCCTTTCCCCTCAGAGTTATCTCGGCCCATGAGGGAGTCTGGGCTTCATGAGGAGTCACGGTCCCCTTGCTGTGCCTTTTTACCCCTCCCTGACAAGCCACCCTGAGGAACTTGAGGAAGAGCCCTGATCCTGGAACATAAGGGTTTGACCCCCTCCAGACCATGAAGGACACGCTGCCTCAATGACAGGCTGGAGGAGAGGAAGGAAAAACACCAACAGCAGCAGCAGCAGAAAACGAAGGTCCTTTGCTTTGTTTGCCTTGTACCTCTCGAGACAGTCTGTGTGGGCAGATTTATGGCCAACATCCTGATCAGGAGTTTTGTGCCACAGAGGCTGGGAGTCCAACTGCTGTGGAAGGAGATCTAAAATGGGCCACACACCTTTAAGGTAACACTAACTTCTCTTTACAGCCGATAATTGGTCATTTTAATGTTAAAATGTTTTCCACAACAGTGCTGCCCTCTTTTACCTTTCTATCTCTTTATACACATTTTTATTCAGTCCATTTACTACATATCCTACTACAAGATCAGCTTCAAACCTGTTCTCGGTTACACCAATCAAATCCATACCCTGTCCTCAAAGTGTGCCAAAGCCAGGGCCAGGGGCTACAAAGGCTGCAAATAAGATCAAGTACAGGAGGAAACATTTGGTATCTATAAACTATGCTCTCTTATAATAAGCAAGCCTGATCCAGAGAATAAAAACATACACATGAAGCAAAAGGTTTCCTTGAGAGGATGACCTTATGACACAAAGCAAAAAGAGGGCATTACCTCTTATTGTCAAAATAACAGAAATGTTTGAATGTGCCATTTCAATACATGAGTCAAGTCATGTCAAGGTTACATTATTCATAACTCAAATATCGCACAAAGTGTCTCAATGGGCTTTAAAGGCCCCAGCAGCAGCAGCAGTTCCTAGCCCAAGTTCTCTATGAAGACAAACTCCCCAGTTATAACGCAAGTGGACTAGTATTTGTCCAGAACCAGAATGAATTAGAATTGTCAAATACAACATTCTCCTTTGCTCCTAAAGGATTTAAAACCTCTGGTTCAGTGGGCTGTACTTCTGTAAAGAGTCTGACATGTATGTACCACTTTCATGCATATGTGTACTTTCCCTACCCAATATTCTAATGTTAAAATGAAAACTGGGCTAAAAGAGAAGATGTTAATCATCAATAAAGTCACACACTCAATATTACTTAAATGTGATTAAACATGTTTTTTCCCCCAGTTTTTAGTATAGTATATTTTAGCTTATTTGTTTTACTTTTTCATTTATTTGTCTATTTATTTAAGTTTTACTTGATTAATTGAGTATAGATCGCTGTTGCCTGTGTGAGAGGACTGAATCTGGTTGCTGCTGCTGTAACAAATCTTATTTCCTGTGAAGGATCAATAAAGTATCTATTTATCTAACAAACCAGCCAATGTAATGTGGACTTAGAACTCAACATTGGCGCTTTTGGTGCATACCTGGTGCATAACTGATCCAGAGGTTTGCATGGCTTTCAGGATGTTGTTTGAGGAGGATGGCATAAATGTGGGTGCTACAATCCTGATAAGTCCAAAGATGGAAATGGACAAAATAGGGTTAAGAGATGGAAGGTGCTTTTATTATTGCAGCCGTTTTTCCTATGAGAGCAGCTTCCTGTGTTATTTAAGCCACCAAACTACCAGTATGGTTCAGACTTTTAAATACAAGTGAAAATATTTAATTTACAAATCTTATTATTACTTTAGGACATCTTTATAACAAATTTTAAATGTTACACCTTGAGATTAAGTTCGTACAGACACAAGCAAAAGTCAAAAACCTTGGTGATCATTCAGGGCCACCTTAAGATAAATTGTAATGATCCCCTGACTTTTTATTTAGTGCCATCATCAGGTAAAAATATCAAAACACTGGTTTATAAACAAAAATGTTAAAAACTATCACATTTGCATCAGCTGTACTGTTTGTGCTAATAATCAAACGTTTGCATGTCCGTGAAGGTTCTCAGTCATCCATCATTATCTATGGAAGGTTAAAATCAAGGGCACTATACTTGGTTGAAGATACTCGAAGACATTTCGTACTTCTTCCAAGAATCTTCTATGCTGCTCAGCTATTTAACCTCTGTGGGATCTTCATCAAGATGATCGATACAGATGATTTGCTAGTGCTCCTGGATGTTGTAATGAAAGTTGTTATGGCCGTTAATCCACACAAGGCACAGTTATCATTGGCATTTTCACCTGAGGCCAAAAGTGAACATTTGTTTAGTTTCCTAGTGAAGAGGACAGCATTGTAAATGGGGGATAAGTGGTGTGCAGACTCCTTCTGCTGTTAAGCAATGGTTTCTCAACCCGGGTGTAAATGGCTTCCTTGATTGCTATTTCAAACCATCCATCCTACCTTTATCATTCAGATGCAGGTGAACTGACTAGTCTTGACCTGAGCAGGTTGCACTTCTATGTTGTGTAGTGGTTGTTTAGTTTTCCCAGTATACAGGTTTATGCATTCCTCACAGCACTGGCTCGCATACACTTGCTTTTCTTGTTTCTGGGTGTGCAGTCTTTAGGGGGGACCCGTATAGTGTGTCCTTGGGTTTAAGAAACACAGGGAGGGGGTGGTTGTTAAAAATCCTCCTGAGTCTGATACCCCAGACACGTAGGCTATGGAATCACACCCACCTTATTTTGTCACTTTATACCTATTTTAAAAGTTGTAAAGGCCCTTTTGTGAATGGAAAACTATCAGTAAAACAAAGTAATAATAATTCCGCAGTAAATGAAATGACCCAATTGATGACCTTTCACCTGATGACCTCATTGTTGACGAGCCTCCAGTTCAGACACTGTTAGTGATTCTCTGATGCTCTGCCAGGACGCCTTCGATTCCGCCGGTAAGAGGGGTTTGTCGCAATGTGCTTGTTGTGGATTGTTGCAAAGAGAACAGCACAGTTGTTGTCGACACGCCAACTAACGTTACTTCTACACTATTAACAAAGGTGCTCCGTTCACTTCATTCTGTTTGGGGGAGCAAAGTTTCACGGGCGTCGAGAGGTCTGATCATTTCAATGTAATTTGACTAAAATCTTTGCACTTGAACTAGGATTATTAAAGTAGCTTAATAAAAGCCATGTGCCTTAAAATAAGTATAACTACATTGGTAAAATTCAAAGCCTGTTCCTCTGACTGATAGCCTACTTCCGCCCTTTATAAAAAAAATCATTAAATTCAGAACAGTATTGAATATATTTGCATTTTGACAGAAACAGTAGTGTTTACAACAGCTCAACTACAATAAAAACTTAATACCTGGAAATACATATAAAATGTCAGTGCCAATGTAAAATAAATAATATTCCTGACATCAAAGTAAAGAGTGAAAAAGAAAATGACCCCATAAGATTTTAGAAAAAAATGTATGAATTGTTAAAACAAACATAGGATATATACTAGCTGATTTTAACAATTATGTGACCATGAAACGATGTAAAGATTGTTGAAGCTCTGTGAGGGTCTCCCTAGCAGTTAGCCTTGGTAGTGGCTGCAGTAGCCTATTACAGCAGGTGGGTCACTGTGAGCTAGTCCTAAACACTCAACAATCATTTTATGTTCACATAATTGTTTAATCAGCTAATATAGGCCTATATCCTATAATTGTTTTCATATATGTAGTCACAGATCACCTCCAGTAGTAGCCTATCAGCAACAACACAACACAGCAGCATAATAGGCTACTACAGATGTATCGATACAGAAGCATGCATATGCATGTCAACAAGGAATAGCCTACATAACGATATATTTCTGTGTCAATAGTATGAGAAGAGTCCACTTTAAATCCTTGTTCCATGTGCCCTTTTATACTTAGAGCACCTGCCCTTCCAAAGATCCCTGCATGGACCCAAATAAAGTTACAATTTATTATTTTACTAAAAACCACACAGTGAATTTGGGTTCTTGAGGCGCCTAGTTCCTCATGGCAGGTAATCCAGTCTTGCTTCCAGACATTTGGCAACTTTTGGAATCGGGACGCAAGAGAACAGCTCGTGAAAAAAAGTTGCCGGACCGGTGTCGCCTTGTCAGAGGTTAGGCTCACTGCCGTGAAGAAGCTATTCCTCAGCAGGTTGGCTGAATCAGATAGGTCTTACTGTGTTAAGATTGTTTTACAAGAAAAAAACTTCTGACTTCAGGAATTACCCTAGGTTTTGACCATGAAGGCGATACACTTATATTTGATCTTATACGTTTCTACAGCCAGGGTGCTGGTGAAAACGTGTGATCAGATTTTAATCCCAGCACTAGTCGGAAGTGTCATGTGTCAGTGTATAGTGTCAGTATAGGGCTGAGGATCGGGACCAGAAAGTGGCAGGTGGCCAGAGATTTTCAATATTTCCCTAAATCTTACAGAGTGTTCTCTGTCCAGGGCTGCAAGCTGATACAAAGTAAATTAAATTTCTATAATGTTAGCATCTGATGGACGCACAAGATTATTGTGTACTTTTTAAAAAAAAGATCAACGACTTCAAGAACGCCTTCTGACTGATGAGAGGAAGTTAAGCTAAATAATGTAAATATATAAATAAATAAATCTAAATCATCTTTACATTGGTAAACTGAAGTAAATATACAACCTACCTGTGGTGTGTTTGATTTAAAGGTTCAGTGTGTAAGTGTGTAAGATTTAAAGGCATCTAGCTGTGATTTTGAAAATTTCAACGTCTGGACCATCTGTCCAGTCTACCACTGCCCCCTACCCTTTCAAAGAGTGCAGGACAGCTATAATGGCTGACACAGCACAAAAGGTGTCATTTTCTGAGACAGCCCAGAGTAGCCAGTTAACAAAATATAGTTACTTAATTACTCAGTAAAACCATATGTTTTTGTGACTTGGCATCTGACAGATAACATGGAAAATGTAAGCCAAGAGTGTGTAACATTGTCACTGTTTCTGCACCACATTCCATTATAAACCACATAATAATAGATGAAGTTTACACAAACATTGACAAAGAAAACACCTTACAACAGTGTGGCTGCGCAAGCTTGGAGAATCAACATTGTAAAGAAATGACTAAGGAAAATATGAAATATCATACATGTCAAAATACACTGGAGGGGGCCTTTAATCTATCCTTTAAGGCATTGGTGCTGGTTGCCGCCGCTGTGCAGTTGCCGGAGGTTGTCGACGTGGCTCTGAATTATAATGCATCATGGATGTCTTGAGGGGGGGACCCTTATCAAACATGTAAAATTTCATACAGATGTGAGCATGTACATTGAAGTTAAAACAAATTCCTGTTTCATGGCAAATCCAGTTTCAACGCCACGCCACAGACACACCCTTTGACAAAAACTCACAGATAGCACAACTTTTCGTAACCAATGCCTTTTCATTACACTGCAAAACTTTGATGTCAATCGGCTTAAATCTCTATGGTCTCACTCCTCCCGTCACAGCTTACTTCCTGTTGCCAGTAGGTGGCGCTATGACTATAACTAAATATTGGCATGTAAAAGACTTTAGGACGTTGCCGTTATTAGGCATGTATAGTGAAGTTACAGCGATTTCCTGTTTTGTGGCGAAGCATGGAGCTTCGAAAAGCCAGTAGGTGGCGCTATGACTTTGAGTGAAGTCATGTACATTACATACATGTAAACAGGTCTCAACGTTAAGCTTTTCTGCAACTGGCTCTACCGGGCCAGTGGGTTTGAAACTTAATGGCCCGAAGCCAGTTTTTACTGCCCCTACTTTCAAAAGTTTTTATGAGTGTTACAACTAAAGCAAAGACTCATAAATACTGTTACGTTTAATCGTTTATTAAATACATCCTGAATATAAAAACCTAAACAAAAATGTAATCATGTTAAAATAATAAGTAAAAAAAAGGTTAACAAGACAATTTACTTTTAAAACAAAACATACTAACAGACTCAAACATGACATGCTCTCTTTCCTGCTGACAACAGCTCACAAGAAATGTTGCTCAGCTGGTTCGCCTTGTCAAAGGTTACTGCCATCAAGAAGCTAATCGTCAGCTGAATCAGATGGGTCTTTCTGTTTAAAGACTGATATACCAGATAAAAACTTCTGACATCAGGAATTAAGTTTTTTTGACAATGAAAGCAGCACACATATATTTGTTCTTTTTTTCAACAGTGCTGGTAAAATCATGTAATGATGAAGCAATGATTGCAGGTGGAATTGTTGGGATTGGTGGTATAGGGGCTTTTCTCGCTTTGTTATCAACATATGAAAGCTGCGGTGGGGAATGGATAGCCTTCAATGCAAAAGGTGAGTTTTAAAGCGACTAAACGGACAAACGATTGTAACTATAATATTTTCCATATATTTGCTGTCTAAATGAATAAATAATTTAAATAAAAGTAAAAGTGCCATGAACTAAGTGTAATTTATCCTAACTGGGAATATAAATCATTCTCTTTTCAACAAAGAACAATGTTTGAAACCGTCAGTCACTCCTTAAATTATATGCCTTGTTAACAGCAGATCAACTGACACATGAGTGCAATGCACATTTTCGCAGACAGTTTTGTAAAGTATTTCTTACTGTAGAATATCTTTCATTTTTCATGCAATTATGCTAAACAACGCATATTTTGGTGCTTTCATGTCACAGAATAAATGCTTAATCAGTCATTAGAGGCATGTTGTGGGCTATGTATTGTGTTTAGATCTGAATACAATGGGAGATCCAATCCGATCATGGCGCAAATACAACTTGCATCATTTTTCTCTTACTAGGGTGAGAAAGGAAATATGAAATGAATTGAACAGAAACTTGCTCATTTCACCGTCAACCTTTGTTGGACCAGTCTATGCACGATGTGATGGCACTCTTCATAGGTACATATTTAAAAACAAAACGATGTTTATCTGTCTCTTAGTGGAGGTTTAGTTACAATATTGACCTTTGACTATGAAAATGCTGATTAACAGGACAGACTGGGAAATATGGATGAAAATGACCAGACGTCCCGAAAAATCCAGGCCAGCCCCGAATTATGAGCAGTTGTCCTGACCCCTTTCCGGTTTGTCCCGAAAATTAGACCTAACATGAGTTTTGATTACAGCCTAATTAAACATTCTAATGATCGTTGTGTAGTTCTCTGTACATTGTGTCAAAAGTTGTTATAGCCACAAAGTAACACCCGTCGTGCTCTTTTCCCCTTTTTGTTTTCTTGTGGTTAGTGGAATTTACTGTCAAAGTGTTCAGGCAGCCACGGCTGTCTAGCAACGCCCCTGGCCCTTACTCCCTTGGTGCGGTTCGTTTGGGTTGGTGTGAACACCAGACTCATTCCTGGCTGTCGAAAACGTGTGATCAGATTTTAATCCCAGCACTAGTCGGAAGTGTCAGTATAGTGTCAGTATAGGGCTGAGGATCGTTTTTTTAAAGGAATATGAAAGTTGCGGGCGGGAATGCATAGCCTTCAATGAAACAGGTGAGATTAGGCCTATGTAGCATGGAGCCTAAAAATGTAAAGGGACAAATATCTGTAATGGTAATAATTTACCTTAAAGTATGGCGTACGAAAGTTAAAGTGCCATGACGTGTCAATCGTGGAAACGAAACCTAACTGACTGATTGTTTTTCAGACCCCGTTTCAGGCCAGGATTTTAGTGAGATAGACCTACGGTTTTGGGTCTTCGTACATTGTTTTATTGCTAGTGATTATTTTCATTGTTGATTAACATGCTGTTTATGCTTTCAATGAATTCATTTAGGCCTATTGTTCGGTATTAATGTCAGGAAGCGACTGTCACGTGATTTTCAGTTAGTTTCAGTGATTAGTTTTCAGTCATGTGACTGAACATTCACATTAGCCTACCTGGAGGGCAAAACAACAGACCAACACATCGGCTCACGCAGCAGCTCCCCCGTAGAGACGCCGCAAAAGCAGTTACATTTATTTGGATCACCTCTCAACTTAAGGAAAGAAATATATGAACACACACTGCAAGTGTTGGGCACTTCCGATCCATGTTACAGCATCCCCTGCCGCATTTCTATCGTTAAAAACCGGCAGGTCCCTAACGTTAGTTCGAACTCTCAGGTCCCTGCCGCTGCTCGACTGCAGTAGCCTAATGTTTACGTTTACCTTGTGGGGAATACCTCAGGCTCGTCTATTCGTCGATTTGTGCACCAGAAAGTACAATTACCATCCAGCATTTTGGCAATGCAAAAGTAAACAACTCATAGTAAGAGTGTATCACTTGCTTCCTGGTTGGCAGGCAGCGGATCGTCTTTTTTGCCCACCAAGGGAGCGTTTTTCATGGAATGTAACGTCACGAGAAAACTTTGAACAGCTGTCTATTCCCCTGAGACAACTTACTATGACATTAAACAAAAACGAGCTGGGAATTTACAATTGAGGATCTGGAATAATCTTGAACAGCATTTGCACATTGAGCTTTCATTTCTGGTTTTGTGTGCCTTCCAATAATGTTAATTTTGTTTTAATATCAGCTAGACTCAGTCGCCTGTAAAACGCTTAATTAGGGCTGAACGATTTTGGAAAATAATCTAATTGCGATTTTTTTAACCAATATTGCGATTACGATTTAACGTGCGATTAATTTTTAAGCTCTTTAACTTCTGTAATATTCAAAACGGACAAGCAGTAAATCAGTGTATAGTATGATATTAAATAGTAAACTTAAACTGTTCTTTGTTGTGGGTCAGGCCTGTGTTATGATGAATTAGGTAGAATTATTATTATGAGCAATAAGATATATCAAATTATAATAATATGAGAAAGACAATTTGAGTCAATTCATGGCATTAAATAATAAAATCAGGTCTGCCTTTTCACCACAGGGTACAGTAAGCGCTCAATACAAAATCCACAGTTCAACCACCAATTAATGAATCCTGATCTCGGGACAGACTGGGCCTCTTTCGGCGTTTAGTTTGAAACGCCAATTTTCGCCGGAAAGAGGGGTTTGCCGCAATGTGCTTGTTGTGGATTGTTGCAAAGAGAGCAGCACAGTTGTTGTGTTTATCGCTGTGTGTCGCCTGCCTGTAGAAGTAACATCAGCTGCCGGCTAACACGCAGACAAACAAGCTGCTCTGTTCACTTCGTTCTGTTTGAGGGAGAAAAGTTTCACGGGCGTCGAGAGGTCTGATCTTTTCTATGTAATTTGACTAAAATATTTGCAATTAAACCAGGATTATTAAAGTAACTTAATAAAAGCCCTGTGCCTTAAAATAAGTATAACAACATTGGTAAAATTTTAAGCCTATTCCTCCGACTTACAACCTCCTGCCAATTCAGATCTGTATTGAATATATTTACATTTGACAGCAGCAGTATGTTTACAACAGCTCAACTACAACAAAAACTCAATACCTGGAAACACATATAAACACGTCAGTGCTGATGTAAAATAAATAATATTCCTGACATCAAAGTAAAGAGTGAAGAAGAAATGGCCCTATAAGATTTCAGAAAAATGTATGAATTGTTAAAACAAACATAGGATATATATTAGCTGATTAAACGATTATGTGACCATGAAAAGATGTAAAGATTGTTGAGTGTTTGGGACTGGCTCACTAAGCCAGCTGCACACTAAGAGCTGCAGGTGGAGGAAATAAGATACCAGATTAAAAAACATTTCATACATTTTTCTGAAATCTAATTGGGCCGTTTCTTCTTCACTCTTTACTTTGATGTCAGGAATATTATAAAAGATTAATGCTAGTTTATTTATTTAGATATATGATCAGACATATAGTCAATAAAATTCCAAATATATCTCAGATTCACAATGCAATAATAAAATCATTATCACACTTTTGCATACTGTAGACACACAGCAGACAACACAGACACACACCTCTGTCTGTAGATTTGTTTGTCTCACTCTTAGCCCTGCCATGGCCACCCTCATCCTTTCCCCATTAATGTTTTCTTCTCAGATTATTACCCACACTTTTTAAAATCTGGTATCTTATTTCCTCCACCTGCAGCTCTTAGCGTGCAGCTCTGTGAGCGTCTCCCCAGCAGTCAGCCTTGGTAGATGCTGCAATATCACAGCAGCTCAGTCACTGTGAGCTGGTCCCAAACACTCAACAATGTTTTTACGGTCACTTAATTGTTTAATCAGCTAATATATATCCTATAGTTGTTTTAATATCTGTAGTCACAGATCACCTCCAGTAGTACAGTAACAACAGCAGCAGCAGTAGCTGCATCTATAGCAACCCCTCAATAGCAACTGTTCCCTGTAAGTTATGTCAGCCCAGTGTTTTAAAGCTAGAGTTGGCATTCTCTGTTTCTTTTTGTGTCACAGCATTTGCTGACGTATCGATACAGAAAGATCTCTATATGTGTGTCAACAAGTAAAACATAACAATGTATTTCTATGTCAATAGTTTGAGAAGAGTCCTTTTTAAATCCTTGTTCCATGTGCCCTTTTTATACTTTGAGCACCTGCCCTTCCAAAGGTCTCTCCACGGCCCTGAAGTTACCAGCGGTGGCGGGTGCTACTTTCATTCCAAGCTGTTAATGAATTCATGAGAAACGACAACCCACCGAAGCCCCTGGTGCTCTCTTTGCATGGATTGCCTGGCACAGGCAAGAACTTTGTTAGTAAGCTAATTGCTCAAAACATTTACAAGAAGGGAATGGACAGCAGATTTGTTCATCTTTTGGTTTCCCCACTTCACTTCCAGCATAGAAGTGAAATTGAGACCTACAAGGTATGATAAAAAGTAAACACAATTTAAACACACTAACCTACAGTTTAAATTAAATATACTGATGTTTCTCTTTAGTCTCAGTTACCACAGTGGATCAAAGGTAATCTCACTAACTGTGAACGCTCCATGTTCATCTTTGATGAGATGGACAAGATGCATCCTGGCTTGATTGACAGCATAATGCCGTACCTGGAGTACCACAACAAGTTGGATGGAGTATCTTATCGGAAAGCAATCTTCATCTTTCTCAGGTGAATGGATGATCAATCAGAATGGTTCATTTGATCCAATCTGAGGAAGAAATTCAAAAACACAATGGTGACAGTAGTTTCAGAGGAATTAAAATGTTTATTCATTCCTTTATGTACACAGCGGAGAGAGGAGTGTAATAATGCTGTAATGAAGAAGGAAAATTATCTATCTATCTATCTATCTATCTATCTATCTATCTATCTATCTATCTATCTATCTATCTATCTATCTATTGGAGGCCTTAGAATGAGATTTTGCACAGTTTCTTCTAATTGGCTGGCACAAATTATTTTGAAAGTACATTATTTAAAATGAGTGATATTCCTTAGCAGAGCTAAGTCAGCCTTAGCAGAGCTGTGGTTAGGGTATGGAGCACTCTGGTGCCTATGGTGACAAAAGTGGTTTTTATGTTTTTCACACAATGTTTGCTATGGGAGAAAATGGACAGGCATTCAATGTGAAAAAAATGTCAGTAACGTGCAACATGATTCTTGCTGAACAACAGCGTTTCTGCTAGTCGTGCATGTTTTGTTTCTGCCTTTGTGCAGTGTTTGGTCATACTTTGATATGTTGCAACAGAAAGCCAGTAGCCTATATCCATGATGAAAACCCAACAGAACTGTGACGGATAAAAAACAGTACAGTATCCTTCACAGATGACAATAAAAATAAATAAATAATAATAATAATAATAATAATAATAATAATAATAATAATACCAGCTTTACAGCAATCAATGTAAAATATAGACTTCTGAATGTAAAGAATATGCAACATAAAACAAGTCAAGAAAAAAAATTATGCATCTTAGTGATTTTTAATTAATATATATAACATGAACAAGTCGATGTACAAACCAAATGCATCACACATTGAAGACGTTTTTGTAGCAATGAGGCTAATTTATAGTTCCACGTCAAATGTACAGTGTAGGGATGCCATAAAATCTAACTACACTTAAGTGACAGTTTCCGGCTTGTGCATCTTCTGCCCCAACCGGTTCATGGGTCATACAAACCATCTCCTCTGACACCTTCTCTTATATCTGCATTTTATTAATTTCACTAAAAGTAACTGCTGTTCGACATCAATCAGCTCCAACTCCCAACATGAACACAGTGTATCATAGAAACCCCACTGTGTTTTGGCAGTGTAATTGCAGAGCTACACAGACACCAACACACAAGCATTATTGCTCACGACGGCATGTAGCCTAAACGCCATGCCACGCTATGTTGTAGACTCGATGCAGAATTATAAATTGGCCTAAAGAAGTGAGTTAAAACCAGGAACAGACTCTACGAGTAATTATTTTTATTATCATAACTAAACTGACATTTAAAACTGACACAACCCTGGATATTCATAACATATTTTTTAATGTATAACAGAGGCTAATCTAATATATTTCCTGTTTCTGATTTTCCTTCTAGCAATACTGGAGGGGATATCATTGCAGATAAAGTTTTTGATTTCTGGAAAGCAGGACGAGATCGAGAAGAGATCAAGCTGAACAACCTGGAAACATCACTCTCTGTGTCAGCATTTAACAACAATGATGGTGAGTAGATTACTTTTTTCTCTTTGGTCTTCACACAAAAAGAGATTCTATGAAAAAACTTGATTTAAAACAAAAAAACATATTACTGCCAGTATTCTCCATATTGTCCTGTAGGTGGCTTGAAGTATTCAAGTTTGATTGCCAAGAACTTGGTGGACTTCTTCGTCCCGTTTCTGCCTCTGGAGTACCGGCACATCGTCCAATGTGTCCTGGCCGAAATGAGAGCCAGAGGACTTCGGCCAGACCAGAAAGTGGCAGAGCAGGTGGCCAGAGACTTTCAATATTTCCCTAAATCTTACAGAGTGTTCTCTGTCCAAGGCTGCAAGCTGATACAAAGTAAATTGAATTTCTATGTCAGCGTCTGATGGACGCACAAGATTATTGTGTACTTTAAAAAAAAAGATCAACGCCGTCAAGAACGCCTTCTGACTGATGAGAGGAAGTTAAGCTAAATAATGTAAATATATAAATAAATGAATAAATCTAAATCATCTACATTGGTAAACTGAAGTAAGTGTCCTTTAAATATACAACCTACCTGTGGTGTGTTTGTTTTAAAGGTTGAGTGTGTAAGATTTAATGGCATCTAGCTGTGATTTTGAAAATTTCAACGTCTGGACCATCTGTCCAGTCCACCACTGCCCCCTACCCTTTCAAAGAGTGCAGGACAGCTAAAATGGCTGACACAGCACAAAAGGTGTCATTTTCTGAGACAGCCCAGAGTAGCCAGTTAACAAAATATAGTTACTTAATTACTCAGTGTTACGGCTGCCACTGGCTGCCTTAAGGTAATTGTGTGTGTTCTATTTCGTATAGGCTTCGCCCTCTAAGAGCTATCGCTATTGGGTTCATCCCGCGCGCATGCGCAGTCCTGAAGATTTCTTTCGCGCCCTTATGCCGTGCACGGGCCTCTCTCAGGTCCGCAATTTGGGTATATAATACCGGCGAGACCAGAGATCTGCTCCCCTTTTTTCTTCAGCGCTGCTATAGCAGTCATTCGGAGAGCAGAGTAGCAGCTAAAGAGCAATTTTTCCTCTAAAGGGCTTCTAAAGAGTTTTCCTATGGCTACTCACTGCGTTGAGGTCCGCCGCTCGAAAGGACTCCGCCTCTGCGAGTCATGCAACGCCGGCTACATCTTGGGGTTCGACCCCCACGACCGCTGCGAGACCTGCCTCGGTCCTCAGCACGCCTGCCTGGCTCTGACTCCCCGGGCCTCGTGCCCCGACTGCGCACAGCTGCCTGTGGAGGAGAAGCGACGACGGGTCAATAACTTCGCGGCCCTGCAGGAGGAAGAGGCTGACGATGCTAGCTGGGCTAAGCCAGTTAGCTTCACGGCGGACCTCGCCGGCGGGACTGCCGGCGATGCAGGGCTTGAGTTCTCTGACTCTGCTCCCTCCATTACTGGCTCCCCGCCAGGCTCTCCCCTCTTCCCACTGGAAGACCTGGAGTTTGATCTTGAGAAGGCGGCGTCGCTAGCTCCTGCTCCACTTCCGCCTTCTAGCTTGCCGTCCTGCGGGGCTCTCTTCCGGGATCTCCCCGACATCATCAGGACGGCTGCTGAGCGCAAGGGCGTGCCGATGCTGGCTGAGGCTCCTGCACCTGCTCCTAGCGCCATGCTCGGCGACATCTACCAGCCAGAGCAAGAGTCCAAGCAGCTCCCCGTGTGGCCTCTTTTCCCGCCGCTTCGGCCCTTTCTCTCCGCAGCGGGGGCCGAGCCTGGGAAGCTGAAGGCACTGGTGGCGAGGTATGTCAACTTCACTAAAGTTGAGGGCTTCACCGGCCGTGGTTTTCCCTCCATCCCACCTCTGGAGCCTAGCCTGGCAGCCATCCTGCTGCCTAAAGCCACCTTCTTCGGCAGAAGGAAGCCGACTCCGCCCTCCGCCCGCGACCAGGTGACGGCGCGAGTCACCGACCGAGCCCACCAGTGTGCCGCCCAGGCAACAGCTGCCATCAATAACATCTCTCTGCTGGCCTCGGCCATGTCATCTGCCGCAGCCCAGCCCGACGCTCTTTCCCCCGAGCTGGCCAGCGAGTTTGGGAAAGACACGGCCGCCGTTTTGTCGCTCTCCACAGCGGTGGCGGTCGCCCTGTTCCGGATCATGCCGTGGTTGACTATGCTGCAACGTAACATGTGGCTGCACATGTCCCATCTGCCGGAGCAGATCAGGAAGGAGTTACTGGACGGCCCCATCAGCCCCGGTGGGCTGTTTGGGCCGCTTCTCCAGGATGCTATCACCCACCTGCAGCAAGCTTCGGATGAAGCAGACAAGGTGAAGCGGCACACATCTTGGAGCAGAGCCCCACCTCAGCATCCGCGACACTCACAGGGCTCCTGGCGTGATCGCCGTGATTCCCGCCCTGCTGCGGCTGCGCCCCCGCCGGCTCCAGCCCGGGACAGGGCGATCGCCACCGCTACCTCTGCACAGCGCCGCTCCGCCGTCAAGAACAGGTGGCTTGCTCCTGGTCCAACCCCCCAGCCGACCCTCCCCGCAAACAGCGGAGGTATTGACGGGACGCGGGGGACGTGTGTTTTCTTCCCGGAACAGCCGGACACAACGGCTCTTTTCAGAGCCAACCAAATGTCAAAGAGCATGTTCCTCACAGTCAGTGTGCCGCTCTCTCCCCTGAGCCTGCAGCTGAAAAAGCACACGTTTCCCACACACAATCGAGCTCCACTGCGCACACACACGCTGCGTCAGTTGTTGAGCCACTGTTGTCCCTCTCTCACATTATCATGAGTGGGAAACATCCACATCAGATAAACACAACAGCCCATCCACACTCTCTGCCTCTCTGCGGCCTCCCCACCTCTCACCCATCAGTGCGTGTCAGTGGGGGTTTTTCACCGTGGCATGAGTCGGACACCGAGAATGGGCGGCCGGAGTGGTTTACACTGTCGCCGCCGCAGCAGCCCTTTCATCTCAGCCCTCCCATGGGCCGTGTCGAGCGGCACTGTAGCTCACACAGCGGCAGAGAGGGCTTTTCTCAGGCTGTCGGAAATGTCCGCAAAGGCACCTCAGATTTTTGCTCGCCCGCTTTCAGAGCGTTGCTGCGCTGCCCATGAACGAGTGGATGGCGAAACTAATAAAGAAAGGTTACACTCTCCAATTTGCCAGTCCTCCCCCTCCTTTCAACGGGGTGCTGGAGACTGTCATGTCATCACAGTCAGAGGCGACTGCTCTGATGGCAGAAATAACAGAGCTCATGAACAAAGGAGCTATTTCCAAAGTCCCGCTGTGCGAGGAGAACGAGGGTTTTTACTCCCGTTACTTCCTGGTGCCCAAGAAAACGGGCGGGATGAGACCGATCCTGGATCTCTCCCTCTTCAACAAATGCATAATGAGGAGGCCCTTCCACATGCTCTCAGTCAAGCACGTATTGGAATGTGTACGTCCCGGGGACTGGTTCACGTCCATCGATCTAAAGGACGCTTATTTCCATGTCCCCATCATCCCCAGACACAGGAAATTCCTGCGTTTCTCTTTCAGAGGGGCCCACTTTCATTACAACCGCCTGCCTTTCGGCTATTCTCTGGCCCCACGCGCTAATGCCCCTCTCAGCTAGTTTGCCAACCGCCAATAAAAAAGAAGAAGAAGTCGAAATTTGAGGGGGGAAAAAAGTGGGCTTATTGACGACGTTGTTCACTGACAGAGTAGCCTATCCACTTCCACACACGTAGCTGTCACACGACAGTCTCCTTTGTTAGGTTATCCGTGGCACTATCCACTCGCCATAGTCTGTGGAAGATATTTGCACAGCGGCATCGTGGGCTTCTCCCTGCCCCTTTATTCGCTTCTATTTACGTGATGCGTCTGGGTTTTCCCTAACGCACTCGGTACTGAGTGTTCTGGAGGCCAGGCGCAACGCTGCTGGCTCGGGGCACATTACGCACACATAAGCTCCCTGTAAGGAACCGGTAAGGCTCCTATTGCCACGGGCTGTTGGGGCTCTACTCGGCCTTAGTTGCGCTCCAGTTGGACTGTCACAATGCGTAACAGCCGTCCTTACTGTTCCCTCAACATAACCCCGCAGTGTGCGTCTGTGTGTGCTTTTACTCTGGGCTCTCTCGTGCGCCACGACTTTCCACACACACACATATTGACGTGGTGTGTGTGTGTGTGGTTCCACTCTCACGCCTGCTCTGCTCGCTTTTGGGACTGGTTACAATGCGTAACTCTCGTTCCAATTCCCTCACAGCAGCAGGTGTAAGGAATGTGAGTGATGTGTTCAGCCATCCTGTTATCTGATGTAATGCGGATGGTTAACTCCATGTTGGACTTGTCTGTAGCGTACCGAGTACGTACTCGGGGGTGAAACCGGTTACATCTGCACCACAGTCCATTATAAACCACATAATAATAGATGAAGTTTATACAAACATTGACAAAGAAAACACCTTACAGTGTGGCTGCGCAAACTTGGTGAATCAACATTGTAAAAAAAAATGACTAAGGAAAATATGAAATATCATGACTAATTTGCGTTATCATTCAGTGCCATAACGTATAGTTGTATCAACAAATATGTTTTTAGTCAACAAATGACAATATTTCAACAATATTCAGTTTTCACATCAAACTGGAGGGATAATAACTAAATATTTTAAATTCTAAATTTAAGTAAACTAAAATAAAGTGATATTTTAGACATTTAGTGATATTTTAAATAAAAAAATGAAATAAAAAGGGTAGCTTGAAGTGAAGTCTTAACCAATTTTAAAACACTCAACTCATCAAATGAACAGCTCTGTTGCAATCAACAACAGAATGCCTCCTCTCTTTCATTCCCTCTTATAAACCTCTTTCCAACTTTCTCTTGTTCAGTGAGTGTCATGGACCAAGCAGTTAAGGCAGGGCACAAGGTCAAGGATTTGTAAAAATTTGGCTTTATTTAGCCTACAAATCAAACAAAGTTCCAAATCATATTACACAACAAAAAGTAACAGAATTAATTAAAATGGGTCTTAACTGAGGTCAACATAACAAACCACAACATATGTCTGAACGCAACAAACCTGACCTCCTGAATGAGACAAAATGGGGGTATATATACACACAGGCTAGCCTACAACACACACAAAGGGGGAAAAACTTAATTGACTACAATTAAAAAGACCCAAAATAAACCCAACAACCAACCATAAGAATATACTGTACAAACAAACTCTACTGAAACCCAATATTAACCAAAAAAACCCAAAATATCCACATGCTGCTGCGTTATTAAAATCTTCAGAGTTCAGAGTCCCTCTGCCCACTGCCAGGAGTTGGTTCCTTCCACTTCCTCTGATGGAGTATAAAAGGCGCTCCCAAACTCCAGCACCCCCTTTGGCAGAGGACTCGAAAGCAGCATGTGGAGAAACAAAAAACAGGTATAAATCACTAAACAATTTTTCTCAAATGAATATTAACCAAAATGCGTGCACTCAGATTGGAAATAATGATTGAAAAGAATAAAAATATCTACAAAAAAATTTCTTTGTGATTTATTTGTAAAAAAAAATAAAGGCATTACCGCCACTTTAGGTGTTGGCGGTTGGTAGAACCGCCACAGTGAGAAACGTGAGCTCTAGCTTGTCCTGCCAGCTAGCATTGGAGATCTACGAGATATTCTGGTTCTGAACGGCCCGTGGGAGAAATGTACATGTAAAAATCTCTACATTCTTGTGAAATGTCTTTTCATTTTCGCCTCCTCTCTCCTTGTGCGTTTCCAAAACGTCTCCGGTGCAGAGCCCTTTAAAAGACAGAGTCGCGTCATCTCCGTTCACTCCAATGGACCAGTTTTTCACAGCAATGGCGGATCATGGAGCGTCCGAATAGTTCCCGGAAGTTAGCATGAAATGCTAGCAGCGCAGCAGAGCAGCAATAGAAAATGCTATCTGGGATGCACGTTTGAAAGGTAAGATGTGTAAAAAATGAGATTATATATTTTTAGCAAAACTGAATTAAGTTAACATGTGCAGTGAAACATGTTAGTGGATTTCCCCCACTAAACTACAAGATTCAGGGACATTTACGGTTAACAAATTTACATACTGGCAATGGATAAAGTTAGCAGCAGACAATAAACTGGGGCAGCCTATTAATTTATTTTAAAATATGTATTTTTGGGGGGTGGTATTAGCTTATGAGCTTATTTTCCACGCAACAATTCAGGTTTATTTACCCACATTAATACATAGTGGCTGAATGCACCATATTGGTGAACACTCAATTCTTACTGGATATGTTTACTCTAATTATATAATTACTTTGTACAAATTCATATCACATCATTATCAAAGTTCCTGTATGTGAGAAGTGTTTAAAAAAACAAAACTAACAACTTATAGAGTAACTGATGCCAACATCAGCTGCAAAAGCTGTTAATGAATTTCCAAAATTTAACAATCCATAACTTTCTCAATCAAACCTGTAGTCGTTTACAGGTTGAATTGAGAGCAACTGGACTTCTTCTGAAATGTCCAGATGCTCCCAATTCAACTTTTCTTGGATAAACATGACCTGGATGAATCTTTACAGATGTGTAGGTTTGTCTAACCCTTTCTCTTGTTCTCCCTCTCTCAGTACAAGAATCACAGAGGTTCAGTGGAGCCTGAAGATTATCTGCCGTGATGTTTTTAATAAAACAAATATAAAGCCAGTGATGTGTTGTTTCTTTGTGGAAAAAGTACTTCACATATTTTATTGTAACCTCTGTAGGGATTGTAAGGTCGCTCCTGACCTGATTTAACCATTTTTTCCATGTCAGCTGGGAAACCAAACATTCATACTCATTTTTCTGACAGTTCACAGAAACAAACCACTTAACATGCTGTTTTCAAGTTTATTGGAGATTTATTAAATTAATATACAATAGTCACCTGTCTGTTCTATCTGAAGTCATAGAGATTACATTAGTCAGTAAGCTCAATTAACCCTGGTACCATGGAATTACTAAAAGGTATGTAAGAAAAGTAAATGTCGTCTGAATTTTATACGTGCAACACTTTCTAATGTAAGATTTGCCAAAAATGTCCAGAAGGTAGGTGATTGTAGCTGTTGTCATTTTGAATTGCCCGCCTAGGAATTCCGGGAGCTATCAGCGGTCTCCATGAACCACGTGACGATGTAGCATTTTGGACCCCCGCTGACGCGACTCTCTCTTTAAAGGGCTCTGTTGTAGCCCTACTGGTTTTCAAACTGACTGGTTGCCATACGCGTGCGCGTGTTTTGCGCAGCAGCTGCGGACTGACTCCGTCCACACATTCGTCACACATTCACAAACATGTTCCTGGCGAGTTTCAAGTCGCATCTTTAATCTACTGTGGCGATCATGATTGTATAAGTGAGCTCTACATTACAGCCACATACGGAAAAAGAAATGAAAGAAAATAGACTTTTTACAAAATCGCGTCAAGCTGGATTCGAACTCACCTGAGCAAAAGGTAACGTCACATTAGGTTTCCATGTTACCTGCGAGCTACCCGAGCAATTGGAGATGCTTGACTTCCAGTCACGTATATATTAAGCACGTCAACATGCAGCTAACACTTTGTTTGGGCTGGTCTAAAACAACTGGTTACCTTGAGGTCTTAAAAATACCAGAATGTGTTTTTCTCCTCGGGGCTTCGGCAATATTGACCCCTGTATGACAGCCCCTATACACACTATCATACGGGAATACTGCATTACCCAGGAGGCACTTTGTGACGCTGCGTTCCAGGCAATTCGGAACTGGGAAAATTCCAACCTCCAAATAGAAAAATTATCCTGGAACGCCACTTGAAATTGGATTTCCTACTTGTGAACTCTGAGAAAAAATTTGTAACCCGACTTCACAAGTAGCAGCTGAATAACGTCACAAAACAATGACAGCGCCCATGGAAGCACACATTGTGTTTGGTAAAGCATTTTAACTAAAAGGCAACAAAACGTATATGTGCATGTATTTAAATTAAAATAATACATACGATCATATAGTAAAACCTGTTCTGCATGTATATTGATGTAGAAATATGTTTTGCACATTAGGTAGCTGGCTACAGTAAAGAATCTCATAAAGTAATATTTTCTGCATAAAAGTTAGGCTATTGTTAAAATGCCAAAACATTAGAAAGTGTAACAACAACATTGACTGACTTGAGGGCTACCAACTTACAGAACCAGTAATGTATGCTATTTATGTCAGTTGTTGCAGTTAAACTGCCATCCTTGTCATTAACACCTAAAGCCCTGCTGAGGGTGCAACTGTGTGTAGGCTACACCTTGGCTGTGTCCGAAATCACCCACTACTCACTATATAGTGGACTATATAGTGAGCTCGCCATTTTGTAGTGCTGTCCGAATGTATAGTGAGGATTATTATGCCCTATATAGTCCACTCAATGTATCCCAGAATGCATTTTGAAAAGTAGTGTACATCCGATGGTCACCAACCAAGCCGTATATACCATGCATCGCGCTGATAGAAAAAAAATGACAATCCGACGGTGTTACGTCCCAGCTCACTAGGGGAAAGGGGACGTACGCATAATTGGGGGCTCGTCTGGGAGAAATTAATTGAACTGCGTGGAAAAGCTATCTGTTAACCAGAGTTAAGTGGTCGCGCACTTGATTGTGAAAGGAGTGTGCAGCTGACTAATTGGGCTCCATGGCTGCTCGTTTTGATTTGGATACCTTTTTAGCCAATCCGACCCTTGAGCAGCTTGATGCTTGTCGTAAGGATGACCTAAAATGTATAGCAAGCCACTTCAGGATCACGGTAGCTAAAACCTTGTTAAAGAAAGATCTTAAGGCCCAGATCATTGATAAATTGGTGGAGCAAGGAGAGATTGCGTTACCTGAGCAGGCTCAGCAGCAAGCTGAGTTAGCGGCGCTTCCTACAGACATCCCTTCAGAGGAAAAGGATGTGACAGTCTCTGGGGTGGCCGACGAGGTAGGTGAGCGGATGAAAACGCCGTTCACTCTGCCACGTTATGATCCATCCCCATTAAGCAGTGCTCGTTCCAGAGATGAGGCTCGGCTAAAGTCCGACTTGCCCGTCTCCAGCTTGACGCTGAGGAAAAGGAACGGAAACAGCACATGCAACTCCAGCTGGAGGTAAAGAGACTTGAGATTGAGGCTGATAAGGAAGTGAGGATACGGAAGCTTGAGCTTGAAAACTCAAAAGTGGAGAAAGAACCTCCTGCTGCTCCAGGTACACCCCTCTCCTCTCCTGCCATTGATCCTGTTATCAATTCGACAAAAGTGAGTTTTGATGTGAGTAAGCATATAGCTTTAGTGCCTACTTTCCGTGAATCTGAAGTGGACTCATATTTCAGCGTGTTTGAACGCATTGCAGCCGCATTAGAGTGGCCGCCTGGAGTTTAGTCACTCTTACTCCAGTGCAAGCTCCATGGTAAAGCTCAAGAGGCCATTGCAGCGTATCCTTAGAGGACAGTTTAGATTATGAAGCTGTTAAGACTGCCATTTTGCGTATATATGAACTGGTTCCCGAGGCATATCGACAAAAGTTTAGAGAGCACCGAAAAATGCCGAACCAGACATATGTAGCTTTGGCTAGGGAGAAAAGTGTTCTTTTTGACAAGTGGGCCGCTGCCTGTAAGGTGACAGATTTTAATTCCCTGAGGGAATTAATCCTGGTGGAGGACTTTAAAAAGTGCCTCCCTGACCGCATTGTTGTGTATTTAAATGAGCAGAAGGTACACACACTGACAGCAGCTGCTGCTTTATCTGACGAGTATGTGCTGATCCATAAGACTGCTTTCTCCTCAGTCTCAGGTACCGGATCACGTCGTACCCCAGGCTCACAGTCTAGCCCAGTTAAAGTACAGCCTGTGAAACCTGATGAGCGGGAGTGCTACTATTGCCATCAACGAGGCCATGTCATTGCAAACTGTTTAACTTTGAAACGTAAGGAGCAGACCCCGCGAGTTCCCCAGCCAAAGGGAGTTGGTCTGATTAAAGTTGAGTCCCATGTAACCGGCAACATTGATAACTGTGATAATATTGATGTCTGTTTCAAACCTTTTGTTTTCGACGCCCACATTTCTCTTACCGGGTTGCCTGCAGACCAGCAGCCTGTTAAAGTTTTAAGAGACACTGTGTGCTCCCAATCGGTGATCTTAGTGTCAGCATTGTCTTTCACAGAGCAGACTGCATGTGGTTTTGGCTCAGTGCTGCGTGGCATTGAAATGGGCTATGTTCCTCGACCTGTACACCTTGTCCACATCCAATCTGATTTAATCACTGGATGTTTCCTGTAGCTATCTGTCCGGAGTTGCCAATTCAGGGCATCGTAATGCTAATGGGGAATGACATTGCTGGGGGTAAAGTGACACCTAACTTAGAAGTGCTGGACTCACCGCGGTGTAGCGGGTCCCACACTGACACCAAGAATTCTGCAAATGTGTTCCCTGCTTGTGTGGTTACACGTGCCCAAGCCCGAAAGAATAAAAGTGATTCTGACATGTACTTGTCCGATAGTGTGCTTATGCCAGTGTTTGCAGGTGAAGCTGACTTAAAGGAAGTGCAGAAACCTGACATGAGTTCTCAGCCTGGTGAGGTTCAGACAGAGAAGTCTTCGGCACCCAACTGTTTGCCAGTCACCCGAGAACGCCTCGCTGCTGCACAGAGAGCAGACCCCACACTCCAACGATGCTTCTCCAATGTGGTGAGTGACATCAGCAGAGCAAGTGGTGAGAAAATAATCTATTCTCTAGACAAAGATGTTTTAGTGCGCAGATGGTCCCCTCTGTTAGCTACCGACTCTGACTGGGATGTTGTTTATCAGGTAGTTGTACCTTCGGTTTATAGACAACATGTGCTATCGGTAGCCCATGAAAGTAAATGGTCAGGACACCTAGGAGTCACTAAGACATACAGGCTCATCCTCAAGCACTTCTTTTGGCCGGGGATGAAATTGGATGTAGCCAGGTTCTGTCGTACTTGTCATGTATGTCAGATGGTAGGTAAACCAAACCAGGTTATTCCCCTTGCGCCCTTGTGTCCGATTCCTGTGATGGAAGAACCTTTTGACCGTGTCTTAATAGACTGTGTAGGTCCCTTACCCCGTACTAAGAGCGGAAATCAGTACCTACTCACAGTTATGTGCACAGCTACCCGTTTTCCTGAAGCCATTCCACTCCGCACCATAACTGCTCGCGTCATAGTGAAAGCCCTGACTAAGTTATTTTCTACGTTTGGGTTACCGCGGGTAATCCAGTCGGACAGAGGTACAAATTTTCAGTCCAATCCAGGGTGGGAATTATGTAATTATAGGGGCAAGGCCATTTGGCCTCCACCTTTTCTTTTTTTTTAGGGGCACCTAGGCCATATGACAGGGCACAAAGGCCATTGAGTACAATTCGATGGTTTTCCCATTCAGATTGATACCATAACATCCTAATTTGGAATAAGACATGGATTATGACTTTTTTAATAAAAAAAAATTTAATGAGAGAGAACCATTTCATCCAGAAGGTATTCATCCTAACAATAGAAACAACATAAATGCCAATAAAAGCATTTAGAAACACAAATGCCAATAAAATCATTCAAAAAGTTCATTCAGTCCTCTATATCATGTGTAATGTGAGTGTGTGAGAGAGAACCATTTCATCCAGAAGGTATACACCCTTAACAACAATAGAAACAACACAAATGCCAGTAAAAGCATTCAAAAAGTTAATTCATCCATTACATGTGAGAATGTGTGTGAGTGAGAGAGAGATTGATTGAGACAGAGACAGAGAGAGAGAGAGAGAGAGAGAGAGAGAGAGAGAATTCTTAAATGAAATGTATGGGGGTGATTGATATTTTATATGTAGTGGGATTGTTGTTATGTTATATGTATGATGCTTTGGCAATATTGTTCAGCAGTCATGCCAATAAAGCAAATTGAATTGAATTGAGAGAGAGAGAGTGAGGGAGAGAGAGAGAGTGAGGGAATGCAGTGGATTATTTCAATCAGACTCATCACTTGAAAGAGAATCTGACTCAGGGTCAGGGTTGGAGTTCAGTCAGAGGAGATGTTTGTTGTCCTTACGTACCTAACAGCTAGCTTAGTTCACCATGCAAAAATGGCAAATACCGGTAATACCAAATGTTACGTTCAGTCAAATCCTACCACATTAATCAGTTACTTATCATATCAAAACAGCTTAGCTCGTTTGCTGTGCAAATGCTTACCTGAGTGAGTGTCGTTCTTCTGTATGTGCTAACGTTACATGCTTCTTGCACTGCTGTTTTGAGGCGTGCGCGTGAGATCATCGATGTGATTATGACACTTACCGTACCTGCGCGAATCCACGAACTAATTGAAGTTCAGAGACCTACTTGGGTGGCTCGCTGTAATTCAAAGCAAGCCCACTATGCCGCACTGAAGCTTTATACATGGAACTTGGACAGGGCCAGGGCACACAGGCCACTGTGGCCGTACGATGATTTTTTTTTCACGGGGCATGACGGCCAAAGTGTAGGGCAACGGCGGCCATGGCGCGTGGCCGCGGTATAATTCCCACACTGGTCCAATCTATTCAAACAAGTGCTCAAAACACTAAACGTGCAGCACGTTGTTTCGTCTGCTTACCATCCGGAGTCGCAGGGTGCATTAGAACGTTGGCATCAGACGTTAAAGTCCATGCTTCGAAAATTCTGTGAAGAGAATGGGACAGATTGGGATGAGGTGGTTCCCTTCGCCTTGTTTGCCGCCCGTGAAGCTGTGCAGGAATCACTAGGGTTCAGTCCTGCACAGCATGTATTTGGACACACGCCCCGTGGGCCACTTAAAGTGCTGCACGACCAGTTCTTGTCTCTCGCGTCATCGCCCACTAAAAACGTGTTAGACTATGTTTGCCAGTTCAGAGAGCGCTTACACCAAGCTAATGCCACTGCTAAGCGGCTTCTCTCCTCCTCACAAGACGTGATGAAACGTAGTTATGATCGCTCTGCTGTCCCCCGCCGTTTCCAAAGAGGCGATAAGGTTTTGGCGTTGCTACCTGTTCCTGGTTCTATTCTCTCCGCCAAGTTCTCTGGTCCCTATGAGGTCCGAGGGTGTTTAGGTGGTACAGATTATGTGCTTAATACCCCTGAGAGGCAGAAGAAAACTAGGGTCTGTCATGTGAACATGCTAAAACTGTATCATCCTAGGGAGGAAGTTACAGTTAGCACGAACAATGATCAGTCCGTGCCGACACCTGTTACATCCCATCCAGGTGTTGCTGCCATTGTTGTAACTGGGGCTGCCTCTGCTCTTGACCCTGATGATCTGCGGCCGCGTCATCCAGAGTATACGAGCAGCCGGCTTCCTAACTCCGAAGCCATCACAGCCCTACCATCTCACCTACAACACCTGACTGCTACCCAGCAACAAGATGTTGTAAACCTAGTTGAACAGTTCACATGTCTGTTTAGTGATGTGCCCACCAAAACCCATATCATTCAACATGATATCGAGGTAAGCAACCCCCGGCCTATTAAAGTTCATCCATATCGTGCTAATCAGATGAAGCGTGAGTTGATGAAGGGAGAGGTACAGTACCTTCTCGAAAATGGATTAGCTAAACCCAGTACTAGCGCTTGGAGTTCGCCCTGTATTGTGGAGGCTAAATCTGATGGCTCGCCTCGTTTCATTACAGACTTCCGTAAAGTGAACTCTGTTACGGTTCGTGACTCTTACCCCTTGCCGCGTTTAGAAGACTGTGTTGACAATCTCGGTAACGCCAGGTTTGTGAGTAAGTTAGACCTTTTGAAGGGATATTGGCAGGTGCCTCTGACTGACCGCGCTTCCAATATTGCTGCTTTTGTTACCCCCGACCATTTTCTACAGTACACCGTTATGGCTTTTGGAATGTGCAATGCGCCGGCCACATTCCAGCGGTTAATTAATACTGTGATTGCTGGAGTCAGCAACTGTAATGCATATTTAGACGACCTGATCATTTACACTGACTCTTGGGATGAACACTTGCGTGTCCTCAAACAGGTTTTTGGCCGTCTGGCCCAGGCCAACCTCACTCTAAACTTGTCTAAGTGTGAGTTTGGGAAGGCCACAGTCACCTACTTAGGGAGGCAAGTTGTGCAGGGGCAGGTTCGCCCCATTGAAGCTAAAGTTGCTGCCATTACTGCGTGTTCTGTGCCCACCACTCGTAAGGCGATCCGCTCATTTCTAGGCATGGCAGGCTATTACCGGAGTTTCTGCCGAAACTTCTCGACTGTTGTTCAGCCACTAACCCAACTTCTTAGTCCTAAGGTTGACTTTGTATGGACCCCGGAGTGTCAAGCTGCATTTGACAGTGCCAAGGCTCTTTTGTGTCATGCTCCTGTGCTCGCCGCTCCTGATCTTACTAGGCCGTTCAAGCTAGAGGTTGATGCCAGTGCCGTTGGGGCTGGCGCTGTCCTGCTTCAGGAGGATGCTGAGGGGGTGGACCATCCTGTGTGTTATTACTCTAGAAAGTTTAACAAACACCAGCTCAATTACTCTACTATAGAAAAGGAAACCCTTGCTTTGCTGTTGGCCTTGCAACATTTTGAGGTATATGTTGGCTCTAGCTCTCTGCCAGTAGTAACCTATACCGATCACAATCCCCTTGTGTTTTTGTCTCGCATGTACAACCATAACCAGCGTCTCATGCGATGGGCCCTGATAGTACAGGACTACAACCTAGAGATCCACCACAAAAAGGGATCCGAGAATGTGTTGGCTGATGCCCTTTCTAGGCTGTAGGTGTATGAAGCAAAATGTGATTAAGTTGTTCTGCCCATCTGTACCTGTTTGGCAAACTTTACAGTTTGTATTTTAAGGGGGGGATCGTAACAGACGGCAATGACGTAAATAACGGCGCCGAAATAACGATCGGGGTAGTGTCCGAAAGTGTTGTTTTAATAATGCGAGTGAGCTCACTATATAGTGCTCTACATACAACTCCCTACATAGGGGGTGCGGAGTAGTGAATGAGAGGGGATTTCGGACACAGCCCTTGTCACGATCAACCATGATTTTCGTTCACTTTCGGCGTCATGTAACACCATGCATCTGGAACGCTTTGATGTCATGAGTCTGAAGTTTCAACTGGGAAAAATCCCTGTTCCGACCAGTCTCGAACGCAGCAATATGGCCCTAAATAAATTGCATTACCCAGGAGGCACTTTGTGACGCTCACCTGTTCCCGTAACGTCAAATCAATCCAGCTTGTTTGGCAACTTTTGCAAACATGGGACACGTGAAAAATGTTGCTCGACTAGATCCCCTTGTCAGAAATTACTCCCATAACAAAGCTATTAGTCAACTGAATCAGAGAGGTCTTACAGTGCTAAGATTTACCAGATAAAAAACTTCAGGAGTTAAGTGGTTTTGACAATGAAAGCAGCGCACTTCTATTTGTACTTATACATTTTTTCGACAGCCAGTATGCTGGTAAAAACGTGTTTTGAAATAAAACAGGTTAAGACTGGAACTGAGATTGGAATACCATCGGAAACCTGCAGCCGGGAATGGATAAACTTCAATCCATGGGGTGAGCATGAGCAGTTTGTAAATGTGTAAAAGAATTTGTTATAAGGTGACTCAAGGGAAAAAACATCTTTAAAGGTAAAATTACCTTTATAGATATGTACACCCTTAGTCTTAATTTATTTACATTAACGTGCAGTTTAGACAACAAGGAAAGTGTGAGAGGGAGAGGAATTCATCAGGAATTCTCTTTTTTCAACAAGGAAAAATGTCTGGCCCCTTCAGGGATAATCCTAGGAAGACTCTTCATAGTCCTTTTCAAAGACACCTGTCCCTCCAAATTTCACATTTATGGCCATGGTTAAGAGTCACTGTTCACAATACAGGATAGCCAGGACTGCTCAGCAAAGCTCGGACTGAGCATTCGAGTAGACGCTCCAAGTCTGGTTACAATAGGGTAAGATAAAACTATTGTACGGGAATTTATGTAAAATTGTACATAAAGACACAAAAGTAAATATTTATGAAAAAACAATGGATTGACGTATCAAAATTCTTTTGGTAACTTCAGATCAGCGAATTCTGGAGATGATCCTGCCACAGTTGACCAAACAGGCAATATAACTATTGTTATAATAGTGCTGCAACTATTATAACTAGGGCTGGGTATCGAGTTCAATACTTTTTAGGCACCGACCGAATTGCTTCAATACCACCGAGTATCAAAAAATGCCTTGTCTTTCGGTACCAAAGTTTGATACCTAAAGGTTCTTGTTAACGCCAATGAGCCAATCAGCATGCAGCATTCTTGATGTGCCCACATCTAAAAGTGATTGTAATTGGCTGTAGTGATGTAAACACTAGCTCACGCCGGTTACGCACAGAGACGTAAAAGACGTGGAGAAAATCAAACGTGTGGCTTGATGCAATATTTGCGACATAAGATAATTGCTGCTAAGAGCGCCGGCACGACAAACCTGGTGAAGCCCTTGACTGTGCGTGAATAAACTTAAGAGCAGAAAGCCGCTCCGTCTTTGCTGCAACAAGACAGAGCTGGTGCATCATCGCCTCAGCCCTGCTGCCACCGAGCCTGCTTCAACACGCCCACCGTACGAGCAGCGTTGGGCAGCAGCGTACAAGTAGCACCGTTACTAGTTTAGCTACATTTCTCAGTAGCTTGGTGGCAGCGTCGCTGTTTTCTGAATCAAATCAAAGCTCTTTTATTGACAGAGTAGCGCGGCAGCTTCCACACACGCTACATTTTACCAAGTGTTTCTGAAGGATCAGTTAAGTGACGCCACCGCCGCGCACGGACCTGCATGTGCAGCCGGCGGGAGATGACGGTGACATCCGGTACCGATATTTGGGCTTATGTCTGCGACTTTGCTGCAGATGGATTAAAGACGCGTGGCTGAGTTTCCTTTCTATTGTGATAGTCGCCTGGACACCTCTTCCTCTAGTGAGGAGGAAACTTTGATATGTAGAGGCAGAAACTTGTTTCCATGAGAGATTTTTCTCTCTCTCTCTCTCTGGCCTGTTGCCATGAATCTTTAGGTTGCCATGGTGCCAGAGCACAAATTCACATATAAACAATAAAAAATATATAATTAATAAACAATGAAATGCCATTATAAAAACTAAAATAATAGGAATAAAAACAACAAAAACACAATATAGGCTGATGTTACATTGAAAATATGTCTTGCTTTTTTCAAAGGAACAATTATTAAAATAAACTATTAATGATAATAATGTGATAATTAAGTTACTCTATAAAAACAATGGTTCTCCGTATGTTGAGAAAATATACAAATTTTATACCAATAAAATTGGTATCGGAAAAGGTATCGTTCAGGAACCGGTATCGAAGTTGAGGTATCGATATCGGTATCGATATCGAAAATCTTTGAACGATACCCAGCCCTAATTATAACTATATAGTTGCAGCACCAGAGGCTGCAGTTCTAGCACCCCCGCAGTCCTGGGACTCACAGCCGAAGAGGGTTAACCAGTCGATATGCATATAATCAATATCTTACACCCTGTGATGGTTAGGTTTAGGGTAATTGGCTTTGGGGGGATGTCAAGAAAACATAGCAATCTAGTTCCAGTCCTGGGGTTGCGGTCCTGAAACTGCAGCCTCCGGCCTTACAAGGCCTCTGGTGGGTGCAATTTGCAACCCACCTGCCAATATTGGTGAGTTTTTGTCTAGCAGTTTTTGATATGGCATCACTTTCTGTTTTGACTGTAACATACAGGAAGTTGGTCCTTTGCTACTTGGACATTTTTTGTTTCGTTTACATTTCCTGCAGATTGGTCTCATCGCATATTTTGTGAAAACAAAAATTATATAAATGGACGTGGCCTATATCATGACATGCAGCTCAATTCAGGGAACATGTGGATTTAAAGTTTATGAATGTGCAAAGTACAATGTAGGAGTTATGGACCAAATGTGTTTACTTTGATTATAGCACCACCTGCTGGTTGACATGTCATATTTTGCCCCTGAGGTGTCCTGCAGCAGTCTATACCAGCCCTGTGAATTTCACTTACAGAATGTTTACGTTTTAGGCTGTAGTATTGCTTTTACTTATGGAAAAAAGGATGGGAAAAAAATCTGACCGATTTCACCACTGATACTGGAATCCAAACAATAGGTCTCCAGCAACTTCGCTGCTTCAATCTCTTATAAAGTGCTTTCCTGACATAATCAAATTGTTTATCAGAATATCCAAGTTTTTCTCCTTCAAAAGATCTCCAGTTCATCACATTTAGAGGGTGCAACATTATACCTTTAAGAAGTCCCCAATGTGGACCTAGAGAACACCCAGTAACTATACATTATGTCTCAGAACGTCAAGTGTGGAGCACTTCATGAATATTTATTTAAATCGCATCATGAGCGACAGAGCTTACTTCCTGTTGCCAGTAGGTAGCGCTATGACTATAACTGAATATTGGCTTGTAAATGTTTACGGGGTGGGCTTCCATCTGACTGTTTCATGGCGAAGCAGAGAACTTCTCTGCCACCACATGGATATGCCGTTGAAGGAAAACTCACGTTTTATAACATGACAGGGTTGGACTCTTATCAAGCATGTAATATTTGGTAAAGATGTTAGCATGTACTCACTGAAGTTACAACAACTTCCTGTTTCATGGTGAATCATTGATTTTGGAGGCAAGTCACGGGCACTCCGTTCCAAGAAAACTCATCATTTGTACAACTTTTAATCTTCAAGGGGATTAGGCTAACGAAACTTTGCTGCCACGCCATGGATACACCGTAGAAGGAAAACTGACACGAATTACAACCTGACTTCATCAATGTGTTAAGAGTTTTTTGAGGTACTTTTGAAGTAGATGTAACCAACCTACAAGAAGTGCTTCATCACAGTATAGAAGTAATCACTTCCTGTTTCCAGCAGGTGGCGCTATGACTATGAGTGAATACTTGCATGTAGAGACATAGCCCCACTCATTTGCATAATGAAGCAAAAAATGCAAAGAAATGGAAAAAGGGGAGACAGAAATAAATACCATTGGGTAGAAATGCAAAAGAAGAAAAAACTATTATTATTAGGGGTCCAAGCCCGAAGTGGCCTGGGAACCCGCGATTGCAAGGCATCGTGGTTCCCAGTACCACAAAGTGGCTGGGAACCCTATTGTAATCGTTAGGATTTTTATTTTTTTTCTTCCGTGCATAAAACTCATACTGCAGCATACCCCAAAACTGCTAGGGACGCGAAACTCACAGGGTAGGTCACATTCACTGCACGTAACTCAGGCGCAAAAATTCGCACACTTCTACCACTAGGGGGCGCTATACCCAAGGTCAACGCGTTTGGGCTTGGACCTCTCGACTACTAAGGCGTATATCAAAAACCTTATATCCACGCATTCGATGGGTTCAAGCTGAATCTCCTGGTATAGGCCACGCTCATTTCCGCCTAAACTTTTTTCGCGCAAAATCGCAAAAACTGAAAAACCAGCTGAAATCATCTCCTCCGAACCCGCAAGTGCGATCACCTCGAAACTTGCCATGGATAATCTCTGGACCGAGCTCTACAAAGTCTGGAGAGGGAATTTTGATACGACAAAAAATGGCGCAATTATACGCTAACAAATGTTTGCGAAAAACGCTAACAACACATAATGATGTCATATCTTCGCTTTGCAAAGGCCGATTGACACCAAATTTGGACCATTCATTTGGGATGCCCCCCTGAGGGCCTATGCAAAATTTGGTGAGACTCAACCCTAGGTGGCGCTGTTTAACCGAAAAAATTAGTTCCTATATAACCACAAGTCACATTGACATGAAATTTGTGCCATATTGTTCAGCATGGTCCCCTGACTCCAACCACCAAAGTGGACCCTAATGTGCCGCTGTTATTGCTAATTAAAAATGATCTCAAAAATCCCATTGACTTAGATTCATTTTATATCTCCATAACCACAAGTCCCAATGATACCAAATACTATTTCCCGTGGGGCCCTGAACAGAGAGCCCGTGTGATTATGAACCATCGGCAAAACTCCCTGACAGCAATAATATCTGGCCTGTTGCCAGATTATGGTGATTTGATAGCAGCAAAGAATATAAATAAATAATTAATTTGATAGTGGTGCTGTAATAGATCTCAGTCATGGCAGCAACAGTTACTCACATTCTTTGCGAGAAGCTTGTTTATTGTCATGCCTTATTTGGAGTTCCACTCAGAGCTTTTGCTGAAAATTCTGAACAACATTAAAAGAGTCTGTAGCCTGCTTGACATACCCCTGAAAGAGCCGTCAGAAAACATGATTCCCCTAAATATCCTCTGCCTGGAGAAACCAGGGAAATGCAAAAGCATCCGTATTGATGGATGTGGATCAAACACCAAAACAAAAACAGTGCAGCACATGCCGTGATCTGAGAAGCATTTGCTACAGAATCCATTTGTTGGAAAGAGAAAAATTGACCTGAGGTGAGATCAAATATACAATTTTCAAGGTGAGAATGCAGTGCTTTACCAACTGAGCTAAACAAACACCATGTCAGTGGCTTCAGATATTATGCTTTATATTTTCATCTACCATCTAATGGGTGAAAAAATTGCTCCAATCCAAAACTTATTTGCCGATCCCTGCTGTATGTTACTACTATTTTCTTATTTTCTACACTGCCTGAATTCTGCCAAAAGTAGAACAAAAAGAACGTAGTGACGAAATGCGCTCTCCTTTTTGGGCTACTGTAGAAACATGATGACCCAACATGGCAAAGTCCATGGAAGAGGTGACCCGCCGTTATGTAGATAGAAACCCATTTTAAGGTAATAAAACAGTTCAAAACGGTTCATTCTGTAAGGTCTTTTTGCACCACTGAAAACATTGTGGATATAGAGGATATGCGTTGATGTCACTGTGGACTGAGTGGAAAAACCTCTGTTACCATGGCTACGTTTAACAAACTGGGAGTAAAACAAGTGATTATTTGCTCAAATTAAAGGCAGTCGGACTCAACAGTGATTCTAACTGCTTACCAAAGAACCAGTGGTCCAGCTCTTTCCCATTTCAGATGTGTTGTTGGTGTATTAGCGGATTCAAGCTAACACTGCTGCTTGTCTTTCTGCCACTCAGTGAGCGTAACTGCGTTCTGTGACATCATGCACATACCCTCTATTATATTGCAGTTCTGTCAATAGATCTTCATAAATATTACACACTGAACCTTTATTGCCTACATTTATTTATTTACTTTATTTTTTGTGCATTTCATAGGATGTTTATTTATTGATTGAGCATTTATTTATTTTTGTATTTATTTCACATTATGTCAGGATCTGTCCTCCATAGACACCGGATGACATATTATAAATCGCGAGAAAGTTTGTGCAAGGAGAGAGGAACGGACTTTCACTCCTTTCGAACAGTGTTCGAGTCCCATGAGAAACCAAGTAAATGTTGAGTTACTAACTTAATGTTAATGACTAACATCACATGAATTATGTCATTTATGTAATTTCCTTACTTTAACCCAAACCACAGTTTTTTCCTAAAGCTACCCAAATAGTGTTAATGTCACATTAACGATGTGTTTATTGTCTCGCAACTTAGGTCACATGACTTACTTAATATAGTGAAGGTCCAATCAACTGATGTCGAAGTTGCTCATGTGTTTTATTATTATTACTGTTTTGTGATGCATGGATAACCTATTTTGTTGTTTAGGTTGGAAGACAGGTTGGAGATTTTGGTGGCTGACCACCTCAGCTAGACAATATCCTGAAGGAGAGGCTGTGAAAAGTGTTTCATTCAGGTATTCACTCAGCCTCTTGTCTTGTTGACCATCTGCTGTGCACTTTTCAGGTCTCCATGGTGACCTAGAAAGAAATCTGTTTGGACAGCACATTGCTGAACCCCTTATCCTGAAAGCTGTGAATGGATTCATGAAAAACAACAACCCACAAAAGCCTCTGGTGCTCTCTCTGCACGGATCGACCGGCACAGGGAAGAACTTCATTAGTAAATTGATTGCTGAAAACCTTTTCAAGAAGGGAATGAGCAGTAGATTTGTTCATGTGTACTCAGCTATACTTCACTTCCCACATAAATGTCTAATTGAGACTTACAAGGTAAGATAAACAAACAATTCAAACACACTGACATTCTTACCCACTTTATAAATTAAATATACTGATGTTTCTCTTTAGTCTCAGTTACAGCAGTGGATCAGAAACAGTGTCATGAACTGTGAACGCTCCATGTTCATCTTTGATGAGATGGACAAGTTGCTTCCTGGCTTGATTGACAGCATTGTGCCGTATCTGGACTATCACACCAATCTGGATGGAGTTTCTTATCGGAGATCCATCTTCATCTTCCTCAGGTGAAAAGATCAACAATCAATCAACTTACACTCTAGATTTACAGCTAAACTGACCCTTTTCTCTTTGCTCTGCTCTCCTGCCATTGACCAGGCTTGTGCTAAGTTGTGCCCGCCAGCAATTACATGCATGTCACGGCTCCCCTTGAGTCTAGCAAGTACTGTTTAAAAATGATATATTATTTGTGTTGTTAATCCATGGTATTAATTATCCCAATGGCCTTTAAAGTACACACAGCCACATACAACTCGTAATATCAACGGAGCAGCTGGTACTCTATATTCCGCTTCACACACACACACACACACACACACACACACACACACACACACACACACACACACACACACTGTGTCTATACATGTGCACTGACCCCCCTTCCTTAAGGGCTAAGATTTCAATTTTGGATGTATTCATGCACTTTAAAAAGAGCTTCTTTCTTTTTACATTTGTATTTACAGCATTATCTGTTGATAGCATCATCTGTATCTGTTGATATTTTATCATAATACACTATATATTAACTTATTGGGGAAAAAAACACTTAGTTGTTTGCATAAACCATTATTCTTGTACTTTACTAAACTTCTAAATGTTTTATTGATATCACTCAAAGTCTACTTTTTATAGGGCCACTATGTTTTATGTGTTTTATTATTATATTTTCCTGTATATTGGTGTTTATGCTATACTGGATCGTTATTTATTGGCAGATCCCATGTTATTTAATTTTGAAAGGTACTATAGAGGTGGCAGTAGCTCAGTGTGGCATCTCCATTGCTCTAGGATCTCTCCACAACTTGTGCATGTCTATAGGTCCTGTGTGTGCATGTGTGTATTTTGGGTCTATGTGTTGGTGTATGTAATGAGAAATACAAAAACATGAGTTTTATTTTAAATTAAAGCTGCAGTAGAGAATTCTTTGTCATATTTGCTTAAACCGTCACTATATCCTGACAGTAGTACACATGACAGACACATGTGTGGACAAAGAAAGAAAAGGTTCTTCTGGCTCCTCCCACTGCTTCTAATGCTATTTACAAGAATCTACCACTGCCTAAAGAAAAAAAAAACCAGCTGCCTCTGAAACCTTGGGGAGCTGTGCCTTGGGCCTATGTATTTTTTTAATAATAATTGTTTGATAAATGTAGGCTAAATGTGTTAACAGTCAGAGGGTAATTCTAATATGTTACCTGTTACTGATCTTCCTCCTAGCAATAATGGAGGAGAAGCCATTGCAGAGGCAATTTTAAACTTGACGAATGAAGGATTACATCGAGAAGACATCAAGCTACAGGACCTGGAAACACTGATGACTGCATCAGCATTTTACAACTCTGGTGAGTAGACTATGCTACTGCTTTTTTATTTGGTCAGCAAAAAGTAATAGATTCTATGAAAAGCTTTGATTAAAAACCAGTAATTTAAGTGGGTGAAAAAAGTGCCAGTACTTCCCTTTTTAGCCTCGTTCACGTGTTGGCGTGGGTATCAATCTGTATCAGCAAATCATTATAACATTCTGAACTACACTGAATTAAAAACACATGTACATATTATTGATGTTCACAACAAACATTTAGTTAACCAGAAGGACAACCATTGCAATTATTAGAGTAGACAATATCAAAATTATTAAAAATGATTGTACGTTTAATGTTACTTGCTTAGATTAGCACTTCTCACAGTGCTCTCACAGTCCTCCCTCCTTTAAAACAGTTTTCTCTGTGTGTCTGTCTCGTAACAAGAACAACCTTACAGAACAGAATGAGGCATAAACAAACAATACATATTGAATACTATGTGTGAAGATCATCAATATTACTGCTCGTACTAGCAGATAATGCAGCATCTCCCCAACTGACAAACTTAAACATAGTACCTGTAAACTACAGATAATATTACTATTATTATTTTTTATCAGCTGCCCATTTAACTCGCTGGCCCAGATTTCCTTTGATACATTTCTGAATATATTCTCTGGCTTGGCTGAATACTATGGTTATATATATATCGAGAGATGTGCATATAATTTAATGCTAATGAACATTTTAATAGTTTTATCAACAGTTCCTTGCTTTCCATCTTCCATTGGTCCAGAGTTGTAACATTGACTGAGAGACAGATAATCGCTATCTTGTTTTAAATTCTGTGTGCCTATAAGTCACACTGTTAATTGGGTATTATAGTTAGAATATTTCTATTTCTATTAGGTTATTTCTTGTTTCACAATTTTAATTCTTCTTTATTTTCCACCCTATTATAGTGTTTGCTCACTACTTGAATCTGCTCCTTTTCCTTCAGTTTTCAAGCCTGAGATGAAGGAAACTCTGGGTTATCTGTTTCAGAGTCTGAGATCCAGGGACGGACTGGGAAAATAACATTGACACATTCACTACTTGCATTTGTGTACATATAGTGAAATAATATAATAAGCAGAAACAATAAGCAGTACCATATTGAACAGATATTTAAACATTTAATATATGTGAGTGGCAAACATTGCTAACTACTTTTAAAGAGCACACATTTATAACAAATTTACACATACAGTAAAAACTACTGTAGAGTTAAATACAAACCCAAACCACATTTGGGTAACTGACTGCTCTCATCATTGGAATACACATGAATACAAATAACTGATTAAATCAAGTGATTAAAGTGGGCCAGTACACACCAGTATGCAGTACTGCTGTGACACCAAAATGTGTGACCTATCAGATTCTGTGACCCAAAAGGGAGGTTAAGCGCCAGAGGCTTTGTTGACGATGTAAAGCGGTTGTAGCTTGGTTGGGTTTAGGCAACAAAAGTACTTAAATATGGTTAGGAAAACATCATCGTTTGGGTGTAGTCACAGAATCTGAGAGGTCACAGATTTTGGTGTTACATCGGCACCTCAACATTTTACTCTTTGGAATACCAGCACTTTTTCTTGCGTACTGGCACTTCTCACAAGCTGCCGGTACTCTGGGCGCTACATGACGCTCACCTGTTCTTGTTCTCGCCTGCCTGCTAATCTCTGTCGGTGGAGAGAGACGAGGGAGAAAAAAAGCTTGGGTGCCTTTCAAACAGCCATGTCCAGAATAGCTTGTCATTGTCAGTTTTCAAAAATATTGACATATACGTGTCATTGGGGACATGTTAGAATCAGAATGTCTCCATCACTTTTTGAAAGATTTTGTTAAAAATGTTCTGAAAAATAGCTTGCAACAAGGAATGTTAAATAACAAATGAAACAACACTGGCACCTATATTTACTAATATTATTAACATTCCTAAATGTGCAAGCAATAACAACCCGTCCTGTGCACTGTTGGTCTTTCTAAACAATGTATTATATTATATATATATATATTATATATATAATAAATATATATATATATATATATATATATATATATATATGTTCTTTCTGGAGATTTCCTGAGAAACAGTTCAACGACTCACATGACAAAAGTTCCGTTATGATCACAAATTTACAACTACATCATTGAGGTCCCTGTGACTCCAACACTACTGAGGTTATGGGGCTGCCTGGCTCTGCTACCAATCGGGAGATTGTGTGAAGTGCCGGTTTGCCAAAGACTCAAATGTGCCTGATAATGTTTTGATGATTTATGGTACCTTGTTGAAAATAAATATGTTGCACAAATCAACAGCAGATGCTCCCACTACAGAATAATTGTATATTGCATCAAAACTCACTCCATGTGTACTGTAAGAATATAAGGGGCCATATGTCAAACAGTCAAAGTTTTTTCTAATTTACGTTTGATTAAAGATAACAGTTGCTACACGCCAGATTCATCTAATTTCAGCCACAGTCTTGACAACAAGTTTGCATAGATGAATGGCCTTTGAAACAGAGACCAAGATTGCCCCTCTGCTGTGCTCAGGAAAGTTGGCCAATCAGAAGCAAGTGGGCTTTCAAGGAGAGGGGGCTGAGGGTGAAAAGAGGTGCTGAAGCAATGGGCAATATGAGAAAAAGAATGTGTTTTTTTAACATTAAAGCATGTAAACATTTTCTAGTAGTAACCCTAAATACAACTATGAACCTTGAAAATAAGCATTCTACAGCACCTTTAAAACAAAACAAAAACATGTTACTGGCAGTAGACTAACTCTCCATTTCCGCCTGTAGGTGGCTTGCAGCATTCAGGTGTGATTGCCAAGTACCTGGTGGACTTCTACATCCCGTTACTGCCTCTGGAGTACCGACATGTCATTCAGTGTGTGATGGCTCAGATGAAAGCCAAAGGATATTTGCCAGACCTGAATGTGGCAGAGCAGGTGGCCAGAGATTTCCCATATTTCCCCAAATTTCAGAAAGTGTTTTCTGTTAAAGGCTGCAAACTGATACAAAGCAGATTGGACTTCTACATTTAATGTCAGCATCTAACGCAGGGGTTCCCAAAACTTTCAGCCCACGACCCCCAAAATAATGGTGCAAGTGACTTGCGACCCCCCACTATAAACGTATCTAAACATTGCACGCAACCGCGCACCCACTATAGGCGTATCCAAAAACGAGCATATTGACAACACAAAATAACAACTGATTCTGTTGCTAATATGTCGTAAATCTGTCGCAATGATTTGGTTTTATTTTAAATTTAGCCACTAATTTTATCTTGTGTTACAATCATGGCTAACATATGCTATTTCTAATCGTTTTGAAATTTTTATTTTATTTCTGGAAATCAACTTGCGACCCCCCCTCTCTGGCTCGCGACCCCCCTGGGGGTCCCAACCCCCACTTTGTGAATCACTGATCTAACGGATGCACAAGATTATGTGCAATTTTTCAGCAAAGATAAATTCCCTCAACCAAAATATTGTAAATAAAAAAAAATTCATCTTAGCATTGGTAAAATGGATTAAGCTTCCATTTGAATGTACAACCTACCAGAGGTGTGTCTGTTTAACAAGTAATGCGAATGTTGGGTCTACGTTATGAGGTTTGTGTGTTAAGGATGTTAAAATATTTCCTGCCCTCTACAGCATGTCTTATCCTTAGATTCAACTCTTTCATAAGATAGTCAGAGGACAATGTCAGTATACCTCTTTTGGCAAATATTGTACTTGAATAGTTTAATTCACTATAAAAGAAGTTGAACTCTATGGATATTTGTGTGCTAGTTTGTCTCTTCAGCTTTCCAGTAATATTGATTTTTATCTTTACCTTCACATACTTGACTTGTCTCTAAATGTGAAGCATTCATTATGAAGCCCTGCAACTAACAAAATGTAGTTAAAGGTTAACAGACAAGTAAAAAATAACTTAATCATCAATAAAAAAAATGGTTGTGCCACACATTTTATCCTTTTATTCCTTTTTTCCAAACAATATTTCTTATTTTCCTAAATTTATTTTCCTAATGCTCATATGCTAATCTGATGGGATGGTCTGTGTATGTCAAGAGTGGGAATTAGTCCAAGGATTGTGTGTGAACAGAAGTGTAGTAAGTGAGTCTCTGAGAAGAAGACATTTGCTCGTTGCTCTGTAATTTAGAAATGGGGACTCTTCATTAATATATACATGTGTTTCTGAAATCCACCATGTTTCCTTGTCCAACTTATTTGATTCTTTTGTCATCTATTCATACTTAATAGCTGTTTGATAGCTAGTGGTTTAAAGTTAGCTGAGCGAGTGTTTCAGTTACATTGTCAGTAAGCCATACAAGTGTCTAAATTGTATAAGACTTATACCTATATGACTTTGAATTTATCTATTTTGCATCCTTTTAAAACATGTCAAACATGGCTGATGGTGTGTTTATGACGTAGGAGGAGAAAGTTCCCTGTTATAAAGAAGCTTGATAGCCTGCTGTTTTAGAGTGGTTTTACCGTGGTAATATTGCTCTTTTGCCACATCAAACTGACTGATGTCAGGAATAAGTGGTTTTGATGATGGAAGTGTTCTCAAACCCTGTTTGCAAATCATGACATTTCAATTTCATTGACATTTAGCCCTAAATCATTCATTTGGCTGACACAGAAACACAATTTGCAGTGTGGCAGTGCCCTCAATTAGCATAAAGTCATAAAGCAGGTCAGTTTAATAGTTCCCCTGAACAAAAGTTTAAATTGATTCAGTTGACATCAGAACAAAGTCAAATTTGTAATTTATCTGTCACTATCAGGTTAATGTCTTCTTGAACAGCCATGACTGTGTCCGGTTATTGTGCTTTAGTTATGCATTTTTCCATATACCTAAACAAAGTTACAATTTAATATATTACCAATGTGGGCTCATAAGGCATCTGGGGCCTTGTGGCAGTTAACATGTGTATGGATTTGTGGCAATTGTTTTCCAGCTGGTTTTGGTTTCATATGCAACATGTAAGAGGATAATTCGAGCAGAGCAATAACATAAAGCAAAGCAGAGTAAAGGACTCGTAGACTAAAAGAAATATTATCAATTCTAATTAAATAATGATATTAGTCTTGTAATATCACAACTTGTTTCTCACTATGTCAGAGAACAGAAATATGGGAGAGATTCTGAGTGTGTAGAAAGTTTTGAACATGAGCAGAAAACCTGCTGAAACACAGGAGCTATCAAAGAAATAGCAAATGGAAGAAAATGTTTATTTACTGTGCATTTTTTGTCTCTTCAAATAAAAGAACTGTTCAACTCCCTGCAGGCTGTTCTACCTGTTGGTCTTTATATTATCAACAGCCTATATGTATGTAGTCCCATTTACAAGCAAATCTGGAAATTCAGATTTGGTGATCCTGAAAAGGTTGTATCTGGATCAGCGTGATCCAATCCAATGTTGTTTTGAAAAACCGGTACAAAGAAAAAGGGATTTCCAAATCCTTATCATTCTGATCCAGAGTCAACTTTTTGAACAACTGGGCCCTGAGGATAGAGGGGCAATGACCCCAACCCCTGAAGTAGACTTTTTAGGGTTGGGTATGGGGGGGTGCCAATTTAAAATCTCACCTATGCCTCCAACATTGTCAGGGCCTGCTCCCAAACCCGCTTGTCCCTTTATGCTGGAGTTTGCTGAATTTTTATCTGGTCTTGTTTTATATGGGGATAAAATTCTTATTTGTAGTATTTTTAATTTGCACATTGACAAGTCTTTAAACAGCTCTTGATTTTTTAAGCATCATTCATAATTTTGCTCAACATGGGTCTGGCCAAACCCATCACCATGGCCACACTCTAGACCTGGGGCCTCATTTATAAAACACTGCGTAGGATTTGCGTCAGAAGTGGCGTACGGATGAAACATAGGATGTGCGTACGCACAGAAATATTCGGATTTATAAAACCATGCGCATGCACATCCTACGCAGTTTTCTCTTAATAAATCACAATCAATTCTAAATGCAGCGCAGCTTTTGCGGCTTCATGTCACGCCCATAGTTGCCCATAAATAGTCCGTGAAACGCCCACAAGTTAATATTCATCGATTGCGAAATCATGGCAAACACAGAGAGGAAAACGAAGTAACGTAACTTCACTCAATGGCCCTCATTTATCATTCTTGCGTAGAAACGGGCGTATTTTTGTGTGTGAGATTATGCTTACACTGTTCTCAGCGCCTGATTTATGAAGCTGTGCGTACCTTTGAAATCCAGGTGTACGCACCACCTGGTGTTGATAAATGCGGCGGCTGAAAACGTGCGTAATTTGAATGAAACGCCCCCAATTATTCAAGATTCAGGAGGCTGCACCCAGGACTTTACGGCAGGGACTGACAGAATACGGCAAGAAATACATGGTTTGGAGCAGGAAGTCCACAAGTTAAAACTTCAGAAACAAAATATTATGTTGTTTTGACAGATTTAAATAAAGATTAAATGTTTAGTTTCACTACTAGAGCCCCTCCCCGGCATAAATGCTCAAAAATATTGTGCATTTTAATATTACGAGGTTTTTCATTTGGAAACAATTTAATAATTTTTTATTCAATGATTTAAACTGGACACATTTTTGACAAAATGTTCAACGTGCTTAAAACTGGACACGAGCAGTCAGATGAGCCATAAACAGTTCAGGTCCAGCCGGAGAGCCAGTGCTGGAGTCAGGGGGACCACCGCGCGCTGTCAGCCTCGCTGGAGCGGACCAGTGCGCTGTCAGCCCCAGAGGAGGATGCGCTCATCCCGGAGCAGGGCTCGGGCCGAGAGCTTCTCGCTGAGCGTTTACTTTGATGAACGGAGGACATACGGACAGATACGGGGCGGTGTACCCCCAGCGTGCAAAGCAAGGCTTCATAATGTTTTGCGGCTTTGGGAAACAGTGCTCTGCGCTGTCCTGGGACCATTACGCACGGACACGGGCCTGGACTTTTCTTTTATGTTCAGAGTGAAACATTGTCAAAACACAATGATGATCTGCACCACATCTGTACCACCTGTTTGTGGAGCGCGTTCCACAAACTAGAAGTTTTTGTCTGTTCCTAGAATTATAAATTGGCTACTTGTGGTTCCCCAAGGGACAGATTTAGCACTAAAACGCCCATCAAAGTCCCAAATAAGCTCCAAAAGAAAGTATGTTGCTCTGATAAAAAGCTGCTCCATCACCTCCGGGACTGGGCTTTACGCACTGACCCAGGACTCAAACATGAACAGAGATCAGCATGCCAGAGTCTGGGGACGCGGGGCCTTTAGCGGGGGAGTCGGTGTTCGCTGTGCGGTCATAATATAAAGTTTGTCGCATAAATGCAGGGCTTTGTGGGCGACATGTCTGTGCCCGCCTCACCTAAAGGGCGTGGGGCTGTGTCCATTTCGGCAGCCAGTCTCAGTGCTTCAAGCCATCCGCTCATGCTCTTCGTTGTTTTAACATTTTTTTGCTTGTAGTCTTTTCATTTGAAGGTACACATTTTATTAAAAGCTAACCCAAATAAAAGGCACCAAAAGCTACGATAAAATAGTCCAAATACAAATCAAAGCATGTTCTGACTGCTCAATAGGCTGTATAAAGTCCGTGCTGCTCAAATATAAACACAAAAATTAATGTTTCAAACGTTGTTTCTGTTACAGTGGGTCATAATATATCATGTATTTAGTTTGTCAGTGCGTTTTGTGCTGTTAGGAAATTAATTCTGCGCATTTCGGCTCTAACTCAAAACTTGCGTATGTACACCACCTCCTGAGCTGGCGTAGGATTTGAGCGTGCCGTACGCCAACGTCCATATTGATAAATGTCAAAGTCACCGTGGTTTTGGGAGTACGCCAGGTGTACGCTGGAAATTTGGTGTACGCACTTTTGATAAATGAGGGCCAGTGTGTTCTGAGTGACAGTGGCCCTCATTTATCGTACACCAAATTTCCAGCATACACCTGGCGTACTCCCAAAACCACGGTGACTTTGACATTTATCAATATGGACGTTGGCGTACGGCACGCTCAAATCCTACGCCAGCTCAGGAGGTGGTGTACATGTACTACGCAAGTTTTGAGTTGGAGCCGAAATGCGCAGAATTCATTTCCTAACAGCACAAAATGCACTGACAAACTAAAATACATGATATATTATGACCCACTGTAACAGAAACAACGTTTGAAACATTAATTTTTGTGTTTATATTTGAGCAGCACGGACTTTATACAGCCTATTGAGCAGTCAGAACATGCTTTGATTTGTATTAGGACTGTTTTATCGTAGCTTTTGGTGCTTTTATTTGGGTTAGCTTTTAATAAAATGTGTACCTTCAAATGAAAAGACTACAAGCAAAAAATGTTAAAACAACGAAGAGCATGAGCGGATGGTTTGAAGCACTGAGACTGGCTGCTGAAATGGACACAGCCCCACGGCCTTTAGGTGAGGCGGGCACAGACATGTCGCGCACAAAGTCCCGCATTTATTATCAGACAAACTTTGTATTATGACCGCACAGCGAACACCGACACCCCCCGCTAAAGGCCCCGCGTCCCCAGACTCTGGCATGCTGATCTCTGTTCATGTTTGAGTCCTGGGTCAGTGCGTAAAGCCCAGTCCCGGAGGTGATGGAGCAGCTTTTTATCAGAGCAACATACTTTCATTTGGAGCTTATTTGGGACTTTGATGGGCGTTTTAGTGCTAAATCTGTCCCTTGGAGAACCACAAGTAGCCAATTTATAATTCTAGGAACAGACAAAAACTTCTAGTTTGTGGAACGCGCTCCACAAACAGGTGGTACAGACGTGGTGCAGCTCATCATTGTGTTTGGACAATGTTTCACTCTGAACATAAAAGAAAAGTTACACCGCGGATGGTCAGATCCAAGTCCGTGCGCGTCCAGACCCGTGTCCGTGCGTAATAGTCCCAGGACAGCACAGATCACTGTTTCCCAAAGCCGCAAAACATTATGAAGCCTTGCTTTGCACGCTGGGGGTACACCGCCCCGTATGTCCTCCGTTCATCAAAGTGAACGCTCAGCGAGAAGCTCTCGGCCCGTGCCCTGCTCCTTCGGGATGAGCGCATCCTCCTCTGGGGCTGACAGCGCACTGGTCCGCTCCAGCGAGGCTGACAGCGCGCGGTGGTCCCCCTGATTCTAGCACTGGCTCTCCGGCTGGACCCGAACTGTTTATGGCTCATCTGACTGCTCGTGTCCAGTTTTAAGCGCGTTGAACATTTTGTTAAAAATGTGTCCAGTTTAAATCATCGAATAAAAAATTATTAAATTGTTTCCAAATAAAAAAACCTCGTAATATTAAAATGCACAATATTTTTGAGCATTTATGCCGGGGAGGGGCTCTAGTAGTGAAACTAAACATTTAATCTTTATTTAAATCTGTCAAAACAACATAATATTTTGTTTCTGAAGTTTTAACTTGTGGACTTCCTGCTCCAAACCATGTATTTCTTGCCGTATTCTGTCAGTCCCTGCCGTAAAGTCCTGGGTGCAGCCTCCTGAATCTTGAATAATTGGGGGCGTTTCATTCAAATTACGCACGTTTTCAGCCGCCGCATTTATCAACACCAGGTGGTGCGTACACCTGGATTTCAAAGGTACGCACAGCTTCATAAATCAGGCGCTGAGAACAGTGTAAGCATAATCTCACACACAAAAATACGCCCGTTTCTACGCAAGAATGATAAATGAGGGCCAGTGTGTGTTGTGCATAGTGTTTGGCTGCACTGAGCCTGTTTTGAGCCATGTGTTAAGAGTTGTGTTGCTTAGAATGAGTTTTGCAGGTGATGGGAACTGTTTAGCTCAGGTGACTGTTAGTAGCGCAGACTGTAGTTAGAGTTTTGCACATGTAGCTCCAGTTGTGCTCACTATCGTTTAGCAATCGAAAAAAACTGTAATAAAGTATTTGATAAATGTAGGCTAAATGTGTAAACAGTCAGAGGGTAATTCTAATATGTTACGTGTTTCTGATCTTCCTCCTAGCAATTATGGAGCAAACGCCATTGTACAAGCAGTTTTAAACTTGATGAATGAAGGATTACATCGAGAAGAGATCAAGCAACAGGACCTGGAAACAATGATGACTGAATCAGGATTTTACAACTCTGGTGAGTAGACTATGCTACAAGTAGATTATTATTGATGTTCACAACAAAAATTTAGTTAACCAGAAGGACAACCATTTCAATTATTAGAGTAGACAATATCAAAATTATTAAATAAATTAATGATTGTACATTTAATTTAATGTTACTTGCTTAGACTAACACTTCTCACAGTGCTCTCACTACAGTCCTCCTTCCTTTAAAACAGTTTTCTCTGTCTGTCTGTCTGTCTGTCTGTCTGTCAAAAAGAACTCTACAGTACAGAATGGGGCATAAACAAACAATATATATTGAATACTATGTGTGAAGATATATTACTAATATTACTGCTTGTACTAGCAGATAATCCAGCACCTCCCCTACTGTCAAACTTAAACATAGTACCTGTAAACTACAGACAATATTACTATTATTATTTTTATCAGCTGCCCATTTAACTCGCTGGCCCAGATTTTCATTTTTGAAAATATACTCTGGCTTGGCTGAAGAATATATATTGAGGGATGTGCATATAATCTAATGCTAATGAACATTTTAATAGTTTCATCAGTTCCTTGCGTTCCATCTTCCATTGGTCCAGAGTTGTAATATTGACTGAGAGGCAGATGATCACTGTCTTGTTTTAAATTCTTTGTGCCTATGAGGCACAGTGTTATTGGGGTATTATCGGCAGTCTGTTTCTATTGCCGTTATTTCTTATTTCACAATTTTAATTCTTCTTTGTTTTCCACCTTATTTTAGCGTTTGCTCACTACTTAAATCTGCTCCTTTTCTTTCAGTTTTCTTCCACCCACACTCACACAAATGCACATATCTACACTTCTGGGCCCTGTTTCAGAAAACAGGTTTAGTGAAAACTCTTAGTATGGTAAGCCTGAGATGAAGGAAACTCTGGGTTATATTTAAACATTTAATATATGTGACTGGCAAACAATGCTAACTACTTTTAAAGAGCAAAACAAATTTTACTGTGTGTGTAAATTTAACAAATTTACACATACAGTAAAAACTACTACTGAAGAGTTAATTGCAAAACCCAAACCACATTTGTGGTCTCTACTGACTGCTCTCAACATTGGAATACCCGTGAATACAAATAATTAATAACCAGTGCTTGGGTGTGCGCCATATCAACATTATCCTCTTTGGCGTACCGGGACCTTTTCTTGCGTACTGGCACTTCTCACAAGCTGCCGGTACTCTGGGCGATATGTGACGCTCACCTGATCTTGTTCTTGCCTGCCTGCTAATCTCTGTCGGTAGAGACAGACGAGGGAGAAGAGAAGCTCATTTTCAAGCAGACACGTGCAGAATAGCTTGTCAATGTCAGTTTATGTGAACTGACCGAACACAGCCTGGATGGGGTGGAACATTTAAAAATATTGACAGATACGTGTGACTTTCTGGAGGATTCCTGGGAAAAAGTTCAACGACTTACATGACAAAAGTTTAGTTATGATCACAAATTTACAACTACGTCATTGAGGTCCCTGTAAGTCCACCAGTTATCAGTGAGTCAGGTTACAATAAGTTATTTCTAATTTACGTTTGATTAAAGATAGCACGCTATACGCCAGATTCATCTAATTTCAGCCACAGTCTTGACAGCATGCCCAACAACAAGTTTGCATAGATTTATGGCCTTTGAAACAGAGACCATGATTGCCCCTCTGTTGTGCTCAGGAAAGTTGGCCTTAAAAACACAGGAGCTAAAACTGTGTTCAGACCAAGCGGAACCCCCCGGGTCTGAAAGGTGAATAGGATGTGGATGTTTCTTAAACCTGCATTGCCTCTAATGGCCAGCAGGGGTACTCCACAAGTTGACAAGAGAGTCTGGATTCTTTAGAAATAATGGTAAAATAAAATTACCAGGAGTCAGCTGTTCATTTTCTCTGGTGAGCACATTTTGTTTTAAGCCTGTTTTTCGCTAGCCAAAATTAACATCCCGGTTAAAATCATAGTTAATGTGAATAACAGATGTACCTTGCTACCAAGCTAGCTAGCTCCACTATCTCATCTAAATTTGATCATGTCCAGTGCTGCTTGTTGCAAAAAGTCAATAGGGCGATGGCCAAAATGACAAACTCGAGGGTTTAAAACGGTAGTCCACAAACCAATGGGTGATGTCCTGATGACTTTGACCACGTCTTATATTCAGTCTATGGTTCAGACAGAGGGAGAAAAGAAGTACTGAAGGAAAGGACAATATGAGAAAAAGAATGTGTTGAACTTTAAAGCATGTGAACATTTTCCAGTGGTAACCCTAAATACAAGTATGAACCTTGAAAATAAGCATTCTACAGCACCCTTAAAACAAAAAAAACAACATGTTACTGGCAGTAAACTAACTCTCCATTTTCGCCTGTAGGTGGCTTGCAGGATTTATGTATAATTACCAAGAACCTGGTCGACTTCTTCGTCCCATTACTGCCTCTGGAGTACCGACATGTCATTCAGTGTGTCATGGCTGAGATGAAAGCCAAAGGACATTTGCCAGATGTGAATTTGGCAGAGCAGGTGGCCAGAGATTTCCCATATTTCCCCAAATTTGAGAAAGTGTTTTCTGTTAAAGGCTGCAAACTGATACAAAGCAGACTGGACTTCTACATTTAATGTCAGCATCTAACGGATGCACAAGATTATGTGCAATTTTTCGGCAAAGATAAATTCCCTCAACCAAATGACAGAGGAGAGGAAGTTATACAAAATATTGTAAATAAATAAATAAATTTCATCTTAGCATTGGTAAAATGGAGTAAGCTTCCCTTTGAATGTACAACCTACCAGAGGTGTGTCTGTTTAACAAGTAATGCGTATGTTGGGTCTACGTTATGAGGTTTGTGTGTTGAGGATGTTAAAATACTTTCGGCAGCATGTCTTATCCTTAGATTCAGCTCTTTCATAAGATTGTCAGAGGACAATGTCAGTATACCTCTTTTGGCAAATATTGTACTTGAATAGTTTAATTCACTATAAAAGAAGTTGAACTCTATGGATATTTGTGTGCTAGTTTGTCTCTTCAGCTTTCCAGTATTATTGATTTATCTTTTTATCTTTACCTTCACATACTTGTCTCTAAATGTGAAGCATTCATTATGAAGCCCTGCAACTAACAAAATGTAGTTAAAGTTTAACAGACAAGTAAAAAATAACTTAATCATCAATAAAAAAAATGGTTGTGCCACACATTTTATCCTTTTATTCCTATTTTCCAAACAATATTTCTTATTTTCCTAAATTTATTTTCCTAATGCTCATATGCTAATCTGATGGGATGGTCTGTGTATGTCAAGAGTGGGAATTAGTCCAAGGATTGTGTGTAAACAGAAGTGTAGTAAGTGAGTCTCTGAGAAGAAGACATTTGCTCGTTGCTCTGTAATTTAGAAATGGGGACTCTTCATTAATATATACATGTGTTTCTGAAATCCACCATGTTTCCTTGTCCAACTTATTTGATTCTTTTGTCATCTATTCATACTTAATAGCTGTTTGATAGCTAGTGGTTTAAAGTTAGCTGAGCGAGTGTTTCAGTTACATTGTCAGTAAGCCATACAAGTGTCTAAATTGTATAAGACTTATACCTATATGACTTTGAATTTATCTATTTTGCATCCTTTTAAAACATGTCAAACGTGCCTGATGTTGTGTTTATGATGTAAGAAGGAGAAAGTTCCCTGTTATAAAGAAGCTATAGATAGCCTGCTCTTTTAGAGCGGTTTTACCATGGTAATATTGCTCTTTTGCCACATAAAACTGACTGATGTCAGGAATTAAGTAGTTTTGATGATAGAAGTGGTCTCAAACCCTGTTTGTCTTGGCAAATCATGACATTTTAATTTGAGATAGTTCTAAATTATTTATTTGGCTGACACAGAAACACAGACACAGAAACCACAATTTGCAGTGTGGCAGTGCCCTCAATTAGCATAAAGTCATAAAGCAGGTCAGTTTAATAGTTAAGAAAAGTTTAAACTGATTCAGTTGATATCAAAACAAAGTCAAATTTGTAATTTATCTCTCAACATCAGGTTAATGTCTTCCTGATCAGCCATGACTGTGTCAGGTTATTGTGCTTTAGTAATACATTTTTCCATTTTTACCTAAACAAAGTTACAATTTAATATATTACCACTATGGGCTCATAAGGCATCTGGGGCCTTGTGGCAGTTAACATGTGTATGGATTTGTGGTGAGTGTTTTCCAGCTGGTTTTGGTTTCACATGCAACATGTAAGAGGATAATTCGAGCAGAGCAATAACATAAAGCACAGCAGAGTAAAGGACTCATAGACTAAAAAAAATATTATCAATTCTAATTAAATAATGACATTAGTCTTGTAATATCACAACTTTTTTTCAATATGTTAGAGAACACAGATATTTGGGAGAGATTCTGAGTGTGCAGAAAGTTTTGAACATGAGCAGAAAACCTGCTGAAACACAGGAGCTATCAAAGAAATAGCAAATGGAAGAAAATGTTTATTTACTGTGCATTTTTTGTCTCTTCAAATAAAAGAACTGTTCAACTCCCTGCAGGCTGTTCTACCTGTTGGTCTTTATATAATCAACAGCCTATGTTATGATATGTAGTCCCATTTACAGCACTGGAAATTCAGATTTGGTAATCCTGAAAAGGTTGTATCTGGATCAGGGTGTTTCAATCCAATGTTGCTTTGAAAAAACGGTACAAAAGTAAAAAAGGAATCTCCAAATCCGGATCATTCTGATCCAGATTCAACTTTTTGAACAACTGGGCCCTGAGGATAGAGGGGCAATGACCCCAACCCCTGAAGTAGACTTTTTAGGGTTAATGGGGGGGTGCCAATTTAAAATCTCACCTATGCCTCCAACATTATCAGGGCCTGCTCCCAAACCCGCTTGTCCCTTTATACTGGAGTTTGCTGAATTTTTATCTGGTCTTGTTTTATATGGGGATACAATTCTTATTTGTAGTATTTTTAATTTGCACATTGACGAGTCTTTAAACATCCCAGCTCTTGATTTTTTAAGCATCATTCATTCTATTAATTTTACTCAACATGTGTCTGGCCAAACCCATCACCACGGTTATCTCTAAACCTGGTCCTTAGCTAGGGTGTAGAAATTAAGGACATTTATATCAGATAATCAGGTCATTCATTTCAAGGGTGAACTACAGGCTACAAGTGTTGCCAAGTCTTTCTCAAAACAAACCCGCAGTTTAAATGAGCACAGTGCCTCTAAATTTGGTGCCTGCTTTGGTTCATTTAGCAATGCGCCTCCTGATATCTCCTCCACAAATTATTTGCTCAACTATTTAACTCCCTCTGTTCCTCAACCTTATAGCCAGTCTGAAAAACCAACCAAACTTAAAATTTATGAAGCAATCCTGGTTAAATGCAAATATCAGAAGCTGCAAAAGGAAGTGCAGATAACAGAAAGGTGGAAAACATCAGGTCTCCAGGTCCACTTCACGGCCATGAAAAGAGCTACTATCTTCGTACAATAGTTTCAGTAAAGGATGCAAGAGCCTGCCATTTCTCATATCTTAATGCTGCCCATCAGCACAATTCCAGTTTTCTTTTTAAGACTCTCGATCTATTGGTGAACCCTGCCTCTCCCTGTGCCTCTTGTGATGCAGATTGCGTGATATTTTTATTACACTTTATTGGTAAGGTAGAATCATTAAGAGCCAGTATTAGCCCAAACCCTACCTTTTTGGATGTTGTTCACCCTACCTAGGATCCTTGGAGTTCCTTTTCTTCCATTACCATGGCAGAACTTATGGAAACTTTGTGGCAGATGAAACTTTCCTCTCTTTATCTGATTTCTGCAAAGTTTTTAATTGAAGTTACCAGTGACCTTCTAATGAACGCTGATGCAGGCATGTGTTCTATACTGATTTTGCTGGATTTAAGTGCTAAAGATGCAGAAACTGTTACACATGCTTTTATCCTTCATGCATTGACTATTGCAACAGCCTTTTCACTTGCCTTAATCAAAACACCCTGAATAGGTTACAGACTGTACAGAACACAGCTGCTCATATCACCCTTGTTTTAGCATCATTGCACTGGCTCCAAGTTTGCTTTAGGATTGATTTTAAGATTTTATTCATTACTTTTGAGCCAATTCATTTTCTGAATACATTTGAGGTATTTTAACTCCTTATGAGATTTCTCGTGATTTAAAATCTTCTGGCAGGGGCCTATTGTCTATTCCTGGATCCAGACCAAGTATGAAAGGTGACGCCTTGCTATCAGGGCCCCGAGGCTCTGGAACAACTTCCCTGGGGAAATTTTACACATGGTAGCTTCACTCCAGAAGCTGCAATGCGGCAGTCTCTATTCATTAAACTGTAAATTTCCAGCTAAACTGAGGCTTTTTGAAGAAACCTCTCTCTCACCTGCCATTCACCGGTATTGTGCAGATTTTTGCGTGCATTCCGCGCTGCCGACAGCTGCATGCATGTTGTGGCTATTTAAAAATGATAAAATATTCTTTGTGTGGTTCATCAACGGTGATAATTATCTGAAAGTCCCACGAGGTGTGGACAACTCAGCACAACACTAGCAAAGCTGGGGCTCCGTCTCTTCAGCAAGTGTTCCTCTTCTGCCACCACACACATACACGCTATGCCTACACATGCACACTGATGACCAAGGATTAGGGTAACAATTTTAGGTTTATTTACGCACTTTAAAATATTTATAAAAGGTTTTTTTTCTTTTTACATGTTTATTTACAGCATTAAATGTTGAAATGTATATTGTAATAGGCTGTATTTTAACTTATTGGGAGAAAACTGGTAGTTATGTAAAATCAGACGTTGAGCGGTGCTCAGCGTCTGATTTTACAGACTAGGTCAGCCCTAGTTCATAATAATAAAAGGTAAATTTCCAATATAGTTGAAAACCTGGGTCCCATCGTGATGGTGCTCAAGAACAAGGCTAGAAGATTTTTAGTACCATTTGAAGAAATATTTGATGCTGAAAAATATGAGCGGGGGTCTGCGTTCCTTTCCTAGAAGATTTTGAGCTTTAAACTTGTAATTTGCTTGAACACATTATCTGCTCCAATTAAAGGTGGAAATGTATTTTTTATGTGAAGGGAAACTATATAAATCTTTGACTGAAAGATTTTAAAATGATGTGCGGCCATACATTTGTTGACTGGACTGGGGTCTCATTTATAAAAGGTTGCGTTTGTACAAAACAGGGCTGGAAACGTGCGTACGCCACTTCCCAAGCAAAGGTTGTGATCTATTAAAAACAAACTTGAGAGGAAAATGTGCGTAAGTAAACTCTGAACCATGTGTAGGCTACACACATAAAGCGGAGACATGACAAATGGCGACCCACATGGCAGAAGGATGAGACTGTTTGAAATGAATAGGCCTACTAGCCTGCTGTGTAAAATATATCGACATATTACCTCCAAGTATTATAGGCTTAAAGCCTTTCTAAAAAATCAAACACTTCTTTGATTGATTTTTCCTGAAGTGTGCAATAAAAAAACATAATTTAAGATGATTTGCGGTGCACAAAAAGAACCATGAATGGGGATAATAAACACAAATGGAGATATCTGTTTCTGCAAAAGAACACCTCAAATATGTTGGACAGTTTAATCAGGAAACATTAATTAATACTTGCATGCTTTGAAATTTATTCTCATAAATTATATTTAAATTGATGCTGTTTTCAATGTGTCAGTCGATCCGAGAGCATAGTAAGGGCCCAAGCATGAATTATAATAATAATAATAATAATAATAATAATAATAATAATAATAATAATAATAATGTTATTAATAATAACAATAACAGTTGATCTACAGGAGAAACATATCTGAAAGCAAGCCAGAATGCCTGAGAGCTGCTCTACATTATATTCTGTTACAGTTTTAGATTTTAAATTATTTTATTATAGTTTTGTTTTATTTTCCTTTATTAAACAAGAAAAAATATTTTTCCAAGAGTGTCCTGGCCAAGGCAGGCAGTAGTTTAATTGCACATTTATGATGGGAATACATAATCAGTTACAAGGCCATAAAATGTCAAAATGTTCTTAAATATTCACCACAATTCAGCAATAAGGACGATCAAAGAGTAATCAGTCATAATATCTGAAGGCAGAATTGTCAGCATTCAAGTTAGCCTATTGCAAAAGCAACCAGTGAAACCAGCTCACAAAGATTCAGCCACCTGCCTGCTACCTGAATTTTGTATGTCCCTTTACATAGATAATTTCTACAGTAAATTGATACAGAAAAGGCAGAAATTTGTGCAGGAAATTAAGTGTTTAACATTATTTTCCCAACTTCCTCGAAATAATGCCTGATTTCAAAAAGAAATTGTTTCTATTCCAAATGTGACATTTTATTATAACCGATTTGTAAATGACATTGACTGGAAAAAGGTTTGGATGATTGACTCACAGATAGGCTACTTGAAAACTAGTAAACAAGGTTCAGAATAATTATATTTTATGTATATTTTGGTAAGTCACTTGTGATTTGTATCTAAATGCAATAAAGATTACTTGGGGGAAAAAACAATATATGCTTCGAGCATCAAAGTCTATGTGACTTCTCCCACTCTCCTCTTTTTTGCGTTCGCTTTAGTTTCAGAGGGGACGCGGGAGTTACTGGAGCTGCCGCTGCCGTTGTTTCAACTCGACTTCCTGCCAGGAGAGCCCTTACCTGACTCCTACTGTCCTTGAACCGGACGCTATTAATCAAACCAACAATGGCAGCGAGAATTTCAGCGGTAGAAAGGGAAAAGCATTCACAGAATGCGGGTGGGATGATTTGCATGGGATGGCCTACTGCATTAAAGACAAATCGGAAATACGAGAGAAACCCGTGTCCCGTATTGATTTAAAATGGACACGCTTTTTAGTTCTCAAATAGCCTACAGGACGATTCCATATTTTAAGGGACAAACTTTGCATACACACTGTCCAACGCAGTAGGCAGGCTCATCAAACTGAATACCCTACAATGTAAGCCTAATACTAGGCTATAGGTATACAGGTCTGATCAAACATAAATCAAGATTGTGCTACTGAATTGCCAACATATCGCCTCAATTGTTTTTAGAAACATATTTTAGTGTACGCTAGCGTTAAGCTCGAATATAAGAAAGTTTGTTGAAAACGACCATCCAAGTGTTTTGGAAATTTCCGAGTTCCGAGTTGCCTGGAACGCATCATAAGCACCGCCAGATGCTGCTCACTGGAGGCGGTTTGTGTGTCTCGTGCAAGCGATGTAAAGGTTGTAGGTACAACGATTAGAATAGAAGCACGGCTGGATTCAACTTTCTCAAAAATAGTCAGAAGAAGAAATTCACCGTGGCATTTTTGTTTGTTTAACGACATAAAAACGACTGGGGTCAGGAATTTTGATCTTTCGATCATGAAAGTGGCACACTTATGTTTGCTGTTATATTTTGTTACAGCCTTTGAGCTGGTGATCACATTTAATCTGAACCAAATAAAGACGTTGATCGGCGAGGCGTACATGGAGATAATCTCGCAATATTTAGGGCTGCCAACGGAAACTGATGAAAGATGTGATCCGAAATGGATAGCCTTCAGTGAAACAGGTGAGTACATGCAGCATGTAAGTGCAGTTACACAGAATAGAGTTTGTGTCAATGAGACTAAAGGGGGAGACATGTGTAATCTTAATTATTTACTACATAACGTTACAGCCACATCAATAATGAAAATTTAGTAATGTAGTGTTTCTACTGTCAAAACTGAAACATGGAGAGTAGGTATGCAGCCAGAAATCTGTTCATTACAGTGAACATGTGGAGGGGGCCAAGATGGCGTAAGTAGACACGTTTTGTACAATTGAGGCTCGACGTTTGGAATTTTTGCTAAAAGATTGCAATTTGCACAGCAGAACACAAATACACAACATATGACGCAAAAACTTCAAGAAATGACAAGAACAATTGTCATCCAACAGAACTTTATCTCTTTCAACTACCGAAGTAAGTCTGCATACTAGCAAGATATCCACCCAAGAATCTCTCACCGTAACAGAAGGCATGGATGTTGATCTTATAAAAGAAAAGAGAAGAATTAGTACTCATTCCTATGCCTGTAAAGGAAAAACATTTTTGGGGTTGATACATATCATATCAACCCCAAACACACCAACTAAAGTGCAATTTATACCTCTGCAATGAATTGATGACGTAGCCTCTGCGTAGCCCCCTACGCCGTCACCTACGCCGTAGCAGGTCTGGAAAAAAGAATTAACGAACAAGAACAATATACGTGGTTCCTGGCAGCAAGTTACAATTCACAATATAAAAAATAAAATAAATGTTTCTCATTGCATTTTCACCAGTACCACTGTTTGGTCCAAGAGCTGAGGTTCTACGGAAGCACAGTTCCAGGATAGTAACCATTACTACGTTAAAGCCCCCCTCCAGTGTATTTTGACATTTCTATGATATTTCATATTTTTCTGAGTCACTTCCTTACAATGTTGATTACCCACATAGTTCGCCAAATATTTTTTGGACAAATGGCTTAATTTTGTGCTCAAAGTTGCAAAAGTTGCTTAGTTGTTAAAACGGGGTGGTGACGTATGACTTTAGTAAATTCCATAAGTCATACTCATTCTCCAAGCTTGCGCAGGCGCACTCTCACGCCTCCGTAAAAACTGTCAGGGCTCATTCAGAGCATCAAATCGATAAACATCGTTGTGAACTAACCAATTTATCATGTCCTTCACAAAAACTCATCGCACTTTCACCTGCCACCGTCTTGTCTGTAACATGCATTTTACCGACGGCCATTTTACCAATGCATCGGCGGAGACACCCCCCACCTCCGCGGTAAAGTAAGTGCACCCCAAAATGTAGCGGGAGTTACCGTGTGCAGCGCTGACAGGACCATCGACTGTGTGATTGATAACAGCTGATACGCGCACATTAGTTTCTATCATGACTAATTAACAGCTGCTCCTGCCATACAGTGAAGTGGACTAAACTTTACAGTGTTGTGATGTTAACACAGCATGTCGTTAGTGAACACTCCAGCCGGTCAGTTTTTGGTTGTCATGGTAATGTTACGTCCGACTATTAACCACACCCCCATTCTCTGTTTGAGAAAGAACGGTCGCCAAAAACGGCCGTTAAAACTGGCTGGAGGGGCACTTTAACTGTTGTGTTGTGTCGTTCAATGAATGTTTCGTTCATAATACCTAATCGTGTGTATGACTTGGGAGGAACGGGGTGTCTCAGTGAGTCATTCTTTCATTTTCACGCATGCTTGAAGCATCGGCGTCGTTAGCCCTGGGCGTTCGCCCCCGATGTTTTTTGAAGAGCCCCGGATTTTTAAAAAAACAAACAACAAAAGTCTGAAAATTGAACTTCACCCGCTTAACTACCGTTATGTGTAGGTGGCCGAGCGAGCGAGAACGAGAGAGAGATTATTATTTATTTTCCTGTAAATTAGCGGAGAATAAGATGATCCAGCTGTAGCTCTGTGTCTGTCCTCTCTGCTCCACCTGAAGCTGTGAGCTGCACTTCATCAGAGGCCTGAAATTAATGTGTGTGGATTTGTGGTGAGGTTAATCACCTGACTGGCAGAGGAGCCATTATACATGTTTCATTTCAAAATCTACGTTTTGCCTCCCTCTTTCCTAATGTAAAGTTTTATGTAGGTTATTGCCTTCCTGGCTCTGGCGATTTCAGAGCTTGCTCATAGGAGGCGGTTTACTAACTGACCTGTCAATCACTCACACACTACACATCAGTCATGGACAAAATGAGGCCTATTTAAATGTTGAGGGAGGGGAAACAAGTTGCTGGAAAAAAGTTGCCGGTGCAACAAAGTGCCTCAATATGACAAACTTTTCTTTTGTGCTGCTGTTACTTCTAGCTGAAGGGTGGGTCCATCTAATGTTCTCTTAATTTCGCTACATTTTCCATCCATACCTTTTATAACTGAACCAGTCTGTAATCTGTATTTTGCTTCATTATGAACTGAGCTCATCCAGGCTGTGCGCGCGCAGTTGCGCAGTAAAGCGCTGGTTGGGCGCTTCTCACGCAGAGCTGGGCAGATGCAAACATTTTGAAAATCAGGCAAATATCGTCTCAGTGTAAGACTTTATGTTCTACTAATACAACTGAAACCCAGTGAGCCACATCATGGACCTGGAAAGCAGGCTGAGTTGCTCTTTCACAAGTTGGCAAGTGAAACACTTTCACTTTCCATTACCTGCGCATTAAAACCGTCTTTAGTCTTTGCAGAGCAAATGAAGGCTACACACTGTAAGATCTTTGTCAGATGATCACTGCATTGACTGAGATATATCAAAAGTGTCCTGTTGTTGAACAGAGCATCGCTTTGGACATCACCCTGTTTCTTTCCTTTGATACACATTGGTTACTATTTGTTTTATAGCGATGTCCGACGGTGAGTCCATAATATCGCCGGTGAAACTAATCTTTCAATCAGCAGAGAGAGAGAGAGCGAGAGAGAGAGAGAGAAGTGGTGGACAAGCCCTGTTCGTTTTACGCATCACGCACAGCTTCCTCTGTTTGCAGGTTTACCTGCTTCAACAACAAGCTGCTCTGTGTTGCTGCTACAATAATTCTTTTATTTAGATGCTTCAGGAATAATCAGATTGTTTTGGCAGCCTGTGCTGCTGCAAAGCAAGCGGTTTGGTTGGCTACATCTCCATAATAAAAGGCACAGGTACCAAAAGTTGGCTGGGCAGCAAAACTGATCATTTAAATACCTTCATGGACATTTAAAAAGGAAAATAACTGTAGAAATAGCTAAATTACAGATAATCAGCACAACAAAACATCCCCATACTACCATGGATAGTAGTGGTGCAACGGGTTGCAGAATCCGTGGTATGGATCCCGTCCACATGGTGCAGCACACAAGTGGACCTTGGATTGATTGCAAAGTTTATGATTTATTCTGTTTGACCTCTCACAATTCTCACATTATTCCTTTATTCTGGAAATGTCAGAGAACCCATTTAGATTGTGAATGTGCAGAACTTTGAACATGAGCAGAAAACCTGCTAAAACACAGGAGCTATAAAAGTCCACGAGTTTCTAACTGAATTAAAATGATTTAATTTATTATTGATGAAGTGAAAAGGTGCCACATGCACATTTAAAGAGGTTACCTCAGTCAGTCACACCTGCCTGTGTTGATTCAGCAGTGATGATGTTAAAAGTTGATCTACAGGAGAAACATATCTGAAAGCTGAGAGCTGCTCTATACTGTTACAATTTTAGATTTTGAATTGTTTTATTAAACCTTTATTAAAATATTTTTCTAAGAGTGTCCTAGCCAAGGGAGGCAGGAATACAAATGAACATTTAAGATGGGAATAAATGATCAGTTACAAGGTCATTAAATATCAAAATGTTCTTAAATATTCACCTAAATTCAGCAACAAGGACGATAAAAAGAGCAATCAGTTGTAACATCTGAAGGCAGCCTTCAAGTCATTTAAAAGCAACAGTGAAACAAAGATACAGGCCCTTCTGGGCTACCTGAATATTGTGTGTCCCTTTACATAAATCATTTTCACAATAAATGGATGCAGAAAATGCAGAAATTGGTGCTACAAAACACCATAATGCAGGAAACTAAGTGTTTAGCATTCAAAAATTTTTGGAGAGTACCACCAGACCACCCGATTCATACTGTTGCAGTTTTGTTGTTAAATCAGGCTATTTCATTTAGACCCAATATTACAATTTAGCAGACATGACACAGTTAATCGTGTTACTTTCTTGTGCCATATAAGTACAGTATACTATTGCTTTAATGCTTGGTGGAGGGTCAGTTTTTATGTGAAGATATGAAGTTTTATAGGCTGGGCTAAGCCCCCAATTTTTCAAGATCCTAACAACACCCCTGGCAAATTCAGGAGGTGAATTTGTGCATTATACATTGCACAATGTATCCAATAAATAAAAGCACAATAAATCCAATATGATGCCAATATTGGTGAACACTCAATTCTTACTGGATATGTTTACTCTAATTACATAATTACTTTGTACAAATTCATATCACATCAACTGTATGTGAGAACTGTTTGAAAAAACAAATACATTCACTAACAACTTATACAGTAACTGATGCCAACATCAGCCGCAAAAAAATGCTAATGAAGTTCCTAAATTTAACAATCCATAACTTTCTCAATTAAACCTGTAGCCGTTTACAAGAAAGGTTGAATTGAGAGCAACTGGATGAATGACAGATCTTTCTCTTGTTCTCCCTTTCTCAGCACAAGAAGCACAGGGGTTTAGAGGAGCCTGAAGATGATCTGCCGTGATTCTTTTAATAAAATAAACATAAAGCCAGTGATGTGTTCTTTCTTTGTGGAAAAAGTACCTCACATATTTTATTGTTAGCCTCTTTAGTGTAAGGTTGCTCCTGTTGACCTGATTCAACCATTTTTTCCTCTTCTCCATGTCAGCTGGGAAACCAAACATTCATACTCATTTTTATGACAGACACAAACCACTTAACATGCTGTTTTCTAAGTTTATTGGAGATTTATTAAATTAATACATGACAATCATTGATAGTCACCTGTCAGTTCTATCTGAAGTCATAAAGATTACATTAGTCAGTAAGCTCAATTAACCCCGGTACCCTGGAATTATTAAAAGGTATGTTAGAAAGGTAAATCTCATCTGAATTTTAAACACTTTCCAAAGGTTTTCCAAAAATGTCCACAAGGTAGGTGATTGTAACTGTTCTGTCAAAAGTATATGTCCTCCTTTTAAAAAAATGGTACTGTAACTAAATTTACGTGTCAGTGTGCTGTACACATATTGTAAATCAACGCATTTGTTGTTTAAATGACCAGAAATCGCTTAAAATCGCCGTTTTGTCATTTCTCTTGCTCATTTTGAATTGCCCGCCTAGGACTTCTGGGAACTATCTGCATTCTCCATGAACCACGTGACGATGTAGCATTTTGGACCCCCGCTGACGCAACTCTCTCTTTAAAGGGCTTTGATTGTAGCCATCTGCTTCAAGTATATCCAGCTGCAGCCTGCAGACCGTGACCGAAGTTGAACTTCCATATATGGTTCGTCTCAGAAGACACCACGCACAAAACGTGATGACGTTTATCTCGGCTCACATACAGCATAGATCCTAATGCAAACTGTTTTATTCTTTAGAAGCCAACAACAGAACTTTAAATTAAATTAAACACTTCTGAGAAGTTTTTTGGCGAGGAATCAACTGTGTAGATTTAGAATATCTGCAGTTTTACGAAAATTGGTGGCGAATCCAAAATGAGTTCAACTGTTTTCGGAGTTGTGAAGCTCCGCAAGTGCCGACCATAGTGCCGATGGGTGTTATACATAGGTGTTACATCACAGCTGCAGTAATATTACCGGAGGATGCACAGCAACACAATACAGCGGCGCACTTCGGCCGACGTGCTAGCAGATGCATATAATCAGTAACTTTAGGCACCTACCCTGTGATGGTTAGAGTAATATACATCGGGGGGCTGTCAGGAATAGTTAGCTAGCTAGCTCTGGTTAGCTCCCTCAGGCCCGGTCACACAGACCACTGCAGCCAATACAGCAGATGTGTCCAGCAACAGCTGAATGATACTGTTAATATTCGTACCGCTGTTATTATATCAATAATGTTAATAATTGTAATAATAATATAATGTTTTGATACATTTGGTTAGTTTTGGCTTGGTTTCACACTGAATTTATGCGACCGCACAAAAAGACTTTATGGCTGTGTTCGAAACAGAAGGCAGTTGCCTCGCTGTTCTTCTGTCAGTAGAGACGCTAGCCTTAGCATCAGCTAACAAGTCATTGAAAAGCCAAATGGCTAATAGACGCCTCAGAAATCCTACTCAACAAACTTGGGTGTTTACAGTTACGGGCTAATATGATAGTTCAGTGTTTAGTTCTCGCTAGCTTTTCAAAAAAATGAAGCAAGAAAACTACTAGAAACTTTTAAAGACGTATGACGATTAACGGCCAATCCGCTCTACCTCCTGAGCCAAAGCCGCCCAGCTGGGACAAATATAAAAAGCTTCAAGTAGACTGGAGATGTAATTTAATCATATATTGTTTGTTTGTTAATCATATATTTATTGGTTCAAATGATTAAAATGACTCTTACTCTATCTGCTTCTCTATCATATTTATAGTTTGTGATTTGCAATACAGGCCCAACATAGCCTACATCACATAGCCTATCATAGGGTGACCAGACGTCCCAGACAGGGACAGTCCCCGTTTTTGGCTGCCTGTCCCTGGCTAAATACAGAAAAAAACTTTGAATAGAAATAATAGTATTAATTTAAAATGGAAAAACAATTGATAGTCCCAGTTTTCCCAGATGTTCCCAGTTTTGATCTCGCGACGTCTGGTAATAAGACCATATTTATATCATATATCAGAATATTCTATTACTGTTAAGCCCACTATGAATATTAAAATACGCCAAACCATGTATCCTGTGTCATAGCTACATGTATAACCTTTGCAGCAAAAAAACACGTGTGAAAATCAGTTCGGTATTCAGTGAGTTATGATTAATTAAATGCGCTGACAGCTCATTGCACCTGCCAAGCAGATTAGACTGAGTGGAGCGGGTGACCGGTTCAAGATGGCGGCCCCACGGCTCGTCAGCGCCAGTAGGCCGTAGCGGTCGATGGGGCGTCTATGTAGATTAAGTCTATGAAGCAATCCTTCTGCATTTCTGTTCGAGGAGACACCAAAGGCATGAGTGTCAGTTTGCTTCCATAATGGCCGTATCAAAAGACATAACAGTAACTGTAACGGCTAAGCTAACAGGTGATTTATAATTGTGTCCTCATTTCAGTGCATTTCTCTGTGCATTTGTCTACCTCTTTTTGTCAGACCAAATTTCGCCTGTTTGCTCCTGGGGAGGTTTCACACCTGCAATTTTGGAAGTTGAATAATTTAGAACTGAATTTGAATTGACCAACTTAAATTGCATTAAAAACTGAAATTGAATTGCATAATTTGAATTTGTACTGTTTAACCTGAATAATTGCATTAAAAAACTGAATCTGAATAGCGTAATTTGAAACTGAATTCCAATAAACTTGAAACTGAATATATATATATATTTCAAGCTGAATTCTGTTGCAACTTAAACTGCATTTGAACCTCACAAAAATTCAAGTCTTTGTGTGCTTAATTTTCTGTTCTCTCAATTCAAATTCAGTTCCCAAATTTAAAATTCCAATCCACAAGATTTAGTTTTAAGGTTAGCGGCAGGTCAAAGTCCTTGAGGAAGAGCAATCGAGTGCAGATGCACAGAGCACCTTTTCGGCCAATCAGCACTTTTTTTTTTACATCAGCAGTGTGTACTTATCTCCTAAAGCCCACACTAGAGGTTAAGTAAGTAGTTTGTTTAAAACTAATTCAGCTACTAAGATGGGTTGCACTACAATTATTTGGGCAGACCCTAGTCTAGTTTGATTAGGGCGTAAAATCAAACTATGGCAAGTGGCTGTGTACATTAGCATCTGGCTAGGTAGGACTTGAATTTTTTAGTGAGGCTCAAGTACAGTTTCAGTTTCAAGTTTATTGGAATTCAGTTTCAAACTAATAAATTCAGTTTCAAATAATGCTATTCAGATTCAGTTTTTCAATACAATTATTCAATTTCAACAAGACAAATTCAAATGATGGAATTCAAATTTAGTTTTTTAATGCAATTATTCAAGTTGAGCAATTTAAATTCAGTCTGTACTGACACAAAAATCAGGCTATAATATTTCGACGAGACGGTGGCACTAGCAGGCTTGCTTAGCTAGGTGCATCTATAATTCACATTAACTGTGATTTTATCCAAGACACTAATATTTGCTAACAAAAAAACAAAACATACTTACAGGAATAAATGAACAGCCGACTCTTAATGAGCTTGTTCAACGGAGCTGGTTAAATTTTCACAGTGCAGTGGATACAAGCCTCCTCTGTCCTGATTGACAGATCGCCATGGTGACAACTTGTTAATCACAAGGTAGTCCTGTCCTAAAGCATACCCTACTTTATCTTATGTTTTCCTTTAAATATGACCATAATTCACTAAGAAAACATCATGCTGTATTGAAGAAGGCTTGAAACAAATGACTGGGACCATAAACTCATTGGAAAAGTGTTTCCTGATCTTATTTTACCATTATTTCTAATGGAACCTGATATCTTTTTGCAACCACAGGAGTTTCCCCATGAGGGCCATTAGAAATATTGTCAGTCTGTACAACTTACTGAGAAGGCACCAATCAGTTTCTCACTAAATAAACATTTCACAAAGTATTTTACAGTATTTTGAAACTACAAAATACAAAACACTAAAGTGTTTTGACACAACATATGAAGCTATTTTTATAAACCCTATCAAATACAAATTAAATAATTCTATTTTGTATTTGAAATACTGTTTGTATTTTAAATACATGTATCATAAATACTTTCTTTCCTGGTTTTATTATCAGCTAGTATCGGTCACCTGTAAAGCACTTTGATAACGCTTTAGCTGTACAAATTAAGGTTGATTTGATATAACTATTTAATGACTGCAGCTCTTAAGCTGTCATAACAAAATGGATTATAATGCGAGATGAGGTGAGATTGTGGTAAAGCTAAAGAATTTCCTGAGGGCGATGCTGAGAGAGGTGTTTCAGTACTCCTGTTGAATTCTTGCTCTGCACTCTCCAGGTCTCCAGGCTGACCTGGAAAGCAAACTTTTCGGACAGCACATTGCCTCACACGTCATCCTGAAAGCTGTGTCTGGATTCATGAGAAACGACAACTCAGAGAAGCCTCTGGTGCTCTCTCTGCATGGAACCACTGGCACAGGGAAGAACTATGTTAGTAAGCTGATTGCTGAAAACATTTACAAGAAGGGAATGGACAGCAGCTTTGTTCATGTTTTCTCACCCGATTATAATTTCCCATCTAAAAGTGAAATTGAGACCTACAAGGTATGATAAAAAATAGACACAATCAAAACACAGTGCCTTTGTTCTGTTTTGCCTCCTGTATGAATTAAATATACTGATGTTTGTCGTCAGTCTCAGTTACGGCAGTGGATCAAAGGCAATGCCACCAACTGTGAACGCTCCATGTTCATCTTTGATGAGATGGACAAGATGCATCCTGGATTGATTGACACAATAAAGCCGTTCCTGGAGTACCACAACAAGTTGCATGGTGTTTCTTATCGGAAAGCAATCTTCATCTTTCTCAGGTAAAAGGATGAACACATTTGTTGAAGTATGTCCAATAAGAATTTTGTTGTTACTTTTTATAAGGTACAGTACCTTGCACAGGATTTTTAGATGTTTAACTAAGCTCATCTTCCTCCTAGCAATGATGGAGGGGAGATCATTGCACAGAAAGTTTTAGACTTGGGGAAAGAAGGACGAGGTCGAGAAGAGATTGAGCTGAGCGACCTGGAACCATTGATTTCTGAATCAGCATTTACAAGTGGTGTGTAGACTACGTCATTTACTCTTAGTCTTGCACAAAAATAGATTTGATGGGGGGGAAAATAGATTTTTTTAGTACTGAAGGATCTCTCAATCTCCTCCTCTAGGTGGCTTTTGGAATTCACATTTGATTGACAGGAACCTGGTGGACTTCTTTGTCCCGTTTCTGCCTCTGGAGAAACAGCACGTTGTCCAGTGTATCAAGGCCGTGATGAGAACCAGAGGACATCTACCCGACCAAAAAGTGGCCAACAAGATTGTCAAAGATTTAGTTTATTTCCCCAAATCTGAGAGAGTTTTCTCTGTCAAAGGCTGCAAGACGATACAGAGCAAAGTGGACTTCTACATGTAATGTCAGCACACAAGATTATTATGCAAACTAAAGCTTTGCACAGTACTTGTAAAGGTTTTAGGCAGGTGAGGTAGAGTACAAATGGTTTCAAAAAAAGACATGTAATTGATTAATAACTGATTGGCAGCTGTGTGGTTTTGAATGGAAATATTGGATTGCAGCAAACATTATTGCATAATATTGTGTCTGCATGGCAAATTCAGAAAGAGAAAGAACTGTATGAAAGAAGGAGGCCTGCAGAATCAAGAAGTTGGCCGACTCTTATTTAAGTGTCTTGTCCTTGAATCGCATGTCAATGTTATTCCTTACATGTCTGGAGCAGAGGAAGGAAAGGAGAACGACAAGATTTAAAGGGGGATTTAGAGGGTTAGTCTCTTGCACAGTCCCTTCTGCACATTGTGTTAATAATCTTGTATGTGCACCTTACGTTGTAATAAAAAAACAACTGTTTGTCATAGTTTTGTTGCTTAATATAGACATGGGCTTTGTTAAGATTGCTAACAGTGTCTGTGTGTGGGGGGTCGGGGGGTCACTGCAGACTAAAAACACTCTTAGTACAACTTTCGTAATTAGCTCCTAACACTAGCTTTCACAGTGCCTTATTTCACTGGGGCTTTGCGTCAATCTGCTGGCTTGCTTCACTTTCTGAAAGGTATGGAGCAGATTTTATCCCCCTCTGAGCTGGGAAAGTTAGTGATGGACACGAGACAGAAAGACGGAACGAACTATGTGTGAAAAGCCGCAGCATGCTGCAGGTTCCCGTAAAGCCGGACTGCTATGTGAAAGCACACATGATTGCGGGATAAAACTACAAACTTTTGCTCAGTATGAATAAGCGAATGTGACTTAAATACAGATATTCTTTCCGCACTGATCTCCGTATGAAAACGGCTACACTCCTTCTTCCCTCTTAGCTCCTGTCTCTTACCACCCCCACCCCTTTCAAATCTATGCCAATCAAACAAGTAACATGAAAATAACATAAGCAACAACCAATGAACGCCTCTAAACTGCATGTACGATTTTGGATACCTTGGTACATCGGGGACCAATTTAAGTTCAACACACAACCAACAAGTGCTGCTAATTACCGTCAAATAGAAATGAGCCCGTTCTCATCTCAGGGCGTCATATACCGACGATTTGAGAAAGAGTGACAAAGCGTAAGTATTTTACTCGAAAGGTACCCTTTAGCGTTTTATGGAGACGCATGAGACGCTTCGAAGCCGCCTGTATGAGACGCCCGGACGTCCGGTTCGGACCGGAAGTGCTAGCTAGCTAGCGGTAGCTAGCTAGGTAGCTAAGTTCGTGATAAAGGTGTTGACAGCCCCCCCGAAGCCCCTACCCTAACCACAACCATCCGAAATGTTAGTGCCTAAACCCAAGTCACTGAATGTATGCATGTCGACCGGCTAACCCTACAGCTGCGCACATCGGCCTCACGGCCTTGCTTTGTATTGCTTTAACGTAGGAAACGGGAGCGTTTCATACGGACGCGGAAGGGTACCTTTAGCGTAAAATCCTTACGCTTTGTCACTCCGGATGAAAGCGTCAGATATGACGCATTGAGATGAGAATGTGTTGAAATTATATGCCCAATATATTTAGGCAATGGGTGGCTTAAACTAGGTTCCTCCTGTGCGTGTGGAGATGGTTGTCTACCAGAAGAGGAAAGTGCATCGAACACGAGAACATGAGCCAAATGCAAACCAGCATGCCATCAGGTGGCTCACCCAGCACATCACCTCCCTATGCAACAGTCTAAGAGAGAATGGACTAAAGGAAATTGCAGCCTGCAAGCAAGCGTCTGATGAGTTTGTCTCATCTGGTTCGTCTCATCTGCCTCATTTCTGGCTAACTTGTAACCTAGTCAGGTGCAGCAGGGATAGAGGTTGTTAGGCAGGAAAAAAGAATGATATTTTATAGCATAGAAAAAACGTATGTGTGAGTGACAACTTACAGGGGTAGGACCTTTAAAAAGACAGCTTATAGGACATCCTTCGTGGAAGTCACTTCATTATATATACCACATGTCTGAACAAAGAACAAATAGATTGAGAATTAAATGGTGGTACTGACGAATAAAAAATGCGCAGTGACAGTTAACTTGACGTCAGGACTACATGGGGATTATTATGAGGCTTATGGTTCAGCTCCACATGTCTCATTTGTCAAGCTGACAAATAATTCCCTGACTTGAAAAAGAAAACAGCGCGGCAAACAAAGCCCATCTATAGGTTGCTACCACGCCTTTACATAGACTGTTGATGAAAAAAATTTTTCCATGACATCTGTTTTACTACAAGACCATGAAGAAAGACAAAGATCAAACTTGACTCTGTGGGTGAAGGACTATCAAGATGACTCAGAACTGTAGCTGCAGCTGAGACAACAGTATTTGCATCACATTCATTTTATTAAATAGCGACTTGACTACTTGACAATAAACAGTTTCACTGTTTTTGGTTTTTGCTATTTTGGTCCCTGTAGCAGGACATGGACAGGATCCTTGACGTTATTTTATTCTTTGCTGTATCTGTGTGTAAATGTGAAGCCTGCCACAGTACTAACAAAACAGACTTCGTTTCAACAGTAAATGTGAAAGCGGATGTGTCTGCCTGCAAAGAAGCGCAACAGGAAGTAACACACACACACTCTGACATCTCACTATGCCACATGACAAGCGTGGTTTGGCAGCAAACTGGCGGTAAATTCAAGTATAGTTTATGGACTGGTCCTAATGATAAACTTTGTCTGCCCATTTGTCTGACATTATTTGCCATGCTATGCAAAGTTGACACATAAAATCAACCAAATAAAGGCAGGGATGATGAATCTGATGCAACAACAACATTGGTTCATAAAGTGATTAAAAACATACACCCTAACATTTTGTCAAACATGGTCAGTATGCCTGACACATAACACACAACACAGGAAGAGGTGTAAGGTTTGATGTATATATATATATAGTCCATGTATGTCTTGTTCTTGTTCCAGTAGCCCATTTCTCATCAGGTTGCCCTGGTTCCCTAGCAACTGACGCGGACCTTGTTAACCCGGGCGACGTCCGAGCCGGTATGACTCTTGTGTTTGCGGTTTCTCTCATGCCTGAGGTAGGCCAGTAGCATTAAGGACCTTGCCTAAGGGTCCACCTGGATACCCATGCCCTGACCGGGAATCGAACCGACGATCACCTGTACCGAAGTCAGTGGCCTTAACCACTCAGCTATCCAGGAGCTATACATCCAGGAGATATACAATATATCCCAAGCGACAGCAACATCAGGAAGAAGGAACACGAGAAGCTTGAGAAATACCAAGGGCTGAAAGAGGAGCTAGAAAAGATGTGGAAAGTAAGAGCAACAGTGGTGCCAGTGGTAATCGGAGCACTGGGGGCTGTGACCCCCAAACTGGGAGAGTGGCTACAGCAGATTCCAGGCAAAACATCAGAGGTCTCTGTCCAGAAGAGTGCAGTCCTAGGAACAGCTAAGATACTGCGCAGAACCCTCAAACTCCCAGGCCTCTGGTAGAGGACCCGAGCTTGAGGATGACACATACCACCCCGCAAGGGGTGAGAGGGGGATTTATTTTTTTATTTTTTTTTTATATATATATATATATATGTATATATATGTATATATATAAATTTCATCCTAGCATTGTTAACTGTAATAAATCTCCCTCAGTACTACCTACCTGTTTTTTGTATTTGATATTGTTTCATATCTTAATATGTTTGATATTACTTTTACAGATAGGATTTGAGGATGTTAAGTCAATTTCTGCCCTGTACAGCATGTGTTACCCCTGGATTCAACTCTCTCATTAGATTGTCAGAGGAAATTGTTAGTTCAACTCTTGAAAATTTTGAACTTTAAACAATACAAAAATAAAACTGAATAAATCAACAATAAATAACAGGGTTCTGTTGTTGGTTGAATTATTAAAATGCAGTTTTTCATATTAATTATTATTGTTTTTGTCGTGGCTCAGATTTAATCCTTTATTTAATATGTATTTTCCCCAAACAACAGTTCTTATTTTCCAAATGCTTGTATGCTAACAAGATGCACATGTCTCTGTATGTCCAGAGTGAGGATTGGTCCAAGTATTGTGTGCAAAGCAAGGTGTAACCTAGTAACTTTGACTTATGCATATGTTTATGGAAAATGAGAGGTTTACAATATCTTAAATATGTTATGATAATAAAGTCAAATTTTCAACAGAGTTCAAAACCTGGGTACCATGGTAGGACTTCATTAGCCTCAAACGGAACCAGGTATAGCAATGGTACACATACTTTAACTGTGATGTATTTATTGTTAGCCTACATATGACTGTATGAAAGAAGGTGAGCAGCAGAATTAACTGATTGCCCCTATCAAACCACCTGTTATTTGAAACAATGTCTTACCTCCCTTTTGTTCATGAAGTATTCATGTGGTTGAAAAATACGTTTTGACATCACCACAATAACAGAGATTTAGACTAGGCCTATCCTTGGATATGTTATGATAAAAAAGGTTGAAAACCTGAGTACCACGGTAAAAACCAAGAATGCAAAGAACAGACTTGTGTTCTTAGGGAGAACATTCTTTTCGTTCTTGGAAGAATGAACTTGCAATGTCAAAAGCACCCAAAACGCTGTTGATGGTCTGCGACAATGCGTTCTTGCTGTTGTTGCACAATACCCCAAGCGCAGAGGTTGCCTGCGTTGCTCTTGATCGCTGTAATTATTATAACAGCCAGGTTTTATCCCCCAAAACAAAAAGCTCAGAATCGGGTTAATTGTAGGTTTTAACTTTGCTCATACTTAAAAAAATAAAATAAAATAAATAAAAGGCAAATACTGTGACCACAACTCTAACAGTACACTAACAATGTAATGTCTAATATAACAATATTAATAATAGCCTAATAATTGTATAATAAACCAAAGACAGTCCCCTCTCTTTCTATTTGGCAGTGTCAAGAACACTTCCGGGATTTTTAACCGTTTTTGCCAAAATGCAAACTTGTGTATTGGGACAGTTCTTGGGAGTAACGTTAGGCTACAGACAAGAACACAGATTGAGAAGCCTCGGGAGAACGGCACTTTTGGACTCTAACGTCATGTTGGATACGTATGGGCCAGGCAACCACAGCCCCCTCCCCTCTCCTCGTACCATCAGACTCCGCTGTGTTCAGCCCACATTAGCAAACAATTTAACGCGCTGTCAGGCACACTGTGTGTTTCTTCTCTTTTGAGCTATAAGTTTGATGAAAAGCGAAATGAAGCCGAAGAAGCAACATGTCCTGCTGCTCTGGATGCTCGTCTGCTCGGGCATGACGGAGGAGATCGAGCCCATCATCAGCACCACGTCAGCGGTCGGTGCTGTGGCTCTGATCGGGTTTCTAGCAATAAGATACGAGAGCATACTCTGCTATTTCCAGGAGTGCTGTCGGCCCGAGTGGATTTCTTTCAACAGGATAGGTAAGAAAAATACTTTTTTCCTGGTCTTATTATCAGCTAGTATCGGTCACCTGTAAAGCACTTTGATAACGCTTTAGCTGTACAAATTAAGGTTGATTTGATATAACTATTTAATGACTGTAGCTCATAAACTGTCATATAAATTAACAAAATGGATTATGATGTGAGATGAGGTGAGGTTGTGGTAAAGCTAAAGAATTTCCTGGGGGCAATTCTGAGAGAGATATTTCATTACCCCTGTTGAATTCTTGCTCTGCACTCTCCAGGTCTCCAGTTTGACTTGGAAAGCAAACTGTTCGGACAGCACATTGCTTCACAAGTCATCCTGAAAGCTGTGTCTGGATTCATGAGAAAGGACAACTCAGAGAAGCCTCTGGTGCTCTCTCTGCATGGAACCTCTGGCACAGGGAAGAACTATGTTAGTAAGCTGATTGCTGAAAACATTTACAAGAAGGGAATGGACAGCAGCTTTGTTCATGTTTTCTCACCCGATTATAATTTCCCATCTAAAAGTGAAATTGAGACCTACAAGGTATGATAAAAAAATAGACACAATTAAAACACACTGCCTTTGTTCTGTTTTGCCTCCTGTATGAATTAAATATACTGATGTTTGTCGTCAGTCTCAGTTACGGCAGTGGATCAAAGGCAATGCCACCAACTGTGAACGCTCCATGTTCATCTTTGATGAGATGGACAAGATGCATCCTGGATTGATTGACACAATAAAGCCGTTCCTGGAGTACCACAACAAGTTGCATGGTGTTTCTTATCGGAAAGCAATCTTCATCTTTCTCAGGTAAAAGGATGAACACATTTGTTGAAGTATGTCCAATAAGAATTTTGTTGTTACTTTTTATAAGGTACAGTACCTTGCACAGGATTTTTAGATGTTTAACTAAGCTCATCTTCCTCCTAGCAATGATGGAGGGGAGATCATTGCACAGAAAGTTTTAGACTTGGGGAAAGAAGGACGAGGTCGAGAAGAGATTAAGCTGAGCGACCTGGAACCATTGATCTCTGAATCAGCATTTAAAAATGGTGTGTAGACTACGTCTTTTACTCTTAATCTTACACAAAAATAGATTGGATGGGGGGGAAAAAAAGATTAGATTTTTTTAGTACTGAAGGATCTGTCAATCTCCTCCTCTAGGTGGCTTTTGGAATTCACATTTGATTGACAGGAACCTGGTGGACTTCTTTGTCCCGTTTCTGCCTCTGGAGAAACAGCACGTTGTCCAGTGTATCAAGGCCGTGATGAGAAGCAGAGGATATCTACCCGACCAAAAAGTGGCCGACAAGATTGTCAAAGATTTAGTTTATTTCCCCAAATCTGAGAGAGTTTTCTCTGTCAAAGGCTGCAAGACGATACAGAGCAAAGTGGACTTCTACATGTAATGTCAGCACACAAGATTATTATGCAAACTAAACCTTTGCACAGTAAAAGTTTTAGGCAGGTGAGGTAGAGTACAAATGCTTTCAAAAAAGAGATGTAACTGATTAATAACTGATTGGCAGCTGTGTGGTTTTGAATGGAAATATTGGATTGCAGCAAACATTATTGCATAATATTGTGTCTGCATGGCAAATTCAGAAAGAGAAAGAACTGTGTGAAAGAAGGAGGGCTGCAGAATCAAGAAGTTGGCCGACTCTTATTTAAGTGTCTTGTTCTTGAATCGCATGTCACTGTTATTCCTGACATGTCTGGAGCAGAGGAAGGAAAGGAGAACGACAAGATTTAAAAGGGGATTTAGAGGGTTAGTCTCTTGCACAGTCCCTTCTGCACATTGTGTGTATAATCTTGTATGTGCACCTTACGTTGTAATAAAAAAAACAACTGTTTGTCATAGTTTTGTTGCTTAATATAGACATGGGCTTTGTTAAGATTGCTAACAGTGTCTGTGTGTGGGGGGTTCGGTGGGCGGTCACTGCAGACTGGACCACCAACTAGCCAGCTAAAAGCTAAAAACACTCTTAGTACAACTTTTGTAATTAGCTCCTAACACTAGCTTTCACAGTGTCTTATTTCACTGGGGCTTTGCGTCAATCTGCTGGCTTGCTTCACTTTATGAAAGGTATGGAGCAGATTTTATCCCCCTCTGAGCTGGGAAAGTTAGTGACGGACACGAGACAGAAAGACGGAACGATCTGTGTGTGAAAAGCCGCAGCTTGCTGCTGGTTCCCGTAAAGCCGGACTGCTATGTGAAAGCACACATGATTGCGGGATAAAACTACAAACTTTTGTTCAGTAAGAATAAGCAAATGTGACTTAAATCTGGATATTCTTTCAGCGCTGATCTCCGTATGAAAACGGCTACAGTCATTCTTCCCTCCCAACTCCTGTCTCCTACCGCCCACCCCTTTCAAATCTGTGCCAATCAAACAAGTAACATGAAAATAACATAAGCAACAACCAATGAACGCCTCTAAACTGCGTGTACGATTTTGGATACCTTGGTACATCTGGGACCAATTTAAGTGCAACACACAACCAACAAGTGCTGCTAATTACAGTCAAATAGAAATTATATGCCCAATATATTTACCCGGCAATGGGTGGCTTAAACTAGGTTCCTCCTGTGCGTGTGGAGATGGTTGTCTACCAGAAGAGGAAAGTGCATCAAACACGAGAACATGAGCCAAATGCAAACCAGCATGCCATCAGCCGCCTCACCCATCACATCACGTCCCTATGCAACACTCTAAGAGAGAATGGACCACAGGAAATTGCAGCCTGCAAGCAAGGGTCTGATGAGTTTGTCTCATCTGGTTCGTGTCATCTGCCTCATTTCTGGCTAACTTGTAACCTAGTCAGGTGCAGCAGGGATAGAGGTTGTTAGGCAAGAAAAAAAAAAATTTATAGCATAGAAAAAACGTATGTGTGAGTGACAACTTACAGGGGTAGGGGTGACATCTGATAGGAAGTGACATCCTTCGTGGCAGTCACTTCATTATATATAGCACATGTTTGAACAAAGAACAAATAGATTGAGAATTAATTAAATGGTTGTACTGACGAATAATAAATGCACACTGACAGTTAACTTGATGTCAGGACTACATGGGGATTATTATGAGGCTTATGGTTCAGCTCCACATGTCTCATTTGTCAAGCTGACAAATAATTCCCTGACTTGAAAAAGAAAACAGCGCGGCAAACAAAGCCCATCTATAGGTTGCTAACCACGCCTTTACATAGACTGTTGATGAAAAAAACTTTCCATGACATCTGTTTTACTACAAGACCATGAAGAAAGACAAAGATCAAACTTGACTGTGTGGCTGAAGGACTATCAAGATGACTCAGAACTGTAGCTGCAGCTGAGACAACAGTATTTGCATCACATGACATTTTATTAAATAGTGACTTGACTTCTTGACAATAAGCAGTTTCACTGTTTTTGGTTTTTGCTACTTTGCTCCCTGTAGCAGGACATGGACAGGATCCTTGACGCTATTTTATTCTTTGCTGTAGCTGTATGTAAATGTGAAGCCTGCCACAGTACTAACACAGCAGACTTCGTTTCAACAGGAAATGTGAGAGCGGATGTGTCTGCCTGCAAAGCTCAACAGAAAGTAACACACACACTCTGACATCTCACTATGCCACATGACAAGCGTGCTTGGTAGCAAACTGGCGGTAAATTCAAATATAGTTTATGGACTGGTCCTAATGATAAACCTTGTCTGCTCAGACATTATTTGCCATGCTATGCAAAGTTGACACATGGATTAAACCAAACAAAGGCAGGGATGATGAATCTGATGCAACAACAACATTGGTTCACAAAGTGATTTACAACATGCACTCTAACATTTTGTCAAACATGCTCAGTATGCCTGACAAACAACACAGGAAGAGGTGTATGGTTTGATGTACTGTGCAGCCCAGATATGGGCATTGATCGTAAAAAACACAGTTCCTATTATCCAGAGTGGAGGAGCAGTGGAAAAAGAAAATTTAATATTAAAAGCGAGATTAGCTAAATTGCCAGTTTTGATAATGTACATGAGATTAAGTGTGAGATCCAGATCAGGCCTGAGCCTATTTGAAATATGTCCTCTACACTACTACTACTATTAATAGGGGATAGTACTGTTACTGTGGTACAGAGTGACATTCTTGGCTGGTTATACAGATAGCAAATTGTCAAGGGTTTGGGTTGTTTGGGTGGTTATATATATCTATATATATATATCTATATAGATATATAGATATATAGATATAGATAGATAGATAGAGATAGATAGATAGATAGATAGATAGATAGATAGATAGATAGATAGATAGATAGATAGATAGATAGATAGATAGATAGATAGATAGATAGATAGATAGATAGATCTCCCTCAGTACTCTCTACCTTTTGTTTGTATTTGATATTGTTTCATATCTTAATATGTTTGATATTACTTTTACAGATAACTTGAGTGAGAATTTGCCGGACGCTTGTCAAATGTTGTAGGCCTACATATTGTGACGGTGATGTTATCTGAGACAAATTTGATTTTTGCATGTCCTAAGTAAATTAACTTGACAGTTTGACATCTGTGTGTCTTGGCTGCGGTTTTTTCGCAGTGACATTTTTTTCCATGCATTTGTCTGAAACACGTAGTTATTTTTTATGTCCAGCTGATACGGATTCTCAAACCGTTCACTATTTTCGCGTGATAACTTAAATCATTTGTTTATTTTATTAGCACTACAATTCCTAAGATTTGAATAGCCTAAACCACATGTCTCAAACTGTCTTTTGTGTTTTGAGCAGTGCTTGAAGTGCGCCGGTTCGCCCCCCCGGCACCTCGACATTTTACTCTTTGGCGTACCGGGACTTCTCCCGAGCTGCCGGTCCTGTCCTCTGCTCTCATATCAGGTTCTCTGAGCGCTTCGTGACGCTCACCTGTTCCCGTTTTCTCTGCCTGCTAAACTCTGTCGGCGCAGAGAGACGAGGGAGCTCGGTCAATCCAAAGATTGATGGAGTATTTTGGGTTTCTAAACCTGATAAATTAATTAATGTATGATAATAACACAGATACAGTAAATGTGCTTGCTTATATTTTTACATCTGATGGATTAAATGTCCTTAACTTGAACAGGCTAAATAATCAAATAAAGAGACAGTTATTTTACAAAATGTTAAGGAAGCGTTTGTGCAGTAAAGTATGTTTATACAGTCTACAGTTCCAACTGGCCCTTTGAGGGTAACCAAAATGCTTATGCGGCCCGTGGTGAAAATGAGTTTGACACCCCTGGCCTAAACGATCGTTAGATATAGGCCTAATGTGATTAATAGTTACATGTTTAAGTAGGCTAACAACATAAATTGCCCATCCACATCTTGTAAACAACTCTGTGTAAAACGGTGGCTTGGTTGTGAAGGGAACACGTAAAATACGGACATGGTCTTGGTTCACACAGACAGTGTGGTCACAAGTTGATCTGTGTCTTCCATTTTAAAGACTGATGGCTAGCTGTATGCTCTGGAAGTTGTTTTATGCCACGCTGACAGAGGATTAAGGCGTGATGACAGCGTAGGCTGAGGGAATATCGATCCGACTTTGATTTATTTTCCCACATTGATCTGAGTTCGAATCCCGTGATGATGATAATCTTTATTTTATTCGTTTTAAAAGGTTGAATCGTTTTTCTACATGACACGTGTTTACTGACACAGACTCCAAAGATAAATAGCCTATGTGTATTTAGAACATTTAATAGAGATAATGTTTGACATTCACAGGACTTGCCTCTTCCTGTTTTCAACATTTTCTGTAACAGCAAGCAACGTTTAAAGCGTGACAAAGTGGTACGTGACAGGTTTACACAAACACGACTCCAAAGACGAATCGGAAAGGTATGTTTTGACTTTTTAATAAAGAACTACAGAAAGAGGCATTCGCAGGGACACCTACGTATTCTCTCTCTGTTTTAACTAGCTGCCGTATCTACGACAACCACAGACGCATTCGACTGATGGCCACCAGTTAACAGGGCCACTCGGTAAACCGAAACACCGGTAGGCAAGAGCAGCGGTGTGGCCTCAGATTAAGCAGGTCAGAGAAGCAGGTCATCGGGCCTACTTCAAGGGCCCAACTGGATACATAAATGGGAAAAGAATTGTGGCTCCTTAGCCACACTCTCGCATCGGTTCACTAACTCTTCACTGTCTAACCTGAAGACAGTTGTTTAAATTTGAACTTAAGGGATGTTGCCTTAAGTTCACATTCCAAAGCTGTCTTTCCCCTCCTCGTGTTGTTATTCCTAAGTGGTAAGTTATTGTATAATGTTAACTGTTGATTGCAATTTATGTTTCATTTCGTTCAATACAAGGGGCCAGACAGTATTAAACGAAAGGCAATTTTTCTCTTCTGTAAAAGTAAGAAACCTCACTGTGTCCTGCTACAAGAGACTCACTCGACTGAAAAACTTCTCTTGGTTAATTTATGAACTTACTCAACCTTCTGTGTTATAGCTCTAAATGGGAATATTTAAAATTCAAAATAAACTTTTCAATCTCTTTCAGTAAACAATTGCATATATATATATATATATATATATATATATATATATATATATATATATATATATATATATATATATATA